>OZ010796.1:355268081-355644702 GCA_963932465.1 Maratus speciosus
TGTTTTACTGTGTTTTTTTTTGTTGTTGTTGTTTGTTTGTTTTTTGGGGGGTGGGGCATTTTTTGATGGGCATTTTAGCTCGAGGGGGGAAAATTCAACTTTTTTTAAATAGGTCAAGTGGGATATCGTTTCGTATGTATTTGAATAACATTATCGGCAAGTCGATACGAACATCTATAAGAAAGTTACAGAAAAGATTTTATCAATGCAAAGTGGAAAATTATATTTTATTTTTTATATAGTTTTGTCACATTTATTTTACGTTTAAAAAGAGTTTTAGGTAGCTTTCTTTACAAAAAGCTACCTATTGCAGCCGTTCGGAGGAAAGCGATTTCAAAAAATTTTGGTATATTTTCATCGATCATGACCCCCAGACCCCGAAACCACCCTCCGTTCAAAATTTATATATATATATATATATATATATATGACCTATGTCACACTGTAACTCCCGTAATTATGAACCGATTTCGATGTAATTCGGTGTGTACATAGTACATACCAATGTCTCGACCGAGTTCGTTGGCCAGCTTCATCCGCCGTTTTATTTCAAAATGGCGGACATTTAAAATTTTTAAAAAAATTTAAAACTTGAAATGTGGTACCAAAAAATTAAAAATGGAAAAATATTTTTTTCTTATGTATTTGACCTTTATACAAAGATTCCGGAGCAGTTTTTGTTTCGTCTATATCTCAAAAAATGGCTGAGTTATAGCATTTTGAATTTCTCTTGTGGTTGACATTTTAAAACCACCTGATTTTTGTCACGCGATAACAGGCGTATTTATGAACTGATTTGGATGTAACTTGGTCTGTACATAGTACATACCAATGTCTTGACCGAGTTCGTTGGCCAGCTTCATTCGCCATCTTGTTTCAAAAGGGTTGCCATTTAAAAAAAATTAAATTTAAAATTCAAAATGAGGTATTAAAAAATTGGAAAATGAAAAAGATTTTTTTTATGTGTTTGGCCTTGATACAAAGATTCTGGAGCAGTTTTTGTTTCTGAAAATTTGTTCTTTTGTTTATATCTTAAAAAATGGTTGATTTAATAGCACTTTGAATTTCTAGCATGACTAACATTTTGAAACGATCTTGTATTTGTCACGCGATAACACACGTATTCGCCTATTTCGATGTAAGAAGGCATGTGGATAGTATACATCAACACCTCGACCAAGTTCGCTGGCCAGATTCATCAGCCATCTTGTTTCAAAATGGCGGCCATTAAATTAAAAAATATATATATATTTAAAGTGAGGTGCAAAAAAATTAGAAATTGAAAATGGTTTCTTTCTTAAGTATTTGACCTTGATATAAGGATTCAGGAGCATTTTTTGTTTGTCTTTACCTTAAAAAATGGCTCAGATATAGCAGTTTCAATTTCTATTGTGGGTGACATTTTGAAAAATCTGATTTTTTGCATGCGACAGCACTCCTATATATTAACCGATTCCGATGTGAGTGAGCATGTGCACAGCAATTACTAAGGTCTTGACCAAGTTCACTGCTTAGCCTCATCCACCATGTTGTCTTAAAATGACAGGCACTTTAAGAAATTGCCGAATTTGCCAGCCAGATATAAGTTACTTTAAAGAAAAGCAGCTTGGATAAAGCTGACTAATTTCGCGAAATTCTCATTCATTATATTGATAAAAATTAGTATTGAATCTCCTATATTCGGTTTCCACTAAATTGAGCTTCGTGCGTTTGAATGATATAAGTTGGCTTTTTCAAAATAAGGATTATGAAAGCTACCTCTTCCTCCCGGCACTGGCCGGAAGGACTTTTTTATATCATATTAAGCAGGGCTCCCAAATGGTCCGCCAACTGAATACCAATAAATTTTAACAGAAAAATTTATGGTAGGTTTGCGCTAGAATTAACTTTCAAATGTGTTTCCGGGGCGGTTTGTAAGAAAAATCTAAAAAGAAATTTTTTCTAAAATAATATTGGTATTCAGTTGGCGGACCATTTGGGAGCCCTGTATTAAGTCATCTCAAAACTATTAAATGTCTTCAAAATAGCAATAGTCAAAATCAGGATAATTTTGAGTTTATTTCAAAGTCATTAAATTCACCAAAATCCACTACTTATAATCTGGCCTAACTTTGTAAACAATGATCGTATCGGCTTGCTTGCGATATCATTTGATCCAGAATAAAAAAATTCACAACAAACGATACCCCATTTGACATTTTAAAAATAAGTTCTGTTCGTCCATGCGTGTTAAAGCCCCCCCCCCGCCTCCTCCTCAAAAAGAACCCCACGATGATTCAACTTTATTTTGGGGGAACAAATCGTATCTACATTTCTAGTGCCAAAATGAAGTTCTTACCAGATAAATTTTCTTGAATGGCTATCAGTTGCTGCTATAAAAACCTACGGTACCTGCACCAAATTATAGTTTTCGACTTCGTATTCCTAAAACTTGTCGTAACTATGTAACAAATGATCGTATCAATTTGCAAATGGTAATCATTCCATTAAAAAATAATAATAATAATAATAATAATAAACGATACCTGTCTCTTAACATACATAAAAAAAATTTTAGTTTGCCCCTCCCGCTCCCTGAGTTAAAAATGCCCCCAAAACATGATAAAGGAACTTTATTTTTTAAGGACTCATCGAATATTCATTTTTAGTATCAAAATGAAATTCTTCCCAAACTTTGGTGAATGGTCACTAGTTGCCGCATTTCTACTCAAGTTTTGATTGTATATTTTTGATCTGTACGCTAATAGTCGTACTTTTGAAGGTTGTGCGAGTTTTGTGCGGGATTCCATATAATCGGAGGTTTGTCAAATGCTTGACATTTTTATGCTACATAGACCGAGTAAACAAGGACTTATAGTTTAAAGTAGATTCCAAATCACCACAAATATACTACCACAACCGCAGGAATTAAACCCGACATAGTTGAATCGGAGGCCACAGGGCTAACCATTCAACTACCTGGTAAGCCCCAATAACTTCCAATAATATACCTTAATTTGTTTAGAAGTTTTATTAGACTCGACAATTCTCAATTAGTTGCTTATTCCCTTCTAATTCTTAGAAGGTAATTAAAAACATTATCTAAAAGTAAGTGGTCCATGTACATAACCAATGCAAAGCAAACCTAGATGAGTATAAACACACACCTCAATTTTAATTTCATATATAATTTTATTAAAGAAACTATAATTTATTTTCATTTCTTTTTGGCCAGAGTGGAATATATTGCTAAAACTTATTAACTTCCAGAAGGAAAAAAAAACTCATTTTAAAATTAAAATTTCCCTATGGGGCGATCCATAAATGATGTCACACTTTTTTTCAACATTTTTAACCCCCCTCCTCCCCTTTGTCACAAAATGTCACTCTTCACCATACCCCCTCCCCTCCCCTCCCCTTGTCACATGTCACGCTATATTACGTAAATATATACTTGCAGCTCAGAAACAAAGCACTATGTTATAGGTCATATTTCAAATTTTATTTTTGAACTTTAACTATGTGTTTTAATGACATTTGTGAGTATAACAATAATATTGATTCGTGTATTTATTTTGTATGAAATAAGATTACGGTTTACAACAAAAAACGTAATATACAATAATAATAAAATATTAATATGAAAGAGCAATTGAAAACAGTAGTATTTTAGAATTTGAAATGGAATTTAATATATTTGGTTTTTAAATCCTATATTTACTTTATGAACACAAAATACTTTAAAACAGATTGATTTTGAAGAAGAAGCCTCAATATTAGTTTTACTTAAATGGAATTGTCATAACATTTCATTTGTCACATTAATATGAACATTTATAAAATTATATATTAAATCATAAAATAGAAATTACTCCGAATCATTTACTATAACGACTCTTCCTCCCTTGGAGAAAATATATGCTCGTCCATAGAGTACACAGACATTTTGGCATCGCACTCATCCTCGGGAATAGTAAGTCCTCATATATATATGCAATGTTAGTAAGACCTCTAATGTTTAACCAAAATGTGTGATGTCAGACTTCTTCTTACCCCTCCCACCCCCTTGTCACAAACTGCCACAATTTCACGAACCCCTCCTCCCCCCCTCCAAGCGTGACATCATTTCTGGATGGCCCCTATTCACAAATCTGATTAAATATAATTCCACAAAAACAAAATATTTGAAAAGTTTCAAGAATTTAAAAAGAACAAAGTTATAATAAAAGAATACAGTCTATTAAATTACAAAGTTTATTTTCACACAGCTACAAATAATAGTTTCTAATACAAAGTATTAACATAATATTTACCAAATTAACATACAATTATTTAACATTCTTCTATATATTATTTCCGTGTCTTTGCATCCTAAAAGAAAGAAACAATAGAGTGCATTTTAAAAGTTACAAGTTAAATTTTCACTGTTTTCAAGAATCCTGCTTAGATTTAGTTCTAAAGGTGATCACAAATTATAACTCTACAGGCAAAATGACCGAATCGCTAATGTTAATCCAACGAGATATATTTTTAAAAATATCTCGTCTGTATTTTTATATTTTAAAAAGACTTTTTCTTTTGCATTGGATAGCTGAGGTAAATTTCTGCAATTGCGGTTTTTACTTTAAGTTCGTTGAAGTTTTTATTTAATTTTCTTTCTTTCTTTTTCTTTTCTTTTTTTTTCTTTTTTTTTTTTTTTTTTTTTTGTGCGGACACTTTCACTCTTTTCACTGTTTATACCGGCTCGAAAGGTGAAAGTATATAAAAAAAATCATTTAAAAATATTGAAATGCAACCGAGTTACCTTAAAAAAATTCTCTTATTGGATTAACATTGGCGAATTGGTGTTTCCGCTTGACTGAAGTAGCATCTTAACCCTTTAAGCCCTGACCCACACAATTGTACGGGCGATTACTAAAGTAAAAGAGAATGACTACCTCCTGTTTTTGTGCGATTTAAAACCAAATCCGCACATTTATATGAGTTAATTGGCTTTAGATGTTTTGATAAGACACAACTAGGGGGTACCATCTACAATACAGGGTTATATTTTCTGCTTTTAAAAAGACTATATCCTCTGACAGCAATAGACAAAAAGTATGAACTGTCGTAATTTCATTTAAATATGATTTATAATGTTTGCTTGGACTTAATATTTCTTTTCATATAGTTTATTCATGATTTTAATTGATTTTGTCTTTGATAAATTTAATTAGGCTTCACAAAAGTTGAAAAACAAATGAACCACACAATTGTGCGGGTCCGGCATTTACCATTTCCAAAATAGATACAATTCCTAATATATATATAAAACAATTTTAAGTGATTTTTTTAAACTTATGTTGTTAGCAATTTATTTTTTATTAATTACATTTTTAAAGCTGACCAATTTTAAATTAATAGGTTTGTACTATTCATGATTTCTATTTAAAATGAATAGTATTAAATATATAATATGCACATGTAACGAACTGTATGTTTCTGCTCTGAGTTATAGATGCCATATATGATTTATAAGTTTTATATAAGTTATATGCATACCACGAGATTGATTTTTAAGTTTGATAAATTCATTCCATTTTGTCGACACTGCAAGTAAACCACCAGGAATAAATAATAAATTATAGAAAGTTCAGCAAATGCTCGACAGATTCCGTAGTGTCTGCTTGAATTTACCAGGAGATCAGGGAAAATTTTCCATAGATGAGCAGACGATTCCTTTTTTTAGGACATGCCTCGGTAAAGCAGTATATAAAAAACAAACCACACTCTGTTGTAACAGCATCCTCTGGGATAGTTTTAAATTTTGTATTATACCAGTGGGAAAGTACAGACCTGGTCCACAAGGATCTAGTCTTAGGACCTGCTGTCAGGGCCGAAACTAAGGGGGGGGGAGGGGGCATGTGCCCCGGGCGCCAGAACGAAGGGGCGCCAAATGAAGGATTATACCTTTGGAAAGGATTATTTTTTTCTGATGGACTGATGGCTTCCATTATTATGAAACAGCCATTATAAATGAAGTGTTATTAGGTGAAGATGAAATAGCAGTCGTAAAAAGTTAGAACTCTGATTTTCTGGTCAGAATGGGGAAAAAAAATGGCCATAATTTTTTTTGAAAAAAAAAAATAATAGGTATAGGAAAAAAGGGACGAAATGGGAAAAAAAGGGACTGTAAGGATGGAACGGTAAGGAAAATTATCACCTATTTTTAGGAAAATCATGTTAAGACTAAGTGATAGCCACAAAGTTCAATGATTTCTAGAAACAGTTGTTAACATTGGATTAAATAATTTTTTTTTCTTAATTTACCGCGAAAAGTGCGGAAATAAACCTTGGGGACGGTAAGACTACCAATAAAGCCACGATCTTGAAATTGATATTTAAATGCTGATTTAAATTTTGCAGTAAATTTCCTGTCAAAGAATTTTAGACATTCTTTCTCTAGCATACTTCTCCATGAGAAAAAAATTGAAAAAAATTCTGTGGCTGCATCTGAAGTGATTTTCTGTATAAGTTTAGCAAGAGGGACGGTAAGGATGAAAAACCCAGGGACAGAGTTCAAAAAATAATATCAACCGTAAAAATGTGTGCAGGTTAATTTTTTGCACAATATTTATATTAAACAATTGTCCCAGTTTCGGAAAAAAATTACATCGAATTACTTTTATTGAAACAATTTTATACAGACAGATCCAAATTTAAAAATTAGCATCAGGGACTGGACCGTATAGGAGTTTTCCTGGTATTTGGACCCCCAACATCGTCCAAAACTTATTTATCTCGTTAATATTGTTATATGCAATTATGCAATGGAATGTTCTCCAGTATATGAAATAAAAAAAACACAAAAAAATGTATTAAAATAAAAATTATTATTCAGGGACATAAAAGTCAAAAGATTGTGAGAATTCACCATATATTGTTGTGCTTTTGTACTTTTTCGGTTTTGGTTACAGTTTTCTTTTATATGAGTACAGTTTCACTTTCAGAACAGGTTTCAATATTGAAAGTATCCGCATATAAAAAATTGCATAAAAGCTCGAAAAGGTACGATTGCACAACTATATATATCAACCAGGTGTATCCTATGCAAAAAATAATATTAAAAAATATTAAAATGTGAGCCCAAAATATGCAAAGAACTGTCCATAGAATTAACATTAGCTTCAATGTTAAATTTTACTTCGGGTGACTAGTGTCGGTTTTTAAGAATTACATTTTATTAAAGATTCCTATCATAGAAGAAAATAATAAATAAAGATGCAGTTGAACACTATTTTACATGTGAAAAAGGATTCAAAACGAAACATCTTTAATAATAACACAAATAAATAGTCTTCGAATATGACATTAACAATATAACAATGGAATTAAGGTTTTAAGGTCCAAAGTTTTAATTATCAAAAAAAAATATTTTGTAACTATTAAAATAATATTTTGGTGCTATGGTATCCGAGGTTTTAAGTATCACACAAAGCTATTTTATAACTTTTTTTTTGGGGGGGGGGGGAAGAGTTTAAGTAATTAGTCAATGCATTTTAGTTATTTAGCTCTAATTCATTGCAAAAATTCTGGTTTTTATTAAAAAGCTCCGCATACTCCCGGTTTCTCCAATAAATGTATATCGTACATACTCTAGACATGACGTTCCTGACTTTAGCGTACACCCTCTGATTTTTTTTACGATTACAACACTGCAAACCAGATCAATATTTGTCATAATTTTACGAACCGGAATATTGTTCCGATTTGCTCTGCACATTTCAAGCCCAGGTTTGCTGTCGCGAAAAATTAACAATTTCAAAATATTCGTATTTAAAATTTAAGAAAAATAGGAAATAATACGACTTATACACATCCGATTAACAAGCAGTTATGTCAAAAGAAAAGAGAAATTTTTAAAGAATTAAATAAAACTGACGCCGGAAGGAAATACTGTTAATAACTTTAATAAAAATTAGAAAATAGCGATACAATAGAAGTCCATGATAAGAAGTATGGAGAATAGCACACTAAGAAACTGTTTAAAATACTTGATATTTATATATAGAAAGGGGTTTAATGGCCATGAAAAGATAATTTAAATTTAAAAATACATTCGAACGCACTGCTGAATTCAAGAGGAGGGGGATTCTCCCCGGAAGGTTTGATATTTTATGCTTTTTAATAAGCAATTTCCACACCGAATCTCTAAAATGCCCCCCCCCCCCCCCTCCAGAGCCGCAGAAATTAATCCCGGAGAAAAATATCTGAATTCAACACTGCTCGATCGGCGTGAGCAAGAAAAAAGGCAAATATTAATTAAAACGATATCTTAGAAATTCCCCTTAAAGTTGAGAAAAATTCATTTAAAAACTAAAATTTTCAAAAGTCCTTCCGGCCAGTGCCGGGAGGAAGAGGTAGCTTTCATAATCCTTATTTTAAAAAAGCCAACTTATATCATTCAAACACACGAAGCTCAATTTAGTGGAAACCGAATATAGGAGATTCAATACTAATTTTTATCAATATAATGAATGAGAATTTCGCGAAATTAGCTTTATCCAAGCTGCTTTTCTTTAAAGTAACTTATATCTGGCTGGCAAATTCGGCAATTTCTTAAAGTGCCTGTCATTTTAAGACAACATGGTGGATGAGGCTAAGCAGTGAACTTGGTCAAGACCTTAGTAATTGCTGTGCACATGCTCACTCACATCGGAATCGGTTAATATATAGGAGTGCTGTCGCATGCAAAAAATCAGATTTTTCAAAATGTCACCCACAATACAAATTGAAACTGCTATATCTGAGCAATTTTTAAGGTAAAGACAAACAAAAAATGCTCCTGAATCCTTATATCAAGGTCAAATACTTAAGAAAGAAACCATTTTCAATTTCTAATTTTTTTGCACCTCATTTTAAATATATATATATTTTTTAATTTAATGGCCGCCATTTTGAAACAAGATGGCTGATGAATCTGGCCAGCGAACTTGGTCGAGGTGTTGATGTATACTATCCACATGCCTTCTTACATCGAAATAGGCGAATACGTGTGTTATCGCGTGACAAATACAAGATCGTTTCAAAATGTTAGCCATGCTAGAAATTCAAAGTGCTATAAATCAACCATTTTTTAAGATATAAACAAAAGAACAAATTTTCAGAAACAAAAACTGCTCCAGAATCTTTGTATCAAGGCCAAACACATAAAAAAATCTTTTTCATTTTCCAATTTTTTAATACCTCATTTTGAATTTTAAATTTAATTTTTTTTAAATGGCAACCCTTTTTAAACAAGATGGCGAATGAAGCTGGCCAACGAACTCGGTCGAGACATTGGTGTGTACTATGTACAGACCAAGTTACATCCAAATCGGTTCATAAATACGCCTGTTATCGCGTGACAAAAATCAGGTCGTTTTAAAATGTCAGCCACAAGAGAAATTCAAAATGCTATTACTTAGCCATTTTTTTTAGATATAGACGAAAGAAAAACTGTTCCGGAATCTTTGTATTAAGGTCAAACACATACAAAAAAAATCTTTTTCATTTTCCAATTTTTTGGTATCTCATTTAATTTTTTTTATTTTTTTATTTTTTTAAATGGCCGCCATTTTGAAACAAGATGGTGGATGAAGCTGGCCAACGAACTCGGTCGAGATATTTGTATGTACTATGTACACACCAAGGTACATCCAAATCGGTTCATAAATACGCCTGTTATTACGTGAGAAAAATCAGGACGTTTCAAAATGTCAGCCACGCTAGAAATTCAAAATGCTATAACGCAGCCATTTCTTAAGATATAGACGAAACAAAAACTGCTCCCGAATCTTTTTATCAAGGTCAAACACATAAGAAGAAAATATTTTTTCAATTTTCAATTTTTTGGTACCATATTTCAAATTTAAATTTTTCTTAAAAATTTAAATGGCCGGCATTTTTAAACAAAATGGCGGATGAAGCTGGCCAACGAACCCGGTCGAGACATTGGTATGTACTATGTATAAACGAAGTTACATCCAAATCGGTTCATAAATACGCCTTTTATCGCGTGACAAAATTCAGGACGTTTCAAAATGTCAGCCACGCTAGAAATTCAAAATGCTATAACTCAGCCATTTTTTAAGATATAGACGAAACAAAAACTGCTCCGGAATCTTTGTATAAAGGTCAAATACATAAGAAAAAAATATTTTTCCATTTTTAATTTTTTGGTACCACATTTCAAGTTTTAAATTTTTTTAAAAATTTTAAATGGCCGCCATTTTGAAATAAAACGGCGGATGAAGCTGGCCAACGAACTCGGTCGAGACATTGGTATGTACTATGTACACACCGAATTACATCGAAATCGGTTCATAATTACGGGAGTTACAGTGTGACATAGGTCATATATATATATATATATATATATATATTTTGAACGGAGGGTGGTTTCGGGGTCTGGGGGTCATGATCGATGAAAATATACCAAAATTTTTTGAAATCGCTTTCCTCCGAACGGCTGCAATAGGTAGCTTTTTGTAAAGAATGCTACCTAATAATGCCTTAACATGGACCAAAACCAAACTATTTAAAAAATGTAAGCATTCCTCAGTAAATAAACATAACTTTTTAATTTATTAAAATTTCTGTACCAAATAAGTTGTAGTTTGTACAGAGAAAATACAAAAATATCCGAATCACATTTGAATAATTAAAATAATAAATACCTTTATATCTGGGTTCTTTACTTGAACGCTAATCCAATGGCGCTGCTTCATGGAATTCAATAAAGAAGCGTTGTAATTTTGTCTTTGTAAAATTTCCGCGCATGCGCGTTTATATCTGTTCTCCTTCCAACAAAAGGAATTTTTCGCTTACGTCGTTATTTTATGACAGTGTTGTATCAGGTTTAGAGCAAAGTTGCGTTGCAAGAAAGCTATTGATTATATTCCGTCTACCTAGTAATGTCCTTGCGGCAATATTATTACTTCAAATTTTTCGTGACAAGAAAATATCAAGAAAAATTAATCTTGCTGAAATTGTTCATGCTATCTGGGTGCTTCTAAGTCAGGCTTCTCTCAAACACACCGTCTAAAGCCAGGAGGTCCAAAAATCAGCCTAACCCTAACATCACACCATCGTTCTCAAAGCTTTTACGTAAATATCGTCTGTTCGCCCAAACCAGGTACATAATTTACGAGGGCTGCTTTTTAAATAAGGGCCGTTTGAAAATAAAAACCAAATGAAAGAAAACTTTCAAAAACCAAATTTATTTTTATATTCTACATACATTTCTCTATTTTTCAACATAGCTGCCAAGTTTGTTTAAACACTTACTATACCTTACAACTAGATTTTAATACCCTCTTCATAGAAACTTGCCACCTGCTCCGATAACCAAGAGATCACGGCCGTTTTCATGGCTTCGTCAGCATTGTAATGGTTGCCGCCGAGATTATGTTTGAGATAGCGGAAAATATGGAAATCGCCCGGCACAAGGTCCGGGCTGTGGGGGGGAGGGGGCGACCCAAAACTTCCCAGCCAAAAGAGTCCAACAAAGCTCAGGTCTGAGCTGCGGTGTGAGGCCTTGCATTGTTATGGAGTAGCGAAATTCCCTCTGTCAGCATGTCGCGTCTTTTGTTTTGAATCGCTCTGTGTAGCAGTTATTCCCAAGAAATGCCAAGACACGACGCAAGTACTCGTTGCGGCGCACACGCCACCTATTAGTGTATACAACAAAACGGCCCTTAATTAGAAAATACGCCTCGTATAACAGAGAGGTGATAGAAGGCAATAAAATGGATTGTTCCAGACGATGTCAGAAAAATAATCGTCAAGCATTTTCACAAAATCAACATTATCGTTAAGCTATTTTTGTTGAATCGTCTCAATTGTCTAATCAAAGTCTCCCATGCTGGTATCGACAAGTTCTGGAATGTTGGTTGCTAACTTTGGACAAACACATTAATCGGAGCCTGTGCTCTGTGCATAGATCGCACTCTGTTATGCACAAAGGCAAACTAGCTATACCCACAATTACATTTGGAAAACTTGCGCTGTTCCTACTGTTAAATACCGTCATTCGGGGTTACTTAAGCCACTTGTCAGAATAACACTTCTGCCAGTTCAAGAGCATTTACGTTACAGATTAACTAATTGTTGAAAAACTTGGATCTGCAGTTACACTCTATGTTTACATGTATGAAAGTTCTCTAAAGCATGTATCGTAAAGACAAAAAAAATAAAACATGGTGGCTTAAGTTACCCCCCATATGGAGTAACTAAAGCAAGCAGTAAGAATTCAGGTTTTGCTTATGTTAGTTGGTGATGGGGCAACAAAAACCGTATAAAAGGCTAAAATAAACTTATATATACTGCTAAGACATTCACTAGTAAAAATAAAAGTGAGCAATTTTTTTTTTTTTTTTACATTTTTTGCGTTTCGGATATTTAATTTTCACTAAAAATGTTCAAGATGTTTCATTTAATATACAGGTATTAATGCATAGTTAACAAGTTCAAATGGAAAAAGATGACTTTCTCTGTTGGTTGTTACAGACTGTACATAGTGGCAATGTCTGCAATATTCCTCATCTACAATAGGAAAAATATTTTTTTTGGATTTAGAGCCCTCCCGAAAAAGTTTTACATTTACTTTATCTTTCTCGTGTTCAGTTTCAAGTACAATGGCATAGAACTGCTTTGTCATTCCTTTTTTGTATGTGTGTTTTTATTGAAGATAAGTTTGACAATGATATATACATCTGGTTTGAAATCCCCTATTTGAACTGATATTTTCTTTGATTTAATAGTCATTTTTTCTGTAATAGATTCTACCTCAAAATCTACATCAATCAAATCACTTAATATAAAGTCTGAATCTTGCACTGAAAAATAGCCGTCATCATCATCACTTGAATCTGAATAATTTTATTAGGCCTTTTTGAATCAAGCTTTTCAAAATTTCTGTCTTTAGGACCTTTGGAAGTGTTTGCTTGAGGCCAGACGTTGCAGGCTTCCAAAATTTCAAGTTCTTCAATACCCTTTCCAGTTGAAACATTTAATTTCCTTTTTATATTTCTGATGTGTTCTGTTTTCTCTCTGCTCTCTTGAAGATGGGTTTTAAATTATTGAACCCAGTTGTTGCTAGAATCACAATATTCAGATTCTTCCTTTTATGACCATCAGGAAGCCTTTTTTGTACTTTTTGTCAATCCAAAGACACAATCCCTGCTGCTCTGAAGCCACTTTTCAAGTTGTTTTTTATGTTTTTTTTTCTCCTAAATCATCAATACATGTTTTTAAGAGTCAAGGAAATCTGCCTCTAGGCACAGCGCCACGATTTTTCCTTTTCTAGTCATTGAGCATCTCACTCCACTTTATCTTTAAGAGTCTGAAAAAAACCACATCTAGAAAAATATAATCTATGAAGTAAAATAACCATAAAAGTACTGTTTGTAGTTATGTTTGAAAGTGTTTACTGGTACTTTCAAAAACTGGTGTTCATTTGTAACTGTTCTTTAGGGTTTCGTTCATCTGACGAAACCCTATTCGTCTCACTTCTCTATCTCTCTGTCTGTCTGTCTGTCACAGAGCCCGTACACGAAAATTGGATAAGTTTGAGACTTGAAATTTTTTCTACTAACAGCTGAATACCGTGTCACACGACAAATCATAAAATTTTGAAAAAGACTTGTATTATTTTAATGAAATAATTTTTTAAATGCCATCCGATCATTTCTGCAATTTAGATTTCAAAACAGCATTAATTTCAGCATTTACTGCGAAAACTCTTCAGCTTAGTTGGTAGCGCGTTCTTCTAGTAAACCAAAGATAACTTGTTCAACTCCCGTCAACGGAAGTTGAAATTTTTCGAAACTTAAACTTGTAATTATTTTAGCAAAATTTCTTTTTTTAAATAAAGCTGCGAGGTATTGAGTGTCCCCCACAACAAAAAATAATAAGAAGGAAAAACAATAAACATTTTAAAGGCGGAATAACATTTCAGTTGTTTTTTCTTTTAGATGTTCTGATTGCTCATTCTTTTTAAACTGTGATAAACAGTAAAAAAAAAATTATATCTTACTTTAACCACTTCACCGGCTACCCCGAGATAAGTCGGGGGTAAAAGCACTGTTTCCTCATACCTGTCGCCGGTAAAGTGGTTAATAAAATAAAAGTATATTTTTTAATTCTACGTTATACCTTAGCGTTAGTTAAGTTTATTAAAGGTACATATTTAATTTTTCAGGCTTCAGCTGTCGTAATTATCGCATGCAAAAACTGTTTGTTTGATGCTGCAATCTACAAACAATATTTCAAAACACTCGTAATAGAAATTCGCATAATTTTCAATTAAAGAGATAGGTTTTTTTTAATAGATTAGTTGCATTTTTAATGGCATTTGATATTTGTTTTTGGAAGGTCTCGGACGCCTATTTTTATCAGAATATTAAATTTCGTTTAAACAATTGGTTTTGTTTTGATAAAATAAGAAATTTTCAATTTTACTTGAACTTCCACTAAATTCTATGAGAAATTTCTGCATTTTAAATTTCGATTTTTTTTTTTTTTAGAAATTTAAAATTTCATTTTTATCTTTATAAAAGTACTCTAACAAGACTTCTGTCTGTTAGATTGGCTAGAATATTGCTTCCATTGTGCTTTAATATAAAACGGAAAGCTAACTTCCTCTATTTTACCATTGAAACCACACTGTTAAAAATCTGTAGCTTTTGCTGCATAGTCACTCCACCGCTTTTATAGAAAACGATTACTTGACTATTCTATGTCGCATTCTCATTGACTAGAATAAATATATTCTATAAAAGCGGTGGAGTGACTATGGAACTAATGCTGCAGATTTTTAACAGTGCAGCGGTTCGCGTACGAATACAATTTTTCCATAATGGTTTTGCTCAGCTGGTTTCGCTTTGAAGAAAAACTATGGCAAAACAATAAGTTCTGGCACTGGCGGAGAAGTCACGCTCAAAATGGTATGATACAGCTTTAGAATTGGAAACAGGCAGCCGAGTTTAGGGTGCCTAGATATGAGAGTGACTATGTATGATGCTCAGGCTGCGCTTAGACAGACGCGGTTGCTCAAACTGTGCAAGACTCGCAATCTTCCAGAATTTAGCATTTCTCACTATCTTCCTTTTTGTCATGCCTATGTAATTTATTTTTTATTTTTATTATTTAGGCAACTGATTTTACATATACCGGCTGTCTGTGTTTTATCATAATTTTCTGTTTCATTTCTTATTGATTTAAACATGTAACTTCCAGAAAATTAAAAATAAATTTTTATGGAATCTATAAGAAATGAAACAGAAAATTGTGATAAAATACAGACAGCCGGTATATATAAAATCAGTTGCCTAAATAACAAAAATGAAAAAGTAAACTACATAGGCATGACAAAAAAAAATAGAAGAACGAATTAAAGAGCATATAGCTTTAAACTAAATTTGAAAAAAAACTACAGCCCTTGCAAGGAAAAATACAATAACCTTTATAAAAATTGAAACTTTGAAAATCGAAAAAAATAGCGAACTATGAAAATATGAAAAACGCGAAGCAATTGAAATATGTATATCTAAAACTGAAGTTTGTAACGACATGACACACGCGATAATTTACTCTCGATGGAAGACAATGCTAAAAGACGGGGGGGAAAAAGGGGATTGTTTGTTTGTTTTATTAAACACATGCGTCAGACTTATGTGCTTGACACCAAGGCCCACTTATAACTCATCGTCGATATACAGGGACGAGATAGCACAATGAAATTTACACCACCAGAGAATTGCATCCGGGAGCTCCGCAGAAAGTGTGTCAGCGAGAGTCGAACCCGACAAGCCTCCTACACTCTCAAGCAATTAACGGCGTGGTACCTTAACCACGCGGCCACGGAAGCCCCAAAGAAAGGGATAAACTGAAGACTAGGGGAAACTGTCAATCTTATCACCCAACTAATCAAAATTGACAAATATGAGTAGGTAAACAAGATGCCCACCAGGATGCTAAGCTGAAAACTAGAGTGTGACATCAGTTGAAACTGATCTACATTCGAGGTATAGCGCCTAGAATATATTGTGTTTAAATCGGCTATCCCTGTAATACTCAAAGACTAAGATACATAGACCGGCAATTCCCATTCAAAAGTATGAAAAAATCATGGCAGCTATCTGAAGTAAATTCAAACACCTGAACCGCGAGGTTTGTACGTCAGCTGTGGTTATTTACCATTAAGTGCTATGGCTAGAATGAGCTTAAAAATTAATTTTTATCAATTATATGAAGTTTGTGGCATAATTTTTTACATGAAGATATTTTTTATATCTAAATATGCGTTTTAAATATTGAATTTTCAGTAATAAAGTTAAATAAAGCGATTTATTAATAATTTTATGGATGGAATGTTTGGAAAAGATTATATAATTTTAACATGCCTTATAAGCCTAAATAAAGGCGAAATTTATATGGAAACATATTGTTAAAGATTATAATCCCACTTTTTTTTAAGTTTGACTTAAAAAAGTAACTGGTAGGAAAGTTCAGATTAAAGGTAGCAACTGTAACATAATATAGCAATTTACAAAATGTTAAATTACTTGTAAAGAAATCTACGTTTTTTAACCCTCTAAGTGTTTGGGGCGTAATATTCCGTTCACTAAGCTCCAGGTTTCACAGCAATACAAGCAATATTTAAGATAATATAATTCTATAGATTTAATGAATTTTAAATACATTGAAGAATGATTAATACTCTCAAGGATTACATTCACATTTGTAATTGAGTTTTTTTTTATAATGTTGAAAGAATCATATTTTCCTAGCATTTAAAACATAATGCAAAGAAAACATTATAATTTTACCCTTTTACAAGACGCTTGGAGGGTTAAACTAATTTTTATGCAAAAAGGTAATTAAAAAATGCATATTAACGAAAGTAACACTATATTTTTATTCTTGGAGGATGTTTATTGAAATACTTACTTGCTATATGTTAAAAACAAAAAAATGGATGAATAATAAGGTATTTTTTTTAAAAAAAGGCCTAAATGAAATAAGGTAAACTAATACTTAATGATCCGCAATGAAAAAATACGCTGATAAAAGCATTTTCTTAGGTAAATTAAAATATAAAGCATATATACTGCTGTACAACAGCGTTGATCAAGAATCCTCAGTTAAACTGACAGTTTGCTAGGTCTATGTATCTTAAAAGTCTTTGGTAATACTTAAAAAAGCGCTAAAATATTGTATCCCTTAAATGTGCAATGATACTGCTGCAATATGCACATCGCAGCGACATCTGCAGGATATTTTCTACAACGGCAAAAATTTGCTAGTCTATACAATATAATACTAGTAATGCAAAAATCCCACAGATGTCGCTGCGATCGACACTTGGGATTTTAGCAGTATCGTCGCCCATTTAAGGGATACAAATTTTTATCACTGTTTGGAGAGCATATTTCCACACTAGGTATTCTAGGCGCTGTAATTCGAGGTCAACGAAAAAGATATGCCGCATTTGTGCACTCGAGCTACAGCGTCTAGAATACATAGTGTGGAAATATGCACTGTTAAAAATATCGCGAATAATTACCTCTGTTTTTAAAGGTTATCTGTATTCTGACCAATGAGAGCGCTTCATAGTCGTTTATGTAGCGTTCTCAATGCTAGTCATTGAGTCAGAAAATAGAGAACCTTTAAGAACAGAGGTAATTTTTCACGATATTTTTAACAGTCTGCTATCCCAACAATGATAAAAATTTGTATCCCTTAAATGTGCGTCGATACTATAGCGACTAGAATACACAGTGTGGAAATCTGCTATCAAAGTAATACTTAAAAAAACGCTAAAATATTGTGTCCCTTAAATGTGCAATGATGCTGCTGCAATATGCAGATCGCAGCGACATCTGCAGGATATTTTCTACAACTGCAAGAAATTGCTAGTCTATACAATGTAATACTAGTAATACGAAAATACCGCAAATGTCCTTGCGATCGACACTTGGAATTTTAGCAGTATCGTCGCACATTTAAGGGATACAAATTTTTAGCTCAGTTTGGATAGCATATTTCCACACTAGGTATTCTAGACGCTGTAACGATACTGCTGAAATCCAAAGAGTCGATCGCAACGACATCTGCGGGATTTTCGTTTTACATTGTATAGACCATAGATTAACATTCAAGATGGGACATTTCCATAGAGCGTAATGGTAATGCGATTGCGATGGTAGCGCCTTTAGTGACAATGGGGAGGAAACTCCCCATCCTTGTAAAATTTTTATCATTGAGCATCTACTTTATTGTGATCTTTCTTTTTTTAATGTTTCATGTTTACGTTTTCAATAGAATGTTACACCGATACATGAACATAGAATAGATATTCTATTTTATATATCTAATATCTATTCTATGTTCATGCACGGATATATGCTTTTTTTTTTTTTCTTTTTTTTTTTTTTTTTTTTTTTTTTTTTTTACATAATGAGTGAACTATATAAGTGCAACGAAAAACAGGGTAAAAATTTCGTCTTGAATGCTATATATGAAGTAAATATGATACAATTGGATTTAAAGCTACATAAAGTAATGGTGTAATATAAAAATATACGAAGTATTGCACTCTACAAATCCCAGAAAATTTCATAAATATTCCCATGCGGTAGGAGAATTTTTATAGCCGATGTTTTATTAATTTATGAAGCTTAGCATATTAAACAATCGTTACAATAATCTTTTAAAATTTACGCATTTTCACTTTCTTACAGATAAAATAAAAATATTGTTTTTAATGTAACTAGCGTACTGTCAATTCAATAATATTTATAATATTAACATATAAGAAATAATAATAAAATTACAGATGGGGAAAAATTCATTTCGACAAATTTTTAGAATTATATAAAGCTAACAGTTAAAAATAAATAGAGGTACTGACATTACACTCAATAAAGTTTTATTCGATATGAATAAATTAACACGATACCTGAATTTGATTTTTTACAATTTAATCTCCTAAACTTACATATTTACGTTTTTAACAGAATTTTCTAGAAGTTAAAAGTGACCAATACAAGTACGGTAAAGAAAAAAAGCAGCTGAATAAATAAAGCAGGCATGAATAGAATATCGTCTGACACCTGCTTCGTTTTAGGAAAGAATAGATATTCAAAGCATAGAGGGTAAACATATTTCTTCAACATAGGTAAATTTCGGAGGCTTGTTAATTCTTCCCCCTTGTCGGTAGTGACGCTAGTACTGTTGCCATTACAGATTTTGCCGTAAATGTCCCATCTTGGTCCTTAATCTACGGTATAGACTAGCAATATTCTTGCAGTTTTAGAAAATATCCTGCGGATGTCGCTGCGATCTTTATATTTCAGCAGCATCGTTGCACATTTAAGGGATACAGCATTTTAGCGCTTTTTTTAAGTATTATAAGGATAGCCTATTGCCACACTGTATATTCTAGTCGCTATACTCGAGCTACAGCGTCTAGAATAAATATAGTGTGGAAATCGGCTATCCCAGTAATACTTAAAAGAGTGCTAAAATATTGAACCCTTTAAATGTCGAACGATACTGAAATCCAAAAAGTTGGTCGCAGCAACATCTGCAGGATATTTTCTAAAACAGCAAGGCGATTTCTAGTCTAGACGCTGTAATAAAGTATTACGATATTTACATTGAAATTTGAAAATATCGCATTACCACAATTTTTTTTTTTCTTTCAAAATTCAAATAGAAAAGATTTGAAACCTTGTACAATAACCTCTTCGTTACTGAACAAAAAATATTTTTGAAAAAATGTTAGAATAGGTTTTCCTACTTATTTTGGCTTCAGAAATGATAATAATAAAATAATTTACAAAAATTGATTTACCAGGCTACTAGTAAATGGAGGTCCACGTACGTGGACCTTGGGACTCATTTGCATAAAAAGTTCTAAATTTTGGAAAATCATTGCAAATTATTGTTTCTTTTTTAAATTGCGAAAACAATTTTTTTTTAAATATAACATAATTAAATATTATATTTATTGCTTTAAATGTATTAAATTAATGAAATCGTAAATCTCAAAATTTTTAAATAATTTTTGTCGTGAACTATTGATAAGAAATTAAAGCAAAATTTAAATTTTATTACATTATTTTTTACTTAGTGTGAAAAAATTTAAAACAATTGTTTTTCAAAATGCATAAATAAACTTTACACTTTATACACATAACTCTCCTTTTTTTACTTACATTCGTCTAAACAACACTTAGAGGCATTTTGGCTGTCTATAAATCTTGGTAAATATACTACACTGTCAAGATGGATTTCCTTATAAGGCACGTTAACTTTTCTTTGCTTCTTTGGGATTTCTTCTTTCAGAACATGAATTTTTTTGTGGCGTAAGTCTACGGGGAGTTATATGATTTCTTCCTTCATACTTTATTAGGGGTATAGCAATATCAATCCTATAATCTATTAATGACATGTGTTTTCATCTTCATCGCTTTATTATCTCTTACGTAATGCATCCAGCAATTAGAAATCATTTGCTATACAAAGTAATTAAATACACGTGTTGGCCATTTGTTTGTTTTTGCTGCCCCGTGATGATATACTAGGTACAGATAAAAGATTTTTACCACCCATAGATATGTTGTACATCTTTTCTACAGCTGGCTGGATACTTTTACTTTTTTCTTATCCCCTTTCGACCATCTCGTGCATGCATAAGTTGCTTCACGTTCAACACATGTTGAAAGAAAAGTAACTGGTTTGTTATATTTCCACTTTAAAACGTACATCTAATCATTTCTAAGTACCTCATCCCACTCTCCATTTTTCTGTTCTTTATCATCTCTCAATTTTTGTGTAGCAGAACCCATTCTATTTGACGTAACAGTTCCTGAAAAAGAATTGTTTTACAAAAGGTATTCTGCACATTTTAAACTAGCAAAAAATCGGTGTAAATTATATGGTTAAAATATTGAGGCACACTTTAACACAATAATTTAACAATACCCCCCACCTAGACGAAAATCCCGCATATCATCTGAGGAAATACTGCCATTGCTAACATACGTATATACAGAAATCTAACACCAATCCATATCTAACAGACAAAACAAATTTTTATACCTGGAGGATTTGGTTTTGAAGGTACATATTGTGGGAAATCACACTACCCAGAAAGGGAATCATTTTCTAGTCCTAAGAAATACGTTTTGGTCGACGTAAACTTAAACATTTTTCTCTTATTAAATCTAAAAAGAGTGGTAGAATTACCAACAAAATACAGATAGTTCCTTAGTTTAAAGGCTCTATTTTGTCATTGTATCAACAAATTGCTGGATTGTCTTGCGATCAATATAATTTGGCTTGGGGGAGTTTCGATATACCCATGAGAATATGCCGGCCTGTAAGCTTCATCATATCATAAACTGTAGTATTTACTGACCTGCGCTCTAGATTTTGCATGGAATGTAAATTTCTTTGTGCAGCTAGTTCCTCAAAAAGCTCAATATTCATAACTGATGGTTAAATTTTATTTTGAAGAAAATTATTAATTTTAACAGTATTAGACAAGAATTTTGTACACTTAAAAATAAACAGCTATTGAATTCCCATCATGTAGTTTAAAATGAATACATCAGAATAAAATGTACATATGCGTTAGTATTAATAAAATTGGGATAAAAAAGTAAATTCAAATATTGGCCTAAGGAAATCTTTTAATCTTTTATTATTATTATTATGTATTATTTATGAAAAAGAATAATTTACAAAAATAACTATATAAAAATAATTATAATTATTTATTTTGAATAAAAAATGCATTATATATCTAGCTATGATCTCCATTATGTCTATGTATTTTCAATAAAATTGCAGAATTTAGGCAGCATTAAATAATATTTAATCAAACAAATATACAAAATCCACTTAATCTAGCTTAAATTGCATACTCTGTTTTAAAAAACACATATTTTGAGTTAATAAAATAGATGAGTATTATTTCTAAACACGATAACAGTATTCCCTGAGTTTAAACCTATTTATAGTCATTAAGTATTGAGGTCCACGTATGTGGACCATTTCATTTTGAAGCTTAAACTGTCATAAATGTGAATTGAGAATCAAAATTTAGATATTTGCATGGTTTTATTACAATGGGCTAACATCCAAGGTCACATATGTAGACTTCAGTAGCGAAGAGGATAAAAATAAAAAGGGGGTTTCCAATCTCTTTCTGTTATTCTTTACAAGAAAACGCAGACACTGAAAGGCAAATGGCAGCACCACTGAACAAGCACCCGAAAACTTCACTCTCAGTATCAGAAGAGATGTTTGTCCTCAAATCAAAATGCCACAATTTTAACGAGAAGAAACGCCCAATGCTTGAAAATCCGTTGATACCCTGCCTAAACCAGCTAACCCTCTTGCTTTTTATGGCATAAAATAGGGACATTTCAGCAACGAATACTGCCTTAAAAAGGAGAAAAACCCTATTCTATAATGAAAATGGGATAGATCGACTGTTATTGTATCACCTACGACGCGACGCATTGAACGATCTGAACATTGTTAGAAAACTCCTGAAGGACAACACTATGGGGAAGAACGTTATAACATTATAAAGAATCTCTGGAGTTATACAGGATAGAAATTTTAATTTCATTTAGCATACACTGTAAAAAAATCCGAACAGTATTCCTGTAGGAATCGGAAAAATAGTTGCCCTTATCGTACCGAAAAATTTTCCGACCCAGCTCGGAATAAAATCCGTAAAAAAAGGGAAACATTCATTAAAACGGTACTTTACGGATTTTATTCCAAGTTTACGGATTTTATTCCGATTCTACGGATTTTATTCCGAGCTGGGTCGGAAATTTTTCCGGTACGATAAGGGCCACTATTTTTCCGATTCCTACAGGAAATCTGGTCTTTTTTTTTTTTTTTTTTTTTTTTTTTTTTTTTTTTTTTTTTTTTTTTACAGTGTCGCATTCGAAAAGTTAGCGATTCCTATTTTTTAAAATAAATTGTTAAATGAATATTTCCACTAATGTATTTTTAAAGTTTAAATAATTTTTGCTGGGTATGCGACGCATGACTGGCATACCCAGGAAATCCGCCACTGACATATGAATATGTTTATATATCACGAATCCTGTGACATTTAATTATCTTATCATGATTTGTAGAATAGGTATTACAGCTTTAGAATTATGTAACAATTTCTACATACGCAACAATGGTGCATGAGTTATGTTGAATAAGATGTTAAAAACTGCATAAGTATGTGAGACAACAGCAGTTAAAAATTTCTACCCGTAGTCAACAAAGTGATAATTGTATGGCGTAATATCTAAAAATATTGGAGCAAGGTATCTCATTATGACAGACAATTTGTTCGAAAATTTGATGGTAATCCCCATAAAAATAAATCAGCCAAAAACATTTAACTAAGTAGTTTTATTCAACAGTTTATTCAATGATAGTCGGAGAACTCTCTACATGCAGAACAATATTTTATGAGGCTTTCACAAAAATTCAGAAATTTATATTAAATTTCCGTAGAAAAATTCCGTTCGAAACTTCATTAAGCTATTTGAAATTCCGTTAAATTCTTCGAGAATAATTCATTTAAATTCTATGAAAATCAGCTAATCAAACACTTCGCTGATGCTGTGTAAGTTATTTGGATAGTTGAGAACGCAAGAAAAGGTATGTGCGTGTGTGTAATAAATTGCGGTAATGGACTGTAACAAGTTCAGATATACAGCATTCGATAAGAAGAGTCAAATTATAAAGAGTGTTTAATAACTAAACAGTTCTTTATATACGTATATACAGGAGCTTGAAATCAGAACTGACACCACAGTCAGTTACGAAATATATTGCAATATTGGTTTGTGGACAATACCACTCGAATTAAAGACATAATCTATATAAATCTTTTTCATCAATAAAATAATAGACATTATTACTAACAGTAATGGCCCCACGGTCATTTTATCTAACGAAATAGCTCAGTAAATATTGTTTATTCTATAACAAAATTGGACGTGGGCGTGAACAACAACAAAACGAAAGAGCCTAGCTGTTGCCAAACGGCAAAACATAAAGTCTGGTAGAATGCGCAAGGAGATGAGCTCGAAACAGTATCAAGGCAAGCCGTAGCATGCCGGCCCCATTGACATATGCCAACAGTCAATAAAACAATATGATGTGCATATATTATACAACTTACACACAAAAAAATTTCTTTCAAAAACAATATACACAACATTCAATATTAAAATATATATAAACTTCAATACTATGCATAACACTAAATAAGAAATAGATAAATGATGATACAAAATACAATAAGAATGAGCTGCGATAAGAATATTACTTACAATACAATAATAAAGAAAAATAAAGGTAAAACAAAAGTTAAGCTATTTCTTTAAACAAATACTAGTGGAATGTAAATTATATGTAAACATTTTAAATACACTTTAAATCAAATAAACAAGGAAAAATAAAGATATACATAAGATTTTATCAATGAGTAAGACATACAATTTAGATATTGACCTAACGAAAACGTTCGAAGCTGTTAGGTAGATTTCGTATGAAATACTACCTATTAGCGTCGTTTCTATGTTGGAATTTCTGAAAATTTTTGCACATCTACACCGATCATGACCCCTGGAACCCAAAACCACCCTCAGTAAAAAACTTTATATATATATATATATATATAACCATTAATTAAACATAACCTACCATCATCAAAAACCTTAATATTATGAATTAAAGCTGTAAGTATAAAATAAAGTGCCAAATAATTTATTATAAGAATTATTATGGAAGAAAAAAGAAGAAAGTGGACACCGACAAATAATGGAAATGCTCATATATTGAACAACTCTTATGATATTATTTTCATCCAAAAAGGGGGATAAACACTTAATTTTACTTGAGGGAGGAACACTTGATTCCCGTTTTAAACTTCTAATCTCTTCTTGAAATTCTGAATTTTGTACTAACCTAATTAGAGAAGTTTCTGAACCTTTTATTTCTGTGTTGATGAGATTGTCTCGGCGCCGGTCTGCTGAATTGCATTTACAGTTGTAAAAAATCTATAAATATAAGTCAGTATGCAAAGAATACTGTAATAATTACCACTCAGACTGAGAAAAAAATCGACTGTTTCAGGATTCCTGAAAAGAGAAAGAGAAATGTTAGAGGCAATGTCATTTTTATATTTTGTCATAGTCTCAGCGAAATAATCGGTTTCTGGCACAGAAATAGGTCCATTAGTAATTAGAAAGTCATCAGCTTCTAGAAATTGTGGTTCTTTAAACCACATGGGATTCTCTAAAATAAAATTAACACTCGCATCTCGTGATAAGAAATCGGCAGGATTGTCCTTGCTAGAGCAGTGATACCATGAGTTAGAATCTGACGGTGCATTGATCTCTGTGACACGGTTTGTCACAAACCGATTTCATCGCTTTGAGGAGCCTTTGATCCAGTATAAGGTTATTTAGGAATCAGTTCAGTAGTATACCGTAGATGGTATTTTCTGATCTGGGATAGGTTTTATTTTATTAGTCAATCTTGCACTCAATAGTCCTCCGAGGCGTTCCAGCCTAAGTAGAGTAATTTCCCTTATCGGGCAACACGATTCTTTGAGGTCACAAGATTGATTTCCACTCCACTGTCTGTTCTTGTTCTTAAATAAACAGCGGAGCCATACGCTATTTTACTGGCATCGGAAAAGGCGTGTATCTCTGCAGCGATTACTTGATTTGCACAACCAAAAATTTTCCTCTGCCTAATCACTTCTGCTTAATTCGGAAGTTCTTCGCACCATTTCACCCACTTTCCTGCACATTCGTTGGCAATTGGCCGTCTCATGATGTTTTCTTTAGCCATAATTCTTGGAATAAGCATTTGACTCTAATGGTGAATGGCGTGATCATGCCTAACGGATCGAAGATTTTTCCAACTGCTTGCAATAACAGGCGTTTTGAGCTCTTTTGTGTTGACAAGAATTCTATTAGACTCCTGACTTCGAATGTCAGACAGTTCTATTTTCCAAGACATTACCAATATTTTAGTGAGATTGCTTCCCATTCTTATAGTAGCATGTTCCGCCTGAATATTTAAACCTTCTCTTTTCCAGCACTTTACTAACGCTTCATCATTTGTTATCCATTTTTGTAGAATCAACCCTTCTTCAGACATTATTTTCTTAGCATTAAGGGAAACATCGAGAGCTTCTTTCAGAGTATCTTCGCCTGAGATGAAATCATTTACATAAATATGTTCAGCAATAAGTGAACAGTTCTTGGAAATAGATTTTTAAATTACTTGATGTGCTCTTTAATGGTAGCTGATAGCAGAAATGGAGAAGCATTGACTCCAAAAGGAACAGGGTTGAATCTAAAAATCTTTACATTTTCGATAGATCTGAAATCATTATCAAACTACCGAAAGCGTACAGAATCACGATACTTTTCAGCGAGTGAAATTTGAAGGAACGCCTTCTCGATATCAGAAGAAAAGGCAATTTGATTTAATCTGAAGTGGATTAAAATGTCGAATAGATGTGGTTTTAAGTTGGTGCCTGGCTATAAGCAGTCATTTAAGGACAACATGTTGTTATCATGAGATCCGGCATCGTAAACTATACGAACCTTGGCAGTGAGCTTATCTTCCTTACAGACCGCATGATGGGTAAAATAGTAGTAAAACAGGTTAATTTCCTTCCACCTGCTCAATAATCCCTTGATTTAAATAATCATCGATTATCTCAGAATACTGACGAAAAAGTTCAGAATTTCCATAAAATTTTCTTTTAAAACCTTCCAAACACTCACTGTCTCGCAACATTAAAGCTACCGTATAATTCCTCCCAGTCCCTTTTTCGGCCCCACCAGTGGCCGAGAGGTTTGCCCTCGAAGCTGGTAGACGGGAGGTGCTGGGTTCGATCCCAATCGCGCCCGTCGGCCTAATCGTTCGGAGATTTCGTGGTTTTCTTCGAACCTTGGATTTTCCAAGTACGGGTTAGGTTCCCTTAGAAAGACCCCCAAGGAGGGCACTCCCCCCTTAGGGCCTATATCCCTCGTGTTGATAATTGGCCGTCATAAACACAACCAACCCAGTCCCTTTTCCAGAGTAACTGAACTTCATAACAAACACCTACAAATTTTACAGTTTTGTCAAAAATTTGCTGCGCTTGATCAGTTTCCGATATTTTTTGGATCATCATGCGTAATGCCGATAGATTCCAGTTCCCAAAATTGTTTTAAATTATTAGTAACTTCATCGAAATCTCTAATAAAAAGGCACATAGCGGAGTTATTTAATGCTGTCTTTTCATCTAGATTTCCGGTTGGAATCCAACCCAAATACTGAGTCTTGCAAAATGAGATTATCACTAACCTTAACTGAATAATGTTTTAAAATTCTGTAAAATAGTTCAGCTCCAATTAAAACATGAATTTTTCCTGATTTGAAAAACGTTGGGTCAGTGAATCCCATAAGATTTGGTAAATTAATGTCCGATAAATTTAATTGCTTTGATGATTTTAGGATCAATTAAGAAATCAATATTCTCCTTGAAAGTTTCATCCGCTTTGGAAATCACACCAAAAATTTTAGTTTTTTATATTATAAATAGATCCATTTAAGGAGTCTTGTCCCTTTTAAACGCGTCGAAAATTAACGAGAAACTTCAAACTTTGGATTAGCCTAACTTCAAAACCTTTTCATGTATAAACATGAAATTTTAGATATTGGTTAAACAGATTGTACTTTGTATTTTGCTACCATTATTATTAGCCTTTTACGGAATTTGTGTATTGTTGAAATCAAAATAGCTCTTTTTTTTACTCCAAGAGTCATTGCGCGCATGATATCTTGAGAAAGTATGTATGGATTGTCATGAAATTTGGTAAAGATACTAAACAAATATGTGTGTTTAAAATGAACTACTTTTAAGCATTTATAATGGTAATATTTTTAGTTATGACTATTTTTATTCATTAAAAATACAAAATTTATATTTTGTTTCACAAAAATATTTTTTTATATAGTTAATGAAATAATTTTGCCTTAAGAGTAGTTCATTTTAAACACAAATATATATTTAGTATCTTTACCAAATTTCATGACAATCCATACATATTTTCTCAAGATATCATGCGCACAATGACTTATGGAGTAAAAAAAAGAGCTAATTTGATTTCAACAATACACAAATTCTGTAAAAGGGTAATAAATTTCTAATGACAGCATATTACAAAGCACAATCTGTTTAATCAATATCCAAAATTTTATGTTTATACATAAAAAAGATTTTGAAGATAGACTAATTCAAACTTTGAATTTTTTCGTTAAAGTTCGTCGCGGACGTTAATTACCTTTGTTCTTAACTTCAATGCGTCAGCGCAATCTTTAGTTAAAATATTTACATTACTCGCTTAATCCAAAATAACTCTGTACTTCTTTCTATTTCTGAAATTATCTTCAATAAAAACAAAGCAGGCACTCAATAAAATTGATCTATTTTTCATACTTATATTATTTAAAGCTTTCAACAATTCATTATTTACTAATTCCTTGCGTTGTTCACTGTGGAAGTGAGGGGGGAATATTCGAAGGTTATTTCATCTTTTGATTTGTCTTATTTTTTATTTATGTTTTAGTGACAGGTGGATAATTATTTTCATTAGAAGAAGAGCAATTTTTGCGACAATGTAAAGTGTTATGTCTATCTGAACAAAAAAAAGCAGCGTGATTTTGATAGGCATTGCGCTATTTTGTGCTTCGGACTTAAATAGTTGATACAGACATTAAATCTTTTTGCTACTGAATAACTCTCATATTCATTCATTTTAAGAACTATTACATTTAAAAATAGAATTATTGATAGGTTGGCAAAGAAGACATTGATTTCTTGTGTGGGAATCGTTGTTTCCCAGCAAACACATACCTTTCGCAAACGATCGGACCGCAGCCGGCAGTGTCGGTTAAGAATCGGCATCGGCACAGTGGTTTCGGTGAACTGTCGGCAACTAAAACTTAAGAATCTGCTTTTCCGACTGTCGGTTACCATAATCAATCACCTTATGGTTATATAACGGCAGACACCTTACAACGACAAGTGACGCAGGACCAATTTGTGATTTCTCATAGTGGCCCGATTAGATTTGCCAACATCGGTCCAAATTCGGAATATTTCATCTTAGCCGACATTTTTTTATATTTTCATTCAAGTTCTAGTTTATTTGGGAATATTAAATATATTTTTTAAATTAATAGGTTTTATATATTTTCCTACTTTTCTTCAAGGAATCATTATAACGTTATGAAATAAAACTGTTATTTTTTTTCATTCTTATGTATTATATATGCGTGTGTGATAAATAAAAGATGTTATTGTAGAAATAAAATAATTAAAATTATACATATATATTTCATATAAAATTCTAACAGTGATAAACAGAAAAATTGTCAAAAATAACCTATATACATTCATTTATAAAAATTGTTTTTGAATTCCTTTTAAAAAGGGCCTACAATTATTTGAATCATCAAAAGAATTTTTTAAATCGCTCCTTAAAACTATTATTCATTATAAACTTAATCGTAGAAAGAAAAAAAAATACTTCATAAGATAATTCTACTTTAAGAAAAACTTGGACTTACGCTGTCAAAATTTAATAATTAAAAACTCTTATGATACTCATCAGCGTACATATAAATAAAAAGTGTATTAAAAACACATTACAAATCAATCCCAACGTTTCATGCTCTTTCTAATGAGCCATCATCAGGGGAGAGGGTTCTTGACCTCTACGAAGCAAAGTTCCAAACAGCACAGTCACTTTCACAACATCAAACTGAAAACATTTTGGTAACTTATTAAATATCCAAAATCAATACTGAATCGAATATGGCGCCATCTGTTGGTAGGCTAAAACACTATTATCAGAAACTAGGAAAATTCGAAATAAACATTACGAATGTAATGTATTAAAATCTCCCAAGGGTCTAAACTAACCAAGGGTCTGTTGAATTTAAGGTTAGACCAGTGGTTCCCAACGTGGGGCGTGCGCCCCACTGGGGGGCAATTTCAAATTTGTTGCTCACTCATTCGCTATCAGTTTCTTCTGTCCTTCTTTTCAAAGCATTGTTGTAGACTAAAAATGAATGGAATGCAAAAAAAATTTTAAAAAATCAGTTATTTTTTTTTTAATGTTCCCAGTAAAAACTTTAAAATACATTTAACATCAGAATAATTATACGAATAACTTTTTTAAAATCATCATAACACCATTTTATTATTAAGTTTCATTATAATTTTTCTGGGAGATCAATTTACAATTTTTTGTGACGCTTTCGATTATTTATTGAGAGAGCTTTTTACTTCTATTTGCTTTGCTATATGTCACTCGAAGATTCTTTTGAATGTGAAACTACTTAAAAGTATGTATAAATTTGACTATATCGAATATATTTAATCTAAAGATTTATTTGAAGTATCTGAATGACGCGCTACCAACTTTATAAAACTTAAAAATCTTAAACAGCATTAGAAAAGGAAATGGGTAAATGGAAGGCAACGATATTTGGAAAGGGGGAATAAAAAAAATATGTGTTGTGATGGGGAATAATGGCTACCTAATTTTCATGAAGATTACAGTTTTGAAATGCTTCTTGGGTATTGTGTAAAAAAAAGTTAGCGTCGAAAGCTTTTCCACCAACTCTTAAGGGTGTTCTCAAATCCAAAAGGGCAACTTTCTGACATAAGTTTTAATTTATTTTTTTCGAAAAGGCATAAAACTAGCTGGTGTTGTTGTTCAGAAACTATGTAATTGAGCTGTTTTTTTTTTTTGTTTGTTTTGTTTTGTTTTTTGTTTGCAAACGCAATAGATCTTTCAGAAAATAGCGTCGAAGTAGGCGTTTTGAACCGAATTTCCGCGCGAAGGAAGAAAGAGCACTCAAGAAAGGTCGAAAAACGTGTTTGTCACGTGATCGAAAATGCTTATAACTCAATAGGTAATTGATTGATCAAAAAGTGGAAAAAACAGTTCAATTCCAAATCGCTTCCATGGCCAAGCTTTCCAATTTTATACCTTTCCGTTAAAAAATGAATTTGTAAATGTGTCAAAACGTTTTGCGCTTGTTGAGCAAAGCAGTTAAGAACAGCCTTAATAAGTCACAAAATAAATGATAAAATGTGTGAATGTTATAACTTTAAACGTTAAATGTAAGTCTCTCTTCAAGATATTTTGTGAAGATAAAAATGCAGCCCGTATAACACTTTTTATTTTAAGATTGGGGTAAGTTATAAAGTACAACAAAACTCTTTTTGGCACAAAAGCGAAGATGTATAATCTCATTGCATTTGTAAAATGATGTTAAAAATACATTTGCCACAGAAGATTCACCTCTTTGATATGTTAAAAAATGTGAAATTAAGAGGTATTGTTAATGTTTCACCTGTGAGAACAGATTTCACTTTTTAAAAAATAAGAGACATTTAATTTACAGATTATGGAGGGGGGGGGGCATAGCGACTTTACTGATGTTTTGGTGGGGCGTGGCCGATAAAAGGCTGGGAACCACTGGCTTAGACCCTTGGAAGATTTTATTTTCAAAACTTTCAAACATAAACCCAAATTATGGTTAAGGTACGTAGACGATGTTTTCGTAGTTTGGGAAGAGGGAAAGCCAGCTTTAGTGGAATTTTTTGAGGAATTGAATCAACTCGACGACAATATTAAATTTACGATGGAATATGAAGTCAATAACACCCTCCCATATTTAGATGTCTGAGTTATAAAATCTGGTACTACGCTTAAAAGAAAAGTTTTCAGAAAATCAATGAAAATAGATAGCATTATTCCTGTTACTGCTTCCACCCCATGGGGCTATAAAATGTCTGCGTTTAATTCTTTTATTAAGAGGGCACATATTGTTTGTTCGGATGAATTTTTGGAAGATGAACTGAACCATATTGTCAAGATTGGAATGGATCATGCATATAAACCACAGGTTATCCATAAATTAATCGAGAAGTTCAATAGATATCCCCAAAGCACTCAGTTAACTCGTCCTATATATAGAAAAATTTCTTATATTCCAGCAATGTTTGAAAGATTAAGGAGAATTTTTAATAGATTCAGAATTCTTCTTGTTGCCTCCCCCTCAAAAAATCTGTTTGCAACTATTACCAGAAAGCAAGATCCTCTACCAATTTTATTCCATCCTGGTGTTTACGAAATCCCTATTCAACTCAATACTGGTCTATTAACTTCATATATTGGAATGACAAAACGGTGCCTGTTTGAAAGAATTAAAGAACATAAAAGAGATTTAAAAGTCAATAGAAAATTTACAGCTTTATCTAGATTAGCATTTAAAGGCAGTGTCAAGGCAGTTCATTTTGACAATGTAAAAATTATCTCTAAATATTCCAACCCACTTAAAGCCCTTATACGTGAATCCATAGAAAAAACGGAGAGAAAAAACGGAGTATGCAATGACAATATTTCATTTCAGATTTCTAATGTTTGGTTGAATATTTTAAAAGAAGTACATTCGTAATGTTTATTTCGAATTTTCCTAGTTTCTGATAATAGTGTTTTAGCCTACCAACAGATGGCGCCATATCCGATGCAGTATTGATTTTGGATGTTTAATGATCAGTTACCAAAATGTTTTCAGTTTGATGTTGTGAAAGTGACTGTGCTGTTTGGAACTTTGCTTCTTGGAGGTCAAGAACCCTCTCCCCTGATGATGGCTCATCAGAAAGAGCATGAAACGTTGCGATTGATTTGTAATGTGTTTTTAATATAGTTTTTATTTATATGTACGCTGATGAGTATCATAAGAGTTTTTAATTATAATTCTACTTATTTTTTAAATATATATTCACTTTAAAAGCAATAGGTAAGTTTCTTATTTTATTTTAAAATCAAATTATAAAAAAATTTTAAAAATTATTTTACAAGCTATAAAAATATCAAAAAATCTACTCATCTTTTTAGCATTAAAATTTAAAGAAAGATTTAGAAATATCCCCCTTCTGAAAAATTATTTACCCAACGAAAAAATATATAAATTAATATTTCTATTTTATTTTAAGATTAAAAAATATTGATAAGTGAAAAATGAATATTGCTACATAATCATTAAAAATATATTCTACATTAATCACCATATGAAATAAAATGAGTTCTTATTCTAATTAAAAGTGATTAAATACAAACTTATTTTTTTATTAAAATTAGTTTTTCCATGTTACAAATATATATTTCTTAAACTATAACATTTAATTACATTATAATTCCTAAAAAGAAAATTGTATTAACAGAAAAAACCCTCTAAAATTCACTTATTTTATTAAATACTTACGCATTCTTAAATTTATAAGAAAGATTCAGAAATCTTCCCCATCTAAAAATTATCGACCAAAAGAAAATATATATATATATATATATATATATAACCAATAATTAAACATAACCTACCACCATCAAAAACCGTAATATTATGAATTAAAGCTGTAAGTATATATATAAAAAAAAAGATTAAATTATTTATAAGAATTATTATGGAAGAAAAATAAGAAAGTGGACACCGACAAATAATGGAAATGCTTATATATTGAATTACGTTTTCAAGGGCACAGAATTCAATGATATAAGCAATATGGTTGTTTTCTGTAAAACGTAATTCAATATATAAGCATTTCCATTATTTGTCGGTGTCCACTTTCTTATTTTTCTTCCATAATAATTCTTATAAATAATTTAATCTTTTTTTTTTATATATATACTTACAGCTTTAATTCATAATATTACGGTTTTTGATGGTGGTAGGTTATGTTTAATTATTGGTTATATATTAGCATTCAAATTACTATGATGCATTTGCGCAAGTAATTATGAATGTATGCTTTTTACGATGTTTTTAAATATCTTTTCATTTTGAATGTCAATAATTCATTTTGAAGTATTTTTTCCTTTTGGTATCTTATATATATTCATATATATATATATATATATATATATATATATATATATATTAATATTTTTTATTTTATTTTAAAATAAAAAAACGTTGATAAGTAAGAAATTAATGTTGAAACCTAATCATTAAAAATATGTCTACTGTAAATCATCAAACGACGTAAAATTAATTCTTATTCTAATTAAAAGTTATTAATTACCAATTTAGTATTTATTAAAATAAGATTTTCCATGTTAAAAAAGTATTTTTTTTATAAATTAACGCTACGCAAGTAATTACATTATAGTTCCTAATAAGAAAATTTTATTAACTGAACAAAACATCTAAAAATAATTCATTTTATTAAATACTTAATGATTCTTAAATTTATAAGAAAAACCAATTCGTTTGATTTAACTAATCCGTTAAGATATTTATTTCATACATTTAAATATTAAATTACCTTTTAAATACACGCACATAAGACAATTACAAAAAAAAACTTTAAAAACACTTTAAAATTCCAATTTTCCCATCTACCATTGCCCCACCAGTGGCCCAGAGATTCTGCTCTCAGAGCTGGTAGACGGAAGGTAATGGGTTTGAACCCAATCGCGCCCGTCAGCCTAATCGTTCGGAGTTTTCCGTAGTTTTCTTCGAACCTTGGATTTCCTTGCGTAAATACGGGTTGGGTTTCCTTAGAAAGGCCCCTACGGAGGGCATCCCCCTTCGGGCCTATATCCCTCGTGTAGATAATTGGCCGTCATAAAAAAAACAGCAACACACCCATCTACTATTTACCTACAGTGACAAACCATCATTTATTGAAATGCCTTCCCCTTATTACCCCGTAGAATCCTCTTCCCAACAAGGCTAAGTGGTTAAAGCGTTTACCTTCTGTGCCTGAGGGCGCCAGATCAAACCCAACGTCTTCCAGCGAGGAAACATGCTCCTTTGAAATATTAACAAATATACATGCCAAGATGGCTCATAGATGGCATCATCAAAATGGAATTTTTTTTTTAAGTTATGCTGGTGTCGGGCTGCAGCCGACATTCGTATGCTTAACTATCGGCGTGCTTTCGGCATAAAGTTCTGTCGATACCGGACCGGCTGTCTGCCTCATATATCGAGCCGTATTCGCGCGGCGTATCAAAAAATTTAAGGAACCGGTAGCGGCAGCCGCTATCGTGCCAATACCGCCGGTAGTGGCAAGCGGCTGTCGGCCGGTTGCTTACCGATAGCGATAGCTCCATGTTTGTTGGGTTATGAGCAAACATTTTGCTTTTTGATTTCTTTCACGTAAAAATTGTTTAGGTTTCGTATTTAAATTATTCTGCAAATTTTCTAATACTAAGCAGCACTTTTGCAGAAAAACAATAAATTCATCCCATGAGGGTAATTCTGTGGTGGTTAGGAATAATTAAAATTGTTTTTTCGGTTCGTCTAGTTTTTTAAGAATAATATTTGTCAACATAATTTCTGAAAATTGACCTTGTTGAATGAAGTTCTAAACCAATAGTTTTAAGAGCGCGAATGTGTTTTTGACATCCGTCAACAAAGGCCCTTAAACTTTAAGCTGAATCTTGCGATAACATTTCCATAGATAATATTTCATTCAAGTGACTGTTAACAATGAATTGTTTATTTTGAAAACGATCTTGTAATGCTTTAAAAAGCGATTCATAAGAATCATCATCTGTAACTACATCTAATGCATTATGACTAGGATTAGATTTTAAATAATACAGTTTCTGTGTGCTACTTACTTTATGATTTGAATCAATTACATTCATAAATTGATCTTTAAATATGTACCAATCCTGATAATTTCCGGAAAACTTTGGTAATGGTATATCAGGCAATTTAAAATTTATGCTTGAATTATCGAAATTTGAATTACTAACACGAGATGCATATTCACTATTATTACGATTAGAGAGTAAGAATTTTCTTAGCCTTACTTCTAATTTTTCCTCTTCGTCTTCTATTTCTGTAATCTAGATGTTTATTAAGTTCCGAATCTTCTTCTACAATTTCAAAATATTTTACCTTTAAGTCATCTAGATTCGAGATAATTTTTCGAATATTGTCAAATTTAACTTGATATTCCCAAATGTCTTTTTTTCTTCTTCTTCTTGAAATGTTTGTATACTCGTCAACTGTCCTTTATAGACTCCCCTCTGTCGATTTACCGTTGTTAGTTTGTTTTTATCAGTCATTTTGTAACTGATTATCTATAAATTACTAATATTCCAAGAATAGTACCAGTTCCTTAATCCGGCTCGTTGAACCATTTGTGTGCATGTGTGTAATAAATTGCAGTAATGGACTGTAACGAGTTCAAATATATATCATGAGATAAGAAGAGTTGAATTATGCAAAGAGTCTCTAATAACTAAACAATTCTTTATATACTACAGGAACTTGAAATCAGAACTAACAACATAGTCAGTTGCGAAATACAAGGTGTGGCTATTAAATAACAAGACTAATGCTGTAAAATATTTTATTTTAAATTTATACATATTTAGTTATAATCCCCTTCAATATATATCCCTCCTTTATCCCTACAACGCTCCATGCAAATTTTCCATTGTTTGAAACAATGCTTGAAGTCTTTTTCTGTGAGTTCTTTCATAACGCATGCCACTTTTACTTTCACAGCTATAATGGTCTGAAATTTGGTTCTTTTCAATGCATATTTGACCTTGGCGAGTAGGTAAAAGTCACATGGTGCCATGCCAGACAAATAAAGCAGATGGTTAAACACTTGGATGTTATACTTGGCTAGAAACATCTTGACAGACAGTGCAGTGTGAGCCGGTGCATTGTCTTGATGAAGCACTCATGACTTGTTCTTCCACAATTCTGGTATTTTTTCACAGATTTGAGCAAATACCTCAAGGTAGTAATGTTGATTAATAGTTTGACGGGCAGATCGCTTCAGATAACGAATTTTTTTAATATTTTTCTCTATTGTTAACGTGGAAGGGCGACCTGGGTGAACATCATCGTCAATGTCTTCTCGGCCATCTAGGATATGCTTAAAACCCTCAAAAACCCCGCTCACGTGATAAACATTCATTGCTATATACTTCTCTTAATGAATTAAGCGTTTCAGTAGTGGATTTCCCAAGTTTAAAAAGAAATTCCACATTAATTCATTGCTCTTTTAAAACATTCAACATTTTTCCGGCAAAACACTAAAACAGGTTCCAGAACAAATGAAGGTCACGTCGAGACTAATTGGAATACAACCAATTTAGAAGCGGTAACCGATGCAGGAGGCTTTGCGCTACACAACTATTGGTCGCAGGAATTAGGCGCATGCGAAGTTCTTCTGTAGAAGCATTAGTCTCTTTATTAAATAACCACACCTTGTATATTGCAATATTGGTTTGTAGACAATACCACTCGAATTAAAGACATAATCCATATCTATATAATTCTTTTACATCAATAAAATAATAGACATTATTGCTAACAGTAATGACCCCATAGTCATTTTAGCTAATGAAATAGCTCACTAAATGAGGTTTATTCTATAACAAAATTCGACGTGCGTGAACAACAACAAAACGAAAGAGACTAGCTTCTGCCAAACGGCAAAACACAATGTCTGGTAAAATGCACAAAGAGGTGGTCCATGCATGGTGTCCCAGCACATTTTTCACACGAGGAGCGTGACCACGATGTCAAATATCTAGGGAGGTGGATTGGACGTGGTGAAACCGTTGCTTGACCTCCGCGTTCGCCGATCCCTTCAACTTCTTCCTTTGGGGGTCACCTAAAATCATTCGTTTATAAGGCACCCGTGGACATACCGGGGATTTCATGGCGCGGATCTTCTTTTCTGCGGCAGACATTAATGTCACACCCGCTAAATTCGAGCACGTCAGGAAATGTTTTTTACGTGGCTGTAGACTATGCAATGACGTCCGCTTCCCCTCGAGATATAACTTCAACTCTAAAGCTTATGCTGGGTTCCCAAGGCAATCGTCCCCGTCATCCCTGTGCAATAACGCCCGTGGCCACCACTTCGAACAACATTTGTAATAATTTCTTTCTGTGTTGCAAATTGATATGAAATAAACCTTTTTTTCTTATTATTGTTTTTTTTTTCGTTACCGTCTGACGTCACAACCTGAATACGTGTTTTTACAATTTCCACCGACTAAATATGGTTTGCGACCCCATGTTCCATTATAACTTTTTTCGTCTTAATGTCCAGTAACAACCTTCTGACTTTGTCGGTTGAATAACTGAATATCCTAAATAAGAAGGAGAATACTTACATCGACATGTCTGCCATTATGATAAGACGGTTATTTTGATAGAAAACGTTAACAAGACATTTATAATAAAATAAACCTTTCCTGGGCATAAACCAATGAATTACAGGTTAAAGTTGTCAGGGTAAACCCAAAGTTAATTTACCAGTCAGAGAATCCCCGGGCATACAGAAAGTTCTGTCCAAATCAATGATGGCGTATTATAGAAATCTAACAGCAAAGTTTGGGGCACAATCAGGGTCGTGCGAAGAGAAAACTGCGTCCGGGGCAAAGTTTGCATTTGGCACCCCTCTCCCCGCCTTCTCTTTGTGCCAGGTGTCATAAAATGGATGAAGTGCAGAAACAGAAATAAATTCTATCGAATACATATTTCGCGTTTATTTTGGAACTAGGTTTGATTTTAACTCAGAAATTCCAAACAATTAAATAACATAAGAGAAAAATACACTTGTATTTTGGTAAAGGTAATCTGGCAAATAAGTGTGGAAAAAATGTATCTACCAATATAATATAACAGTTTTGGATTCCAAGAAGGAAGCACAGGAAGGAAATTTCAGATTCAGAGACGAGAAGATCAATAAAAAAACTAAACCAAAGACCTAAAACAAGTTTTAAAATGAAAGAAGTCCTTAGTCTGAAATTTGTTTTGGGACGTGGGATTAAGGGACGATCCAATAACTTTGAAACAAAAAATGTAAGTACTTTCATTGGGAAAATAATTCCCGATATGTATATATATGTTACCGCTATTTTGCTCTATAGCAGTGAGGCTGGTTATAACAAATTATAGCTATTTATAACAAATTAGTAGCTAGGCTTGCTACATTTAGGCAAGGGGGCCCTGTTGAGCAAGCTACAATTATCACATGACAACAATCGCTGATTTCTTCCATTTCTTACAAAGAAAGTATCGTTTACTCAGCTCCATTATATGCTGACCAGGATTAATGCTATGCACTTGCATCTTTATCGCTGTTTTTAAGCACCTAGTGAACCCATTCCGTCTTCCTAAATTACATATATATTTTTTATTAAAAAAACGAGGTTAGGAGTGTAAAGTTGGTGCCCCCTCAATTCCTGCACCCGGTGTTACGGTCCCCTTTCCCCCCCCCCCCCCATTCGCACGGGTCAGGTCACAAGAATAAAATTTAGCGACTGGATTCGCGAAGTGTTTGAACCAGCTGTCAAAGCCTACCTTGAGGAAAGCAGTCTGCCTCTAAAAAACATTTTAACTTTGGATAACGCACTCTAACATCCAACGGCATACAAGTGCAGGCATACAAGTGCAAGCATACAAGAAGAGATGTAAGAGCAATTAGATTTTATCTAAGTGATTTTTCTTCATCTGAAAGCTACAGCTCTGATTCAGCCTAAGGATCAGTTGATAATTAAAAAATCTTTACACGAAGGCACTTTTAGTAAATGCTAAAAAAACAAAATGTGTGATTTTACCAACACAAGCCTAAGAAATTTTTGAAGAAATAATTCAACACTGGCATATCAATTAGGCTAATTTAAAGGCTTGGAAAGAAATAACAGTGATTTGCTTCAAAGTAACATGGAGTAAACTGTGTCCTCCCTTTTGCAATGAAGAGACTTCAGATAAAGGACACAATTTGGTAAACAATATTGTGGCAACTGCTCATGATCTTAATTTGGAAATAAAGGAAGAACATTTTGAAGAATTATTCGTTATGCATATTTTGAACTGACTACTGACGAGTTAAAATATCTTTATCAGCAATGTGAAGGAAAAAAACGAAAATTTAATCTAGCGATAAAGATGAAGAGAAAAAACAGATCACGACTGTTTGAAATTAAAATAAAATGTTTCAGCAACTTTCGAAGAGTTTCGAAATGTTGTTACCCGACTGAAAAGAAGGGTTATGTGTTTCACGCGTATCTGTTTATGTGGATTTTTTTATACCCTCGAAAGATCCCAACCGCTGTATGGATTTTAATGAATGAGGTCTCTATCAATTCGTCTTAACGACCCGATGATTATAGGCTAGGCTTTGTTTTTATAAATTCAAAATGGCGGCTGTAAAATACAAAATGGCGGTAGAGACGGAAAAAATGTACGCACCCTATTGAGTGGCATATCATTGGATAGGTCTTTCAAAACGAAGACGATGTTTCATTGGCTATTTTACAGTTAGAAGCTCCGTTAAAATATTATACAACCTGGAAGTTGTGTATGTAGGATTTCTAGCTTTACTGCAACTCTAACCACCATAGACATCTATAGACCTCATCAAAACAGTGTTTATAGATAGGAACTAACAATTAAACACAACTTAAAAGTCATCAATACAAGTAAATAAAAAAAATAGGTAAGTAATATAAACAAGTAATATAAAAAAAAATATTTTAAGTCAATTCTTACTTAGGTCAGTAAGAGAATTTTTCTTCGCCCATTCTTCTTTCCTCTTGAGTGGCACTTAAAATGCCTTGATCAAGAAGAGGGCTCTCTCGATTATTGAAAATTAATTAATTAAAATTCATTAATGAATTAATATTTTAAAAAAAACTGGATTAACATCAAGTGCCATCCAATACAAGTTCAAAAAAATTTATTTGAGCTTGATTGGATGAATAATAAGTATTTTATTAACGATTGAAAATTTGAACAAGATATATATAGCGAGAGTGTCAGCTAATAGTAGGAATTGAAAAAAAAATAGTTTCACGTTGATGAGAAATAATTAATTAGTTCCCTTTTTACGCAGTCGGGTTTTTTTATTTTTAAATTTAATTGTTTTTATGAAATGGAATCCAAGCAAATCTGAGGTTATTAGACTTGTAGCGCAGTCCCTGAAATTGATCTTTAAATTTCAGAAGGAAAAAAAATCAAAAATGATTAATTGTGCTCCATCTTGATCTTATCCTACATCAAAATAAAAAAGGAAAGCAAGAAAGATGAATTGTTTCATTCTTCAACTTTCCCCCTCCATACATAGAGACCATGGTTCGTCACCTTCTTGAATTTTGCAGACCAGAATATTTTTCGGCACCAGTATTATCTTATAGAAAATCTCTTCTTAAAAGAAGGCGAAATTTTGCGCATTTAATCTAGATTTATTTTTCTATAAAAAGATACTGGTAGTTCTCCTGGAGAAATAACGGTATCCGTACGAACTATGGAGACACACACACCAAATATCTAGAAATTAAGATGGCAGGATAGGAACAAATTTTTTTTTTAAGGGGGTAGGTAATTAATATGTTTGATTATTTACTCATTACTACTATATCAAATAGTCCACTTTTTTAAGACAATTTAATGAGAAGCAGAAATTTTTACAGCATGAGAGGAATTTAGAATATTGATTATTTATTCATATTTTAGAGATTATAGGGGATTTAGATAGTTGATTTCATTAAGTATATTCCAAAGTAGCAAAATAAAACAAAACAGCGGCCTTTCTTGTGAAACATTTCAAACAATTTAAAAAATGTTTTTACTAATTTATTATGTCAAAAACATAGTTTTTTCTTCAATGGATTAAATAGTAGAGAATATATTTGTTCTCAGTTGTTAGTATTTACAATTTTAAAATAATTCTTAAAAGGAAAAAATATATCTAACGTTTGGTATAAAATATCAGTTTATCACAGTTAGTAAAGAATAAAATATTTCTTATAGGTGTAATATTTTTTCACTTTTAAAAACAGACATTATTACAAATGACATCCAGGAATAAGTTTTTAGTATTATAAATTAAATCTTCTTTAGAGATGAAAAAAGCAGATGTTATCTATCATGTCAAGTATAAACAAATCTCTGTCTTTGGACAAATCAAAGCAAATATATTTTTAAATGTCTTAATAATCTATGTCAAAATCATATAATAGAAAGTTGAAGATATTAGATAAACAACATTTTTATTTTTACTTTAAGTTGAAAATGTATCAAGTTTTTATGCATACTTAGTGGACTTTATTTTAGATGGAACCTCACAGATTCAAAATCTGATATTTAAATAATAATAATAATAATAATACAGCTCAAAAGTAATCTGTTTGAAAAAAATATAAGATAGTTTGTTTATAATATAGCTTTTATTTGTTCATATTGCAATCACAAACACTCAGAATTTTTTTTAACTTAGGTATTCTAGCCCCATCAATTCTAGAAATCAATCTTAACATACCAATATATTGAAATTTTTTATCAAAAAATTAAACTAACATAAAGGAAGAATACAGAAAGGAAGGCAAACAGAAACCACTCACTTTTAATGAAGTAAAAATCACATTCATGAAAATAATTTTTATGTGTAGAAATGACATTGTTATAAGGTTTATGAGAGTTTAACGTTTTTGACTTCACATTAAAAACAAAAGTTAAAAAATAAAACAATAAATATAATTAAACAAATTAAAGACAAATTAAAATTTTAAAGAGCAGAAGATTACCACATTCGGCGACTGTAAATTTAGCTGCGCCCTTTAAATTAAAATTTTAAAGCTTACGCTCTTTAATCTGCATTCGAAGATAGTTTTGAAAACATAAATGTGCGATCTTGTGGTTTGACATTATTAAACAAAGTATTTAGTCATAAAAATGTTAATATAATTCACATAATTTATGGAAATTAAATACTGACCATTAATTAAAAGATATTTCCCACTATCATGAAAATAATATCACTGCAGAATTTTCATGGCATTGTGCACATGGATTCCCCCCCCCCCCCCTCTAATTAAAAACGTTTAAATAAACAGTGCAATGATTTATGAAAAATGAAATTTTTTTTATCACAGAACACAGAATTACTTAAAATACTTTTAAAAACAACTATATCAGCATTAATTATCCCTAAAGACCAGATTAAGAAAGATAGTAAAAATTTACTTTAGGTGGCATGAACAAAGAAACTTTTGTGTCACTGTCAGTCCTCTGTCTTTTCCTTACGCTCCGACATCCCGGAATGCTGCAGATATTTCTACCAACCATATTACATGTTAATTTAACCAAAATTAGTTAAAATTAAAAAAATTAGATCCTAACTTTTGACATTATGCGCTAGCCACCGAATCCAAAATCTCCTATCAGAAACACGAAAGCGAGCAGACGACAATATCCCAAGCAGCACAAAGATATCGGTCAATATCAAAATGAGACATTGGACTATATCAAAAAGTAATATTGGCCAACGTTAAATGACCCCCCCCCCCCTAAAAAGATATTCCACGAATATTATCTTTTGATATTTGGCAATGTTGGCCAATATTTCCCAACATCTCTGAATATCAGTTTGTGGCATTAAGTGATATCTTTCTCTGTCATTGTTGAATAGCATTATTTGACATTGTTGAATAGCATTATTTGACATTGAGCAATATAATTTTCTAATATTAGACAATAACATTTTTAAATATTAAATTATAACTTTTTAGATATTAATTTCTTTTTTTTTTTTTTTTAACCCCAACAAATGCGATATTCAAATGTCGTGAACGTAAACGTCTCACTGGGCTAGGCAGAAGTTTATCCTCAAAAGATTTCAAATCTTATTATGGAATAAGGCAGAGAAAGATGATTTTATTTCAAGGAATAATGTATATTACCCGGGGAAAATGTAGTAATAAGAAATTTTCAATAGAAAGTGGTGGGAGTAGATTTTCTGTTAGTGACGAAAACAATGTCTGACAAAATTATAATTTAATTATCCCATACTCTTTCAATCATAATCGACATCTTTTAGGTAGCTTTCATTACAAAAGGCTACCGACTGCAGCCGTTCGGAGGAAAGCGATTTCAAAAAATTATGGTATATTTTCACCGATCATAACCCCCAGATCCCGAAACGCCCTCCGTTCAAATGTTGATATATATATATATATATATATATATATATATATATATATATACTTTGTGTGTACATAATACATACCAATGTCTCGACCGAGTTCGTTGGTCAGCTTCATCCGGCATCTTGTTTCAAAATGGCGGTCATTTAATTTTTTTTTTTTTTTTTTTTTTTTAAATTTGAAATGTGGTACCAAAAAATTGAAAAATATTTCTTTCTTATGTGTTTTACCTTGATACAAAGATTCCGGAGCAGTTTTTGTTTCGTCTATATCTTAAAAAGTCCTACCAGCCAGTGCCGGGAGGAAGAGGTAGCTTTCATATTCCTTATTTTTAAAAAGCAAGCTTATATTATTCAAACACACGAAGTTCAATTCAGTGGAAACCATTTATAGGAGATTCAATACTAATTTTTATCAATACTAAATCATTATGAATGAGAATTTCGCGAAATTAGTCAGCTTTATCCAAGCTGCTTTTATTTAAAGTAACTTATATTTGGTTGCCAAATTCGGCGATATCTTGGAGTTCCTGCCATTTTAAGACAACATGGTGGATGAGATTAATGAGTGAACTTGGAAGAGACCTTAGTAATTCTTGTGCACACGCTCATTCAGATCGGAATCCGTTGATATATACAAGTGCAGTCGCAGGCAAAAAATCAGATTTTTCAAAATGTCACCCACATTAGAAATTGAAACTGCTATATCTGAGCCATTTTTTAAGATAAAGATAAAACAAAAAATGCTCCGGAATCCTTATATCAAGGTCAAATACTTAAGAAAGAAACCGTTTTCAATTTCTAATTTTTTTGCTCCTCACTTTAAATATAAGTTTTTATTTAATTTAATGGCCTCCATTTTGAAACAAGATTGCTGATGCAGCTGGCCATCGAACTTGGTCGAGACATTACGATATACTATACACATAACTTCTTACATCGAAATAGGTTAATAAATACGCATGTTATCACGTGACAAATATCAGATCGTTTAGAAATGTCAGCCATGCTAGAAATTCAAAGTGCTGCATTTCAACCATTTTTTAAGATACATACGAAACAAAAACTGCTCCGGAATCTTTGTATCAAGGTCAAACACATAAAAAAATCTTTTTCATTTTTCAATTTTTTAATAACTTATTTTAAATTAAAAATTTATTTTTTTTTAAATGGCAGCCCTTTTGAAACAAGATGGCGAATGAAGCTGGCCAACGAACTCGTTCGAGACATTGGTATGTACTATATACACACCAAGTTACATCCAAATCGGTTCATAAATACCCCCGTTATCGCATGACAAAAATCAGGTCGTTTCAAAATGTCAGCCACAATAGAAATTCAAAATGTTATAACTCAGCCATTTTTTTAGATATAGACGAAACAAAAACTGTTCCGCAATCTTTGAATTAAGTTCAAACACATACAAAGAAAAATCTTTTTCATTTTCCAATTTTTTGGTACCTCATTTTAAATTTTAAATTAAAAAAAATTTTTAAATTGCCGCCAATTTGAAACAAGACGGCGGATTAAGCTGGCGAACGAATTCGGTCGAGACATTGGTACGTATTATGTATACACCAAGGTACATCCAAATCGGTTCATAAATACGCCTGTTATCGCGTGACAAAAATCAGGTCGTTTGAAAATGTCAGCCACGCTAGAAATTCAAAGTGTTATAACGCAACCATTTTTAGGTAGCTTTCATTACAAAAAACTACCTGTTGCAGCCGTTCGAAGGAAAGCTATTTCAAAAAAATTTGGTATATTTTCATCGATCATGACCCCCAGACCCCGAAACCATCCTCCATTTTTTAAGATATAGACGAAACAAAAACTGCTCCGGAATCTTTGTATCAAGGTAAAACACATAAGAAAAAATTATTTTCAATTTTCAATTTTTTGGCACCACATTTCAAATTTAGATTTTTTTCTAATTTAAATGGCCGCTATTTTGAAACAAGATGGCGGATGAAGCTGGCCAACGAACTTGGTCGAGACATTGGTATGCACTATGTATACACGAAGTTACATCCAAATCGGTTCATAAATACGAGAGTTACAGTGTGACAAAAATCATATATATATATATATATATATAAACATATATATATATAATAAATTTGAAATCACAAATATATGCAGAAATTGGTAAAGTTCTAAAGATGATTTAGAAATGAACACAGGAAACCAGTATGTAAAATAAGAAACTATGAATGACCCACAGAATCGTCAGAGGAGCTTGTGAGTTCATTCATAGAAGATGGGTTATTTCATCCAATTTTGTCAGCATTAAGCCTAAAATGACAAAATTTAGCTCCTTATAACGCAAACATTACAGAAAAAAGATAATAAAAATTGAAGAGATCTAAAGAAAGATACACCTCATGCAGGATATTAAAAATTACCAGAGCACAATACCTGAATTACATACCAGGATTCAAAACTACAGCATATCAGGATGGAAAACATAGTTAAGACTATTTTAACATGTGAGCTACAGTTGAGCATCTGACTGAAACCCATAACTGTGCTGCCATCTTGTGTGAGAAAGGAAAAATGTAAATTGGAATTGGATTAATAACATTAATGTTTAGTGTTGCCATCTTTAGCCCAAAAAATAAAAAATAAAAGGAATGAAATTGATTGAAGAAATCAAGAAAAGACTTAAATTAACTTTTAGTTAAAGTAGAATGAAAAAATAGGAGTAAACTTAATAAGTACCGAGTGAATACAAAATAAAATAAAGAATAAGAATAAATTAATACAAAAAAATAAAGAAAGAAAGAATTATATAAAAATAAATAAAAGGGCAATTGATTAAATTAACTATTTTAAAGACAAAATATTGTAATATAAAAAATGAGAATATAAATAACATTTAAAAAGATGAGGAATATTTGAGATAGTAAAATATAGCCTTGTATTATGTAACTAAGTGTGAAAATTTAAAAAGCAACGAGGAAAATTGAGATAGTGAAATATATCCTTATATGATGAAGCAATATGTGAAAATTTATGATGTTAAATGCATGATACCCCGTATTTTTTTTATGTCCATACAATATATAAGCATATATACATACACATATACACGCTCACACACATAAAAACATATAAGGTTTTTAACTTTTTTAGCGTTCCCAACCTCAATTCTCCGTAATGGTATTTTTATTTTTTATGTTTTTTAGTGTATAATGTATGGAAAACATACACATACACCAAACTTTTTTTTTAAATATATATATATATATATATATATATTATATACACATACATATAAATTTTTGCGTGTATGATTTTTTATAATTCTTTCAGCAGTCCACATCCCACCCTCCATAATATTGTTTTCGATTTTTTAGTTTTTTTACAAACATATTAAATGCCTACACTGGTAAGAAGTAGAAAAAAAATTAATATTAAGATTTGAGCCATGCAGATATAAAAGAAATGGGATAATTATAAGACAATGCTAATTGCTTTAATTTAAAAATGTTAGGCTGTAAGAATTGGGAGGAACATAAACGTTTGATACGAAGACTATGATTAAGCAGAATATTTCTATATACTGAAATATGTAAGCAGGAATTGAAGTTCGTAAATTTAATTACATTAAATGAAAATTCATAGCGTTTATCATAAATGTTGAATGTTAGGGTGTTATTAGGGAGAATATTAATGTTAACATCCATAAAATTAATACTAGAATTATTTGAAAAGGTAGTACTAAGTTCTAGATTAGAAGTGTACTTTACAGGAAGAGATATAGAATTATTATATTTAACAGAAAGAATAATGAGGCGCCTGATTAATGTCACCATGATTTGTGCCCCCATACGTCATTTTGACGTCACAAGAAATGGGGATATAAATACAGTGCTGGATCATTTCACTTTTCACGAAATCCTGATTAATGTTCCCATGATATATGCCCCCATATCTGAAAGTGACACAAATCCAATGCTAGAGAGATTTCCTTTCGTTGAGAGCCTGATTAACGTCCCCAAGATTTAAGTCCCCATACGTCATTATTTTGACGTCACAAAAAATGGGGGCACAAATCCAGTGCTCGAGCATTTCATTTTTGACGAAATCCTGATTAACATCCCCATGATATATGCCACCATATCAGAAGGGGACACAAATCCAGTAATGGAGAATTTTCCTTTCATTGAGAGCCTGATTAATGTCCCCATGATTTATGCCCCCATACGTCATTTTGACGTCACAAAAAATGGGGGCACAAATCCAGTGCTGGAGTGTTTTACTTTTGACGAAATCCTGATTAACATCCCCATGATATGTATCCCCATACGTTATTTTGATGACGTCAGAGTAGATGGGGACTTAAATCAGGGGGCATAAATCCAGTGCTAGAGCATTTTATTTTCTAAAGAATTCCTGATTTACGACCCCATGATATATGTCCCCATACGTCATTTTTACGTCAGAACAAAGGGGATTCAAGGTTCGTGCAGGATTGGCCACTAGAGTTCTGCACGGGCAGGAATTTCCAGTCTGATCTCGGCCCAGTGTAAAAATTAAAAGTTCTGCCCGGGACAGGCGCGACCCGTGACAAAATGAATTAAATCAAGTCCGATCCGGCCCATTCAATTTCTACAGAAAATCCAATTTTACAAAACACACAACGATTCTTTTAACCCCTTAACAGTCGCATTAAATTACGGTTTAAAAATTGAAATTGCTTAATGGCACCACTTTTTTGAAAAAGAAATATTCATGTTATTTAATGACAGGTAAAATGATACCATAATAAAGCCAGTTACACTATTTTACAAAACTGTTGGGAATCAATCAATATGAATAAAAAACACAGCCCATGAATATCACGGCAGCGGGGATTAAAGGGTTAAAGAAGACTGGATATATATTTTGGGTGAAATTTTACCTGTACTAGAGGGCTCAGCCACTGCGAGCTGTGCTCGCCAACCTCCCGTTCAGACTTTGAAGCTTTTAAAAACATGGTAATGTGCTCTATTTTAGAAATATTAGCAGGTTACGGAAAATTGAATGATATTATTACGAATGGCGGTTATCTTCTGCAATCGGGTTGCCACGCTTTTCCGTTTAAATAGTGTATTTTTCTTTTACCATGGCCTCATCCATCGCTATCACGACAGCGGCGGCTATTTTTGGGATTGATAATTAAGATCAATTACACATTTTAAAATCAGCTTGCACAAAAGGGTAAGGTTGAAAATTGTGATGTCTCTAGCACTTTTATAAGGATGCTATAGAGTATAGACAATGTTCATCCTTTGATATCGAGATTAAAAAACACCGTCTTCTTAGGAATAGCATTCAGAACTACGGTATTGAAAACATTTTTTTTTATAAATTTTACGCTTATATTTTATCTTTTGATTTAGTTTCTGATATTTTCAGGAACAGGTATAGCTTATGCATAAAATCTTTTTTATATTTTATTGAACCATCATACATATTTTCATGTTATTTTTTTTAATTTAAATTGTTTATTTGGTATTTTTTCACTATAGGGGCCTTGGCGAAATAGAGAAATGGTGGCAAACTGGCCGCCCTGGTGTTTCCGCGTCAACGCGCCATTTGCGCCCATGGATTGCTATACAATATATTATTGTTACAGTGACCTGTACCTACCCTTAAAGTTTGTACCATGAATTCATGATCAGCCTATATATATAAATAAATTCATATATAAACAAGTATAAAAGTTCATTAGTTTTTTTTTTTAATAGCTGTTTATATCATTTGGAAACAAATCTCATTTTCTGAGCCCGAATTCCGCCAAGCTTTTTTAAAAAAGGTCAAGGCCCCCCTAAATGGAAAAGTATTTTTATTAATAAGTATATACGAGTTTACAATATACATACATTTAACGTCTGAATTTGAAACTTTTAAAAGACTAAATAAAATAAATAAATAAGACAGACTTGATTGCAGTTAAAAAGTAAAATTTATAAAAAGTTAAAAATACTGAAAATGTATGAAGTACAATCAGTAAACGTTTCGCCAAGCAACTCGCAATGCCTCAAAGGCACATATACGACTTTTCTGATATGTATTTATCGAATAAGAATTCGTACAAAATAAATCGAAAATATTTTGGGCATAAATTTAAATGTTTCTAGGCTGCATCAAGGAATGAAATATACAAAGAAATTTGCTAGCAACATTTTTTTTTCTTTTTTTACACCAAGTGATTCCCAATGTGACGTCACATGTCCATAAGAAAATCGTTTTAAATGAATAGTTTTGAAATATGACGTAATTGTCGCCATTAAATGCATTTCACAAGTACATTATTATAAAGTTTTTTTTCCCTTTTAAAATTCACGTTTAAAAAATATTTTAAATTTAAAAATGTTTTGGAATATCATTATTTGAGCTTTTTAAATATGACCAAATTTTAATCATGAAAAGTTTTTCAAGCGTAATAATTTAATTATTTTAAGCGTTTTACATATGACGATATTTATCCTTTCGGCATTTTACATATCACGTAATTTTTCCCATTAAGTGCGTTTCTCGCAAAATAATTAAAATATTTTCAAAGTTTCTTATTTTTTTCATGATTCACGTGTAAAAACAACTTTTTGACGCAATTTTCCCTATTTCCTATTTTTAACACGTGGTCATTTAATTATTATTTTCATTTCTATTTTTAGTAGTCGCATGTTAATTAATTTTTATTTGAGAGAAATGTATATTTGTTTGTGCTGTTTTGTCAATTGGCATCAGTATAAAACAAGTGTGATCACAAATCGCACAGAGAGTTTCGTTTAATATTCCTTTCAAAACATTTTCTTTCAAAACGCCCAGTACATATATCGCCATTTAACCCCTTCTAAATTATGGTAAACCCTCCCTAAACTACCTCAAAAGTTTCAAACAGATCGCCTTGTTATATTTCCTAATTTTGTTCGCGCCCCTCCTCACCCCCGAAATGTGACGCGTCATTCTTTTTTATGATTTTTATTATGTTTTATAAACTATCTTAAAATTTAAAACAGATCGCGTTGTTAGGTTTCTCAATTTTAACAAAATCGCGTTCTGTTAGTTCCACATTCCACCACCAGGGAGCGCACTCTATTCTTAACAAAACTGTATCTGAACGAAACTCCGTTAAATAACCTATCAGTAGATATAATTACTGGAGGGGTGGCGGTCTTAAGCAAGAATTTGAGATACTTACTGAAATTACTATTCGAAAATAATGATAACTAAACTTTTGACATTTTTATATTAAATAAGTAGCATTTATCTCAAGACTCGGTCAATAAACCGTCATAAAATGGTAAAAAAAGTTAAGTTAAGAAAAAAATTAGCGTCCTTCCACCCCCCTCCCTACGAAATTTCTCGCGCCATTCTTTTAAAAACTTTTTATTATGTGTTATAAACTATCTTAAAGTTTGAACAGATCGCCTTGTTAGATTTTCTAATTTTAACAAAATCGCGTTCTGTTAGTTCCACATTCCAACACCAGGGATCGCACTCTATTCTTATCAAAACTGTATCTGAACGAAACTCCGTTAAACAACCTATCAGTAGATATAATTACTCGAGGGGTGGCGGTCTTAAGCAAGAATTTGAGATACTTACTGAAATTACTATTCGAAAATAGCGCTAACTAAACTTTTGACATTTTTATTTTAAATAAGTATCATTTATCTCAGGATTCCGTCAATAAACTGTCATAAAATGGTAAAAAACGTTAAGTAAAAAAAAAAAAATACATTTGCGTCCCCCCCCCCCCCACTCCACGAAATTTCTCGCGCCATTCTTTTAAAAACTTTTTATTATGTGTTATAAACTATCTTAAAGTTTGAACAGATCGCCTTGTTGGATTTCCTAAGTTAAATAAAATTGCGGTCTGTTAGTTCCACATTCCACCACCAGGGAGCGCACTCTATTCTTAACAAAAGTGTATCTGAACGAAACTCGTCTGTATAACTTATCCGTAGATACATTTGTCGAGGGAGTGGCGGTCTTAAACATCAATGTCAAATATTTGCTGAAATTACTATTCTAAAATAGTGGTATCAATACTTATGACATTTTTAATATTAAATAAGTAATATTTATCCCATCCCGCCCTCAAAAAAACGCGCCCAAAACGGTAGAGAATGCTACAGTTTAAAAATGTCTTAAGCAAGAATGTAAGATATTTTCTGAAATTACTATTCGAAAATAGTGGTATCAACACTTATGAAATTTTTATATTGAATGTCACATTTATGCTGTATTTTTAAAAATGTGACACCGTTCTGAACGATGCTACTATAAAAAATCATGTGACTGCCTTTAAAAATAAGCATTTAATAGAAATAAACTAATTAGTGAAACAATAAATAATAGCTTGTAATCCTTTGACGAAAATTCGCGTTTTTTCAACTGCCATTTGCCGAAAACCGTATTTTTTTCCGCGATCATTTGACGAAATATGCATTTTTTTTCGCAATCCTTAGAATAAATTCGCGTTTTTTCAATAGTCCTTTAACGAAATTCACGTTTTTTCCAAGATAGTTTCAGAAATTCGCGTTTTTTCGCACTCATTAAACGAAATTCACGTTTTTACCGCGATCATTTGACAAAATTGCATGTTTTTCGCGATCCTTCGAATATATTCGCATTTTTTCAATGACCTTTCTAAGAAATTTGCGTTTTTTCCGTGACAATTTTACGAAATTCGCTTTTTTTTCTGCTATCCTTTGAAGAAACTCGCATATTTTTTTCATTTATTTGACGAAATTGGCGTTATTTATTCGATCATTTGACAAAATTTGTGTTATTTCCGCGATCTTTTGACGAAATTTCAATTTTTTCAATGATCCTTTGACGAAATACGTGTTTTTTCTCGGTAATTTTATGAAATTCGCGCTTTTCCCGCTATCCTTTGGCGAAATTAGCGATTTTTTTATGCGAACAACGGACGAAGTTGATTTTTATTGTGACCATTTGTCAAAATTCGCAATATTTTTCAGTGATTTTTTTTTCAGATTTTTCGGACAGATGACCGATTTTTCTAAATTTTCCGAACAGAATGCGTTAAATTTTCTGAAATTCGAAACAGAATCACGCCTGATTAAAATTGCGTCATTTAGGAAATGCTTGAAGCATTTTTAAATATGAAATTCTTATGCATTATTATTTTCTTTAACAATTTTTTTTGTGTGTGTGTGCAAAAAAGTTACATGTTTTATTTCAGAACGCGCTATATGTACGTAGAAAGAGCTTACTACTTGTCGGTTATAATTTATAGTGCTGTTAAATAAAAAGAGAAATTTCTTATATTGAATGTCACCAATCCAGCCCCCCCCCCCCCTTCTCCCCGGTCTTCAAGAAACAGAAGTCTATGAAATAGGGTGTGGGAGGCTATTATCTAGGTCTAAAAAATTAAGAAGGGCGTGGTGGGCATTTACTTCTAAATAAATTAGCAAAAATTTTTTCCGATATACACGAAATTTCTACTTAAATTCGACCAGAACCCGGAAAAAATTAATTTCGTCTATCCGAAACCAAAATATTAAACCTCAGTGGCGTAGTAGTCAGCACTTCTTATTACCACCCAGCAGATCCAGAGTTTGGTTCCAAGCTAAGCAAGATTTATTCAACCTTCCATCTCTTCGGGGTCAATAAAGCGTGCACGAAGCTTGCAAACACTGAGGGTCCCGCGTTAGGCTGACAACCTGATCGGGGCTCTTTCTGTATATCACCTCGGGGTCCACGGTGAAGAAAACAAGTTTAGTACAAACTTTGATGCTTAATGAATCATAAATCAACTGGTTTAGTTTAAGTTAGAAACCAAAATATTTGAACTCGATGTGAAAATATTAAGCCATATTTTAATACAATTATGGAAAAGTAATATACAATGATATCATTAATATGAGTTTTACCTTTTTTGTATAAAATTAAATACATTATAAACCCATTAATATTCATACACAGCTTATTATTATTATTATTATTATTATTATTATTAACTATTTAGGACATTTTTGAAAAATCAGGTTGACCCGGATTCCACACAGGAAGAGTCAAAACCTAACTTGAAACATTTAAAGTCAACGTAACACACAACGAAAACAATTAATGGCAATCTGATGACTCGAGCCGGGCTCGGCAGTATTGATATTTTCTGAAGATTTGAACAAAGCTGAACTTCATTTATCGAAGAACGTCCCAGGCTTTAAATTTTTTCTCGAGATTCGTCCCAAACAGGGCTTGTATTTCATTCTTTCCGAGCCGTATCAATTGAGATTTTTTTTCCCTTACTAGTAATACCATGGGAACTTTCATTCTTAATTATTGTAAAAAGGGAATGATAAAGAAACATTTCTTTGTTGTATTTAATTATTTATATTTTTGCTTTTTTTAAAATAGTTTGACGTGTTGGTTAATCACGTGAAAGACACTTTACCAAAATACTGTGAATGACTGATTTTTATTTTTAAATATTACATGTATTCAAATCTTATTTTGGAGCCTGAGTAAAATCTTGGGCATTTAGATGGATGTTTAAACATACAAATAGCTTTAAATAATAAAACACGTTTTGTCATTTCAATTAACAAAATTATTCATATTTCGTTTTCAATTTATTTACTGTTGGTAGTAAGTAAAAAAGAAAAAAAAACAATGCGCCAAATTCAAATTATAAAACACTGAATACTGAACATAGTAACTGTAACAAAACTTCACACTTTATTAAGGTGATAGACGGTGTCTAAGTAAAAAATTTTGAAAATGTATAACGCATTTATGAATCCTTTTTCAGCAATTACCATCTATAGTCAGAAAATATCCGACTTCTTTTGTGCAGCAAGAGTATGATATATATGGGGCATTCTCACAATCTTTTGACTTTTAAGTTCCTGAATAATAATTTTTATTTTAGTACATATTCTTGTGTTTTCTTTCATATCATATACTGGGGGAACATCCCACTACATGATGGCATAACAATATTAACGAGATAAATAAGTTTTGGACGATGTTGGGGGGGGGGGGGGGGGGGGTCCAAATACCAAGAAAATTCCTGTACCGTCCCGTGTCCCTGATGTTGATTTTTAAGTTTGGAGCTGTCTGTATAAAATTGTTTCAATAAAAGTAATTCAATGCAATTTTTTTCCGAAACTGGGACAATTGTTTTATATAAATTTGTAGCAAAAAATTAAACTGCACACATTTTTAAAGTTGTTATTATTTTTTAAACTCTGTCCCTGGGTTTTAGATTCCTTAGCGCCCCCCTTCTAAAATTATACAGAAAATCACTTCAGATGCAGCCACATAATTTCTTTTAAGTTTTTTCTGATGCAGAAGTATGCTAGAAAAAGAATGTCTAAGATTCTTTGACAGGAAATTTACTGCAGAATTTAAATCAGCATTTAAATATCAATTTCAAACATCGTGACTTTATTGGTAGTCTTACCGTCCCCAAGGTTTATTTCTGCACTTTTCGAGGTAAATTATTACTTTTTTTTTTAATCCAATGTAAATAACTGTTTCTAAAAATCACTGAACATTGTGACTATCACTTAGTCTTAACATGATTTGTCTAAAAATAGTCGTAATTTTCCTTACCATCCCATCCTTACCATCCCTTTTTTTCCATTACCGTCCCTTTTTTCCTATACCATCCCCTTTTCTTTCCGACAATGTTATACCAAAAGTTTGTACTAAAAATACTACATTTTTGTTATTTCTTATTTGAATGTTTTGTGGGTACTATGCAAATTCATTATAAGTAAAAATTTAGAAGAAAATAGAAAGTTAGAGTGGTAAAATGGTAAGTAAAATTAAACTCGCAAGTTTAACTTAAACCTCAGCTAAATAACAAAAATGCCGCTGCTGACCATTTTTTCTTTATTCTGAATCATTACGGCATTTGTCTATCAGATTAAAATGTTATTTTAGTAAGTTTAATTTCACCAGATTTTTATTCCCGAAAGTCAAAAGATTGTGTGTATGCCCCATATCTATCTTCTATCTATCTATTTGTATGTATATATATATATATATATATATACATACAGATTACAGGGCTTAATTTATAACAAAAAAAGCACCTGATCTCTAATTTTCTGTACTAATAAAAACTTTCGTTGCAACAACCTCCCCTCTCCTTGTACCTGTATTTTTTTAATTTCAAATAGTATGCAAAATTTAAATCAATTTCTTACTCGGAAAAAAAATGTATATATACACTCGTACATATAAAATATATTTTGACTATATCTAATATTCCTTTACATAAAACATAATCTAATAAATAAAGAGAAAAAAAAATTAAATCAGGGAGTGGGAAATTTTCAAAAATCCCATTACTTTATATTGACACAACATTCAGGGCTTCTGTGAGCCTTATTTACAAACTCTGGTGGGTTTCAAATTCCGATTAACATTTGAATATTGGTTAAAATTAAGAAATACTGGAGCTGTTCCTATGAGCTTCAATGAAAATTAAACACCGCGAGTAACTAAAAAGTTGATTTTAAAAAATATTTTACAAACATGAACAAAAAGTAGTGAGTAAACAATACACAACCACAAGTAAAAATGGCGGATACAGTTGCGAATAATTCCGGCATTCCTCGTTGCCATTTGAAAACAACTGAGACAGAAAACCATTGAGTGTAGATTTGCGAGCACTAGATAGAAGCATGCTCCTATGTGCGCGACACGCCACATCAAATATGTAAGGCCTTTGGAAGAAAGACTCAAAGGATTGTAAATCGGAGGAACAGGAATATGTAATTTAGGCTTCCGCATTTTGGAAACGCTGTTTAGCAGGGCTCCAAAGCGCATTATCTATGAGCTGAGGTGAATTCCTACCAACATTTAAATAATCACTAAAAGATAAGAAGTACCAGAGCTGTTCGGTAAGCTCCGGTGAAAATTAAACACTGTATATATATATATATATATATATATATATATATATATATATATATATATTACACAGTATGTAAACATTTATTTCAGCTTGGAAACGATTTTTCAAAGGGTTTTTCACAGTTGAAAAATCCACTTAATCAGTTTCCACCAAAATCCGAAAATGTACTTGAATTATTTTGTGCAGCCTTGCGTGATGTTTATAAAATGTAGACACACCAAATGACATGGAAAAAAATGGATAAATTTTAAAAAGCATGCCACAATTGAAAACGCAATATCAGCAGTTATTGCTCATAGACACTACTGTAACCGAATACATTTGTTCGTCTCCGTGTAAAAAAAAGAAAAAAAAAAGAAAAGAAAAAAAAGGCATGTAAATGCTATGCACACCACACCATATTCTACAGTAAGCAATGTGTAGTGCGCATCTGTCATGTATGTCAGTTTCATTACGTTTGTAATAGTATAGCGTAATTAAAATACACTGCAAACGAATTTTACCTATAGACCATAATGTAATGGAGTTCTTTTCTGCAGCTCTGTACATGATCTATATAATTTATACAGAAAAAGTAATATTTAAAAAAAAGTGCTAAATATAAGAAAACATACTGCAATTGAAAACTCATTTTCAGCAATTATTCCTCATAGACAGTACTGTAACCTAATTATTTTGTGAGGTTCCAAAATTGAACGATATTCCATTCCTGTGTGTACCTGTAAATGAATGACAAATACTATGCGCACCATATTTTATAGTAGACATTTTGTAATGTACTTCCTTGTTATATATCAATTTCAGTATGTTAAAAATATTATAACATCACTAAAATGCACTAAAATGATCATTTCCCATAGACCGTAATGTAGTGGAATTATATTGAGCGTCTCTGTAAACGAAATATAAATGACACATACTTCATTTCCAACACCGAATATGCCATGGTAAACCTCAATACGTATAAACCTCAATACGTTTCTATGAGAGTATGGGAATGAATTCCTAAATACTTTTCTAGGATGTCAGCGATTTTTATCAGTTGATTTAAATTAGCGATTAAATTATGATTTTAATCAACTGATTTTTTTTTTTAATCATTGATTAAAATAGTAAATTTTCTAAATGTCTAAAATGACATAAAAAGGAATTAAAATCTAAGATGAATATAATTTGGAATGTTTCTACAGGTATTTAACTTAGTAATAAACAAAAAAAAAAGGCTTTAAATATTTGCTTCTAAGCTTAATTTCTGAGTATTATAAAAAAATAAGTACAATAAGTTTCTAAAAAGGATAGTTTTATATGACATAAAAAAACATTTCATTTAAAATATTTAAATATATAATTTGCACTGTCATAATTTTCTTTAAGTAATCAAATAATTCATTCGTTTATATAAAATAAGCATAGCAGTATAATAAATTTCTGCAAGTAAAAGAATAAAATAGCTAGAATCTTTTTTTTTTCTTATTCTACATATGCAATAATAAATTTACAGCAAATATTGGAGCAAAAGAAGAATGAAAGAATGACATCTGCTCAACAGTTATTGTAAAAGAATGTATAAGAGAAAAAGAAAAAGAACTAATTAGTATACAAAAGTTAAGCACAACAAGATCTTCTTCAGTATAGGTTGACTTTTTTTTGTTCTTTTTTTTCTTTTTTACTTTGTAACTCATATACGGCAAAAAAAAAAAAAAAAGGGTATTGAAAAGGTAGCAAAACTTTTTCTTAAAAATGAACCATTGAAACCGAGCTAATATTTCCCGCTGGGGTGTGATATTGCTATTATTTAATATTTTGAGGATTTCGGATATTCTTATATTTACTCTGTATGAGTGTAAGAATAGATTTAACTCATTTTCATAAATTTTTTGGTTAGCATACACATACAATTGTGTAAGTTTAGATTTAGATGATTAACAGTAATTTTTTCAAGTACAAATGTAAAACGAGTTGCAAACAATATTATTTGTTATTTTATTATTTATATATAATTATTATATATAATTTTATTATTTGTGCTACTAATGAAATTACTTATTTGCAGGTTTTATTAATTTTCTAATTTACTTACTTTTTCCTCTAGGACACTTTTTAAGGGCTCCTTTTGAAATTAGCAAAATGTGCCCTGCCCCTTTTGAAATTGGGAAAATGCACCCTGCCTTTTTAAGAAATAGTGAAATTCACCTGTAGTTGTAGCCAGAGATTTCTTGTAAAAAAAAAATTTCCCATTCCACAGTATTTCTAAATCCGTCTGCCCAAGACATTGCAAAAATAGTAGGACTTTATTTCTTTAGAAAAAAAAAAAAAAACAGGATATTATTAAAGCATGTTGTTATTTAATTGTATTTTTCAATTTGTAATTAATAAAATTATTAAAAATTAATGACACATTATTTATCATACTAAAAAATTATACACTTTTTTTTTTCTTATATCGTTAGTAAACACATTACTACTAATATATTTCCTCATGGAATAGTGCTGTTTTTTGAACTAGCATCCTGCTTCGTTTTCTTTCTAGAATTAATACTAAATTATTAATTATCATTTTAGTAATTAAACCATAAAAATGTATATTACGTTCCTAATTAGAGAGTTAATTGTTTAATAATTATTAATTTTAAGTAGTGTTAGCAATTAAATATTAAATTCAGTTATTAATAATTTTAATATATAAAAATATCACTGGTATTTAATATGGTTTTACATAATTATTGCAAAATATTAATGTATATAATGTTATTGTATGCTATTAACTAATGAAACTACTAATTTGCAGTTTTTATAATTTCTGTACCTAATTACTAAATAATAATTTTAATTTTATTCAGTGGCGGTGAGAAGGGGGGGGGGGGGGGGGCGACACAGAGGGTAACTTCCCAGGAGCCCGGGACCAAAGGGGCTCGGTTTCAGATGGAAAAAGTACAGGAATTTTATACTATTCCAAATCTTATCTTGCTCATACATTTTTCCTTTGCAATCTGAAATACATTTCTTAGAAGCGTAGTTTAGAAGATTTCCGACAAAAATCACAGGAACCCCCCCCCCCCCCCCCTCACCCACTGAGAGAACTAAAAGCTGTAAAATAGTTGATCACGTTACCGTAGTACAAATAGCCCGCAACTTCCTGACTTCCTGAAAAATGACCAGATCATAGGGAGCTATTCCTACGCCTTGAGGCAATGTCGCAAAAGTATTGTTTCCTCTTACCTCTCTTCCTCCGCGGGTATTCAGGTATTATCAGGTAATAAGCTTTCAGTGAATGTCTAATTGGGATTTTTTTTTCTAAATTGCTGGTACATAATACTTGTTATATGTATGCTTATTCTGTACAAACTTTTGTTTCTGTTTTTTATTTATTATTATTATTATCCTTACGTTCTTATTAACTATATCTGTTGCAAAGTATAGATACAAGCATAACAGAAAAGAAAACAAGAACAAAAAAACTGAAATTTTTGATTTTACAAAAGTTTCGAGTACATACATATAAAGAAAATTACCTAAGAAATAAGTAAAAATAAAGATTTCGAATGTACACAAAATAATTATTTTCTTTACCATATTAAAGTCAGTATGATGTAGTCATCAAGACTTGATTTAAAAAATTAGAGGCCCAAAGTATAGACATTCTTGGGGCCCTCTGTGTTACTCACTTATGACGTCTCATATGAAAAACCAAAAGATCATTTTGACTAAAATATTATTATGCGAGTAACAGGGACATGATCAGAGGGCGATAGGGCGGAGAGTTGTATCGGTGCCCTAAGCTGAAAAAGGACCCGTGAGGAACCGTTTAAGTATATGCATATAGTACATACAGGAGATACAGAGGGCCCACCTGACCTCTGTTCGGGGCCTCCAATTTCTGCTTGTATTCCTGGTGAGTGAGGTTAAACTTAACCCATATTATGAGAGGAAAGAAAAACTCGGAAAACAGAAATACTTTAGTATATTTTTATTATCCTTTAAAATATCAAACTTACGTATAACTTCATTATACATGAGATTCACCATATACACAAAATTAAAAATGATATTCAAAATCAGCTGCCTTCCCCCAAAATCTCTTGATCCTATTCCTATACCTACTGAACCTGATGGAAAATAAAATCGTCATGCTCATGTTTGCTGCTTGCACAAAAATTGAAGCGTGGTATTAAAGTTGCTTCCCAATTTTCCCTAAACTCACTTGAGGACAGGTTTTTTTCTGATCTAGATTTATGATCGTGAAAAAACGACTTGGGCCCATAATCATGATAACTCGGGCCCCTACACAGCTCTATTCTTCACTTTCTATCAAAAATTATATTGATGCTGAAGTATAAATTTCATGCACAAAAACTGAATTTATTAGAATTAGTGGAATAAATTAGTGGAAAGGATATTTTTATTGTGAGAGCGCGGAGAAATGCCCGATATGTCCAAGCAGCATAAGATGGGTTAAGGATTCGATCCCCCTTTCTTAAAAATAGGTGGAAAAGGTCCCCCCCCCCCCCCCCGTTGTATATAAAAAGTAAAGTTTGAGAAAACAGTTGTTTTCCTGCAGTTTTTTTCTGTTTAATTCAGAGTCAAAAGTTTTATGCAATAGACTTAAAACTTCTTTTCAGAATGAGAAATAAAGACACATTGATTTCCTGTGATGAAATGATACATCGTTCAAAGTACTTTTCCCAGATTCAAGCCACCTGCTTGTCTTGCGATTGGCGAGCTGGTTACTGAACAAGAGCTTGCTTGGTTCGAACCATAGACTTCTCATATAACTGGACTCAGAAATAGCAACCCTTTCTTGACGCCGGAATCACTACCCACCGTCACGTGATGGTGAGCAGAGAAAACGCGCCAAACCGGTTTTTCTCCCCTGATTCCTGCTGAAACTTTCTTGCGTCGGGCGTTTCTCTCGCATAAATCAAATCCAACAGTTGCCAATAGTGTGATCACCGCCAAAAAAGACAACCTTTTGGCGATGAAAGCAGAAACATGTGTGCCTCAATTTCTGACCAAAATAACAATGGGATTCGGCCTCTACTTCTTATCTTTACTCTGAGGTTCGAACCCAATCAGGTATGGATGTGTGTAGTGGGTCAGATTCCATTTTAATTTGAAGTCCCGGTCTGTTTAGCTCATGTGTGCAAGAGATGATCATAGCATCCCTAACCAACAAAAACAATCGCAGATTCTCTGAAAATTACTTTCATAATTATACTTAAAACTGCATAATTTTAGCCACAAGAAAGAATTTTTCATTAAAATCTTTAATTTTCACAATTATGTGCAAATCCTTTTCGTTTTGTTACTTGGATTGAATAAATCTCTGATAAAATCACGCGCATAACAAGAGGCTTGTGCAAAGGACATTTTTTTCCACGAATTTGTCCAAGGAAAGACTAATTAAGCTAATTATCACAAAATGAAAAATCTCAGCCTCAGATTCATTTGAATCTGTCTATGTGTATCCTTATCCAAATTTGTAGACCTCTACGTGCGATAGATTTCCCTAACCGTCGTCAACAAACAAACAAACACGCAGAAGACACACGGACAAGAAACCCTTCTTTTTTATTAATATAGATATTTTAATATAAAAAAATTGTAAGTACTTTTACTTAATGTGTGTCTATTATATTTCATAAATAATAATACAGTGTTATCATCAGTTAGAACATCATAACAAGCATTTTAGGCTATTAACCCCTTCGCAACAAGCGTCCTTTAAAGAATTTTTAATCTCTTATCACCAGGGTTCTCGCTGCCACTCACCATTGCGCCAAATCACGACAAAATGCTTCATTTGAGGAGTAAAGGAACGATTACATTCGCCTGATTGCGAATGTTCAATGATTACTCATTTTTTTGTGAGTGTGTGTCAGTACAGGCGACAGATTATTAGCGTTACTGAACGATTGTTGCCGATTATCATGTTCAATGGCATCGAATTATTAGTACAGTTTTCAATCTGCCTTTGAAGTACGGTTTTCAATGAAAAGCCATAGAATTCTGGAAAAAAAATATTTTTTAAATACAATATATATTTTATTGTTTATATTTAAGATTTTTCAGGATTCATTATATGTAATATCTTAAAATCCTGAGTAAACTTCGGTCGTAAAGTTTTGTTTCATAAGATTTTAATGAGTTAAATCGGGCTTGGGAATTTTTCCTTGATTGCGCAAGACATTAAAAAGAACTTTTCCTTTTAATAGTTTATGTTGCGCATCGTTGAATTTAGATGAATAACTGATGTATAAGATGTTTCAAAAAAGTAGTTTATTTTAGAGTATATTCAGGGATGCAAGCGCTGCGCCATAAATGGCTGATTGCTACCACTAAATTTTTATAGTATTCCTCGCCTTATTTAATGACAGAATTTCTGAGATTTAATAAAGCGAAGAATACTATTAAAATTTAGTGGTGAAAATCAGTCATTTTTGGCGCAGCGCTTGCATCCCTGAGTATATTGAAAGAAAGTTAGATTAAGGGGTCAAAGATCGATTTTTCAGTTTTTCACGACGAATCTATTTTGCTAACATTTTTTTTCATTTGACTACTGTTTTTTATTTTTGATTAGCCAAATTGCTAACGTTCGTTAAAAGTAAGCGAGATCCCTGCTTGACATGAAACAAAAGCATGAGACGAACAGAGTTTTAAGGCTTTTAGTCATACTCAGCGTCCGAATTTCCCTCACTAAAGTTAAACCTATGGGTGCATTCGTATATTTAAAATATCTCCTGAGAAAAATAATAATTTTAACTTGCTATTTTGTGTATGCTTCTTAAATGAAGTCTCTTTTTTTTCTTAGTTCTCAAAATATTTCTAAAATATCTGCTTAATTCCATATTTTGTACGTTAAAATTCGATAAGCTGTGAGTAAAATTTCCTATAAAATTAAGTATATATTTTAGAAATATTTTTATAAAGAAGAAAAAAAACATCCTGTAAGAAGTGAAAACAGAAAAAAAAGAAGTTAAAATTATTAATTTCTCGAAGAGATATTTTAAATATACAAATGCATCCCTAAGCGTTTTCATCAACATTTCTCATATCTTATTTAAAAAAAAATACTTTTATGAACCTATATGTAACGTACTAACTACGGCCCTACTATAGTAATGCATATATAAATCTGCTAAAAAAGGGCTAGCAGATTTATATATGCATTATTTTGAGGTTAAAATGTTTAACCTTATCAACTTCCCATTTTATTGTAGATATGTGGACGATTCTTTTGCACTCTTGGACCTTTCTCAATTTTCTGTTGACAATATATTAACGATTTTAAACTCAATAGATTCAGTCATTCAATTCACTTATGAAGTTGAAATTGATAATAGATTGCCAATTCTGGATGTGTTGGTTACACGTCAACCTAACACCTTTGACACTTGCGTTTACCGTAAACCTTTTGCTGTCACACTCCCCCCTCATTTCAATTCATGTCACCCCCCTTCCCAAAAAGCTTCGGCTTTTCATTATTTGATTAATAGAGCTCGCTTAATTTGTTCAGATAATAATTCACTTATTACAGAATTAAATTACATTAGATCTGTGGCTATGGATCGAGGTTTTAGTTTATCTTATATCAATAATTTAATTTCTCATAGTCTTAATAAACATGTTAATAATCTTGATTCTCCTGTTACTGCGGTTTCCATTTCCAACCTTATCATTTTGCCATTTTATAATAGTATTAGCTTTAAGATGGCTAATATCTTAAGACATTATGATTTTAATGTGGTTTTTAAGCTGGTTAATAAATTATCTTTTTCGCAACTTAAGGACCAAATTCCTCCACATAATTATTGGGGCATTTACAACATTCAATACCAATGTGGTTTGTCCTACATTGGACAAACTAAACGTAAACTCCGTTACAGAATCAATGAACACAGAAACTATGTAAAGAAAAAAGAATTGCAGAAATCCTCTATCGCCTCTCATTGCTGGGGGGAGGGACATAATTTTAATTTTGACTCAGCTACCATTATCAAGAAATGCATTACTCCTCTGGATTTAGACTTTTTTGAGGCTATTCATATCCATAAATTTAAAGACTCCTTGGTTAATGATTTATCTAGTACACCATACATCTGAACTTTCTGGATGGATTTGTTGTGTCACGACACTTCACTTCCGCATTAATTTCATTGGCTGTTAGAACTTGATGGTCTTTTGGTATCATGTTTTGACATTTGGGTTTTTTTCACCGTACATGTAGTTGGGGGGATATTGTTTTTAATGTTTTTATAGTTTTTACACTGAGGATGTGAGTCCTAGTACTCACGAAACGTATACGTATGGTCAAATCTGCTTATTTTTATTGTGTGTTTAAACGTTGTTTTCAAATAATTTATATTTTCACACAAGTTCTGTACTTAGTATACTCTAATACTTAGCTACAGGATAGTGTGAAAGGGGGGAGGGCGAATTAGGCGATTGCTCCGTGTGCGGAAATCGAGGGGGGCGTCAAATGTATACTACCAATCTCATTTTTCTTCTTTTTTAATGTATACTATAAATAATTAACACTTTCCAACATAGTTGAAAAGTGTTTATGACTTCGGTTTGTCTAGCCGTCTGGCCACGCTCTAGCTCTCGTAAATATGCTCGGATCGCTCTTAAATTTTTGGATGTTAGTGACCTCTACCATAGCCCGTTCCCTATTTCAAATGAAGTTTGTAGCATGTTTAGTTCATTTACAGGGACAGTAAAAATTTTTCCGTTACATTACGGCCAAAGGGAAAAAATCGCTTCAAATGATTTTTAATGGTGTTACTCTCTTTCAAACATAGTAAAATTGATATTCATTTAAGAAGCCCACTAAAATATGTATTCTGTTGAATATACGATGCAAAGAATAGTTATTGTTCATTTACAGGGCCACACAAAAGAATTCCGTTCATCATGGCATAGGGGAAATTGTTTGCGGTGTATTTGAAAAGATTTCAGATACTATATTGTATCCGAATTACAGTATATTAGTAATGATTTCTCGAAATGCATTTTTAATTATGATATGCGCTTTTTTAGGGTTTCGTTCATCTGTCGAAACCCTATTCGTCTCGCTCCTCTGTCCGTCTGTCACAGAGCCCGTTCTCAGAAACTATACATATTGGAGACTTGAAATTTTGCATACTTATAGCTGAACACAACACATCATACGAAAAATCGTAAAATTTTGAAAAAGTCGTACATTTAACCCTTTGAGCTCCCACATGTGTATTTTAAACAATTCTTTCGAAGTGAGCCCCTAATTAGGTTGGAGGCGTGAAATTTTGCATACTTATAGCGGAACACCTCATATCAAACGATAAATCATAAAATTTTGAAAAAGTCGTACATTTAATGCTTTGGGCTCCCACATGTGTATTTTAAACAATTCTTTCTAAGTGAGCCCCTATTTAGGTTGGAGGCGTGAAATTTTGCATACTTATAGCTGAACACCTCGCATCAAATAACAAACCATAAAATTTTTAAAAATCCGTACATTTAACCCTTTGAGCTCCCACATGTGTATATTACACAATTCTTTCTAAGTGAGCCCCTATTTAGGTTGGAGGCGAGAAATTTTGCATACTTATAAACACCACATATCATACGACAAATCATAAAATTTTGAAAAAAATCGTACATTTAACCCTTTGGGCTCCCACATGCGTATTTTAAGCAATTCTTTCTAACTGAGCCCCTTATTAAATTGGAGATTTGAAATTTTGCATACTTATAGCAGAACACCTCAGGCCAAGCAACAAATCTTAAAATCTTGAAAAATTCTTACGTTGTTTAACCCTTTGAGCTACCACATATGTATTTTAAGCAATTCTTTCTAAGAGAGCCCCTAATTAAGTTGGAGACATGAATTTTTGCATACGTATAGCTGAATACCTCAGACCACACGGCAAATCATAAAATTTTCAAAAAGTCTTATATTATTTACTCTACCGGGCTCTAACTTGTGTATTTAGCAATTTTTCTGACCTCCGCCCTTTTCACCCGGGGAGCACTTTTCCAACTTTTGCCGACACCCCTTTCACAATTCTTTCATATTATGCACCATAGCATTACATATTTTAGTTCCACTTTTTACCGCCAGGGGCGCCTACTTATCTCGGGTGTTATCGGCCCAATCCCCTCGACTAATATATCTACGGATAGTATATGAAACGGAGTTTCGTTCGGATAGAAGTTAGTTTAGAATAGAGTGCGCTCCTGGTTGCAAAATGTGGAATTAAGAGATTTTTCAAAAGAATAAAGTGTTTTGAAAGGAATATTAAACGAAACACTCTGTGCGATCTGTGATCACACTTACCTACTTGTTCACTATATTTATGCATACTATAAAGTGCGTATAAATGTATAATTCATATACAGAGCTACAGAAATGAATTCGTAAAGGTTACTGAGTATGAGCATAAATTGCTTAATGGTGGGTTTTAAAGGAGTTATGCATTTTTACGCTGAACTGAATTTAGTGTACTAAGAAATATTTGTAGAATATAGATAAAATAATATACAAGGCCACGCAAAGAGTTGGATACATGGCCGTCTATGGGTGATAATTTCTGGAAATGTAATTTCAGTAGTTTTAAGCGTGTTTTAGTTTGAATTAAATTTTAGCTAAATAGTGGCATGTAATAAAGGTACTAGGTAAACTACAGGGCTGTACAAAAGTATTCAAGTATGTTTCCATCTATTAGTATAAATTGCTGAAAGATAAATTTCAACCTGTTATTCATTTGCTTGCTAAACTAAATTTTCCCATTAGTATATATATCAACATACAGATCGAATATTGTTCAAAAGAATTGGAATACATATTTGGCTATGGGCGATAACTACTGAAATCAGATTTTTAAATATTTATTTAGTTATCTTATTTACCTTATTTTCCTAAGTAACGAAGTTTCCTTAAAGCTTTCAGGGAGTGTTGGAAAGTGTTTCATAATCTATGCTGTACGCATGATTTTTCTTACTTGTTATATATGTAGGTAGATAGAGGGAATTTTTCCCCAATGAAAGTACATACTTTTTACATTTCAAAGTTATTGCATCGTCCATTACCCCACATCCAAAAACAAATTACTGACTAAGTACAATTTTCTTGCCAACTGTTATACAGTATTGTTATATGCATTTTTTCCACAACCATTTCCCAGATCCGCTTTTCCGTAATATAACTGCAAATTTATTTTTTTTTTTTTCTTATTTGAAATTTTTGAATTAAAAATTTTAAAGTTCCAAAATAAGCGCGAAATATGTATTCAACAGAATTTATTTCTGTTTGTGCACTTCGCCAGTTTTGTGCCATCTGTCACCGAGAGAAGTCGAAGATTGGGGTCGACAAATTTAAATTTTGGCCCAGGTGCACTTTTCTGTTCGCACAGTCTCCTGAACTAATAAACTTTATATTTTTAAATCGTATATATCATAAAAGGATAATATAATATAGATACTAAAATATATGAAAAATACTACTACTTTCACATTTAATATGCATAATTATTTTTTATTTTGGAAGATATATCCTTTACAATATTTTAAATGTTTATGGTTTTCGTTCACGGTTACTTTCACTAAATCTATACATTCCCCAACAGTCATTATAAACTTTGTAATAAATAAAGTTAATACCCACTTCCTTCTCACGATTAACCCTTTCAGGAGCAAAGTACTTTTCTTCTTAAAATTTTGAAATGACAGGTTCACTGCAGGAGTTAGAAACAATTTTATTTGAAAATAAGTAAAAGCATTTCTTCAAATACAGTATAAATGCAAAATTTTATTTCAAAATTCTGGTGTCAATGTGTCATTTCGGAATTAAAATTAAGTGGGATATATTATATCCCACCGCCCCTCAAGGGGTTAAACATTTAAGAATAAATCTAGACCAAAAATATGCAAAGGAAAGGTTATCTCAAATTCTATAGATTCTCGGAGCCCCTAACAAGACCTCAATTGGAGAGGGACCCTGGTTGAGGTCTGCACGGGCCCGAATTTCCAAACAGAAATCAGTAAAAATTTCTACAAAAAATTCAGATTTTTCTTAACATACAATTAAGACTCCTTTAAAGAAAACTGCATACATATTTATGGGATAAATTTACAGTATATATTTGAAAATTACGATGTGTTTGCAAGACAGAAAATACGCAATAGCAACATTAATAATTACTTAGATTCTTATAGACGTTTCAACATTCAAAAATGGATTCATTAAAAAATTAATGTAGTTTAGAATAAAAGAAATAAGAGGTTTAGAAACATCATAACTTTTGAAGCTGTATAATAAAAAGTAGATTTGTGAAAATATTTCTCTGTCATTTATTAAGGCTTTTCTAAAATCCAAAAGAGCTACTTTCTGACACATTTCTGAATTCATTTCTTTTCGGGAACGCATAAAATTGGCAGGTGTTGTCATTCAGAAACTATGTAATCGAATGGCGTTATCGATTTTTTGATAAAGGCAATATATCTATGAGAATATACTGCTAAAGGTAGCATTTTGAATAGAATTTCGGAAGCGACATCACGGGAAAGAAGTAAAAAACCCGAAGCCATGACAAGAATATCTTGTATGTCGACAAATAATTTATTTTTCAAAAATGGAAAACGCTATTGCATTCCAAATCCCTTCAATAGTTAGGCTTGTCAATTTTATGCCTTTGCAGTTAAAAGTTTGTCAGAAAATGTGTCAAAGTTTCGCGTTTGAGAACCACCTTAAGGTATAATTCCAACGATTACGTTAAGGCTGTTCTCAACTGTTCTGCTTAACAAGTGCAAAACGTTTTAACACATTTACAAATTCATTTTTTAACGGAAAGATATAAAATTGGAAGGCCTGACTATGGAAGCGATTTGAAATCGAACTGTGTTTTCCATTTTTTGATAAATAAATTACCTATTGAGTTATAAGCAATTTTGATCACTTAACAAAGACGTTTTTCACCCTCCCTTGGGTGGTTATTCTTCTTTCACACGGAAATTTGGTTCAAACGCCCACTTTGACACTATTTTCTGAAAGATCTATTGCGTTTGAAAAAAACAAACAGAAAACGCAGTTCGATTACATTATTTCTAAACAACAACACCTGCTAGTTTTATGCATTTCCGAACAAAAATAAATTAAAACTTATGTCATAAATTTGCCCTTTTGAATTTGAGAACAGGCTTAAATAAAATAGAAAGAGCACTTATTTTCTTTTACGCAAACTTTTCTTTCTCAGCAGGATAATTCAGCCAGTTAACTTTATTGGTTATAAATCTGCTGTGATATTTATATGAATCAGCTCAACAGAATAAAATCGCAGGCAATGGAAACGCAGAAAACGGTGGACACGTAATTACACAAGATTGACTTTTTTAACACAATTATTATAATTGGTAAATAAATCATATGAGATTTAATTTTTCGAACAGGGCGAAAAATGTCCAGGCTAGGATTCGAACCAGGAATACCCTGGCTGAAGCCGCCAGTTCTCTACCAATTACGCCATCCTGGGGAAGCTGGAATTACTAATTCACCCAGTTACCTTACTAATTATAACATATGGGCTGATAATTATGATCAGCGCAACAAAATTAAATCGCACATAATAGAAACGCCAGAAAACGCTGGACACGTAATTACACAAGGTTAAATTCTTTTAACACAAAAATTTCCCCGGTCGAACTTTAAATTTTTGCACCGGGCCGGGCCAGGACCTGAAAATTCCGGTAGTGCAGATTTCAAGTGGTCTATCCTAAATGGAATCTGAATTCCCTTTGTTGTGACATAAAAATGACGTATGGGGACATATATCATGGGGTCGTAAATCAGGAATTCTTTAGAAAATAAAATGCTCTAGCACTGGATTTATGCCCCCTGATTTAAGTCCCCATCTACTGTGACGTCATCAAAATGACGTATGGGGATACATATCATGGGGATGTTAATCAGGATTTCGTCGAAAGTAAAACACTCCAGCACTGGATTTGTGCCCCATTTTTTAAGACGTCGAAATGACGTATGGGGGCATAAATCATGGGGACATTAATCAGGCTCTCAATGAAAGGAAAATTCTCCATTACTGGATTTGTGTCCCCTTCTGATATGGGGGCATATATCATGGGGATGTTAATCAGGATTTCGTCAACAGTGAAATGCTCGAGCACTGGATTTGTGCCCCCATTTTTGTGACGTCAAAATAATGACGTATGGGGACTTAAATCATGGGGACGTTAATCAGGCTCTCAACGAAAGGAAATTTCTCTAGCACTGGATTTGTGTCCCTTTCAGATGTGGGGGCATATATCATGGGGACATTAATCAGGATTTCGTGAAAAGTGAAATGATCCAGCACTGTATTTATACCCCCATTTCTTGTGACGTCAAAATGACGTATGGGGGCATATATCATGGGGACATTAATCAGCGCCCCCAGAATAATTATATCATCTATGTATCTGTAGAGCAATATATTATTATTAATAAATTTACGTTCATAAAAGTAAAGATATAAATTAGATAACATGCTTGATTAAGCAGCTCCTTCAGTATGCCCTGTATTGCAATAAAAAAAAAGCATTGTCTTGGAAAATAAAATTATGAAATAGTAGAAAGTTAGTCAAAGATATGAAGTAGTCAGTATCAATGTTATCAGGTAAATTTAATAAAGGAAAATATTCTATAAATAATATATTGATAATAGAATGTAAGTCTTTTAGAATGATATTATTAAATAGGTCTTTGAAATCTAAAGTAATAATATTATTGACATTTGTTAATGGCTTTATTTTATCCACCAATTCAAAACTGTTTTTAATGCAGTGAGTGTTGTCTTTTTTAACTGATAACTCATAAATTTGTGTAAGAATATTTAAAAATAGTGTATTAGCACGAGTATTATATGTACTAGAACCTACAGTGACAGTGCGGAATTTAAGAGGATTTTGTGAAATTTTTGAATCATGACTAAATAAGGATAATTGAGTTTGTTATTTTTAATACCTAGTAATTTGTGATAGCTTAATATATGATTATTATTTTCCTTTAAAGTAACATGATGAAGTTTGAAAATATTATTAGAAGTGACTGCTTTAATTAGAAGGTGATGATAGTAATATTTGCAGATGATAGCACAGTTGTTAGCAGCCTTATCTACATATGTAATGATGACATTATTTTGAAGTTCTGCAATGTGTGGTTTAAGGGTGGAGAAAGAAACTGAATTTTTGGCAATATGCAATTTTAATAATTGTTGTTTTAAAAGAAAGATGACATAATGCTTCCAATCTACAAAATATTCAGTAGGTTTATTATAGTTGATAGCAATTTTGTAAATGAAGAAATCTAAATCATATGTGAATTGTTTAATGATGGACTGTATATTACACTGTGAAGGAATACGATATTTAGTGCCATGACGCATCAAAGATCTTAAATGAATATTATTGACAATGTCTAAATTACCAGTTATAACATGTCCATGATGGGCATTAATATATGTATTTAGATGGGAATCATTGCATTTACATATAAAAGTATCAGTGTGTGTGAAATTTTTAGAAAACTTATTATAATTGAAAATTTTACGACCTAAACTGATAGGGTATTTAAAAGAGCTTTTTAGATTAACACTTTTAAGTGCGAATTTACATTGCTCATTGTGAAATAATTGATTAAGTTTAATTTTATTAAAAACAGGATTGGTAAAGGTAACGATTAAATGTGAATTACTTTTATTTAATTTTTGTGGTTTTTTGTTAATATTGACATTAAGAGCAGTTAGCCTATAATGGAGTAAATCAAAAAATGTATCACTAAAATGAAAATTGAATGTATTTGATGTAAAAACTTTGTGATATTGATTAATATGATATTTAGGAATTGCAAATATAAATTTACGAAGAAACATCCAGGTGTAATTACTACTGAAAGAAGATTGTAGGCGTATTAATGATTTTTTAATATGAATATTAGTTAATTTAGATGATGAATGTTTAGTAGTAGATGATTTCCCTCTTTTTGTGTGTGTGGTTTGCTTATATAATTTATGATTAAGAGAAAGATAGAGAGATTGATAGTTAATTGTATGTGATGATGTAGAACATACGACATGAGGTTTATTGTTTGAGAGTTGATTTAGTCCATATGGAAAAAGTGTGTTATAATGTTTGATATAAGCAGATTCCAGAAAAAGTCGTTCATGGAATTTATTTTGTATATTAAGGATATGAATAGTAATATTACTAAATTTGTGCTTTTTAAAGTGCCTATACTCAACATTGCAGTTTAAAGGATTGCGAGAGCATTTATAATTACTGATGGCAGATCGATGTCCGTTGATACGTTTATGAATTGGGCCACCAGTTTGACCAATATATTGCATGTTATATGAATTACATTTAATACGATAAATAACATTAAAAGCTTTACAAAAATTAATATGGGAAGTGTTATGAACAATTTGTGATGGATCTGCATGAGGGCAGGTTAAGCAACGAGGAGATGAGCATTTGCTAAATTGTTGTGGTGAGGGAAAAGAAAATAGGTAGCTGGATGACGATCTATGGTCAAGCATATGATTAACCATGTACCGGGCGTTACGCTGAGAGTTATCAAAGAAAAATAAAGAAAGAAAGAATTATATAAAAATAAATAAAAGGGCTATTGATTAAATTAACTATTTTAAAGACAAAATATTGTAATATAAAAAATGAGAATGTAAATAACATTTAAAAAGATGAGGAATATTTGAGATAGTAAAATATAGCCTTGTATTATGTAACTAAGTGTGAAAATTTAAAAAGTAATGAGGAAAATTGAAGTAGTGAAATATATCCTTATATGATGAAGCAATATTGTGAAAATTTATGATGTTAAATGCATGATACCCCGTATTTTTTTTATGTCCATACAATATATAAGCATATATACATACACATATGCACGCTCACACACATAAAAACATATAAGGTTTTAAACTTTTCTTAGCATTCCCGACCTCAACCCTCCGTAATGGTATTTTTATTTTCTGTGTTTTTTAGTGTATAATGTATGGAAAAACATGCACATACACCAGACTATTTTTTTAAATATATATATATATAAATATGTATATATTATATACATACATATAATTTTTTTGTGTGTATGATTTTTTATAATTTTTTCAGCAATCCCCATCCCACCCTCCATAATATTGTTTTCAATTTTTTAGTTTTTTTTTTTTTTTTTCTTTTTATAAACATATTAAATGCCTATACTGGTAAGAAGTAGAAAAAATGAATATTAAGATTTGAACCATGCAGATATAAAAGAAATGGGATAATAGGAGGATGGTTTCGGGGTCTGGGGGTCATGATCGATGAAAATATACCAAAATTTTTTGAAATCGCTTTCCTTCAAACGGCTGCAATAGGTAGTTTTTGTAATGAAAGCTACCTAAAAATGGTTGCGTTGTAGCACTTTGAATTTCTAGCGTGGCTGACATTTTGAAACGACCTGATTTTTGTCACGCGATAACAGGCATATTTATGAACCGATTTGGATGTACGTTGGTGTGTACATAGTACATACCAATGTCTCGACTGAGTTCATTGGCCAATTTGTTTTAAAAGGGCGGCCATTTTAAAAAAATTAAATTTTAAAATTTTAAATCAGGTATCAAAAAATTAGAAAATGAAAAATATTTTTTCTTATGTGTTTGACATTAATACAAAGATTCCGGAACAGTTTTTGTTTTGTCTATATCTAAAAAAATGACTGAATTATAGCCTTTTGAATTTCTGTTGTGGCTGACATTTTGGAACGACCTGATTTTTGTCATGCGATAACAGGCGTACATATGAACCGATTTGGATGTAACTTGGTGTATTCATAGTACATACCAATGTCTCGACCGAGTTCGTTGGCCAGCTTAATTCGCAATCTTGTCTCAAATGGGCTGCCATTTTAAAAAATATTAAATTTAAAATGAGGTATCAAAAAATTGGAAAATGAAAAAGATTTTTTTTATGTGTTTGACCTTGATACAAAGATTCCGGAGGAGTATTTGTTTCGTCTATATCTTAAAAAATAGTTGAGTTATAGTACTTTGAATTTCTAACATGGCTGACATTTTGAAACGATCTGATATTTGTCACGCGATAACACGCGTATTTATTAACCTATTTGGATGTAAGAGGGCATGTGGATAGTATACAGCAATGTATCGACCAAGTTCGTTGGCCAGCTTCGTCCGCCATTTTGTTTCAAAATGGCGGCTATTAAATTAAAAAAAATTATATTTAAAGTGAGATGCAAAAAAATTAGAAATTGAAAAAGGTTTCTTTCTTAAGTATTTGACCTTGATATAAGGATTCCGGAGCTTTTTTTTGTTTTGTCTTTATCTTAAAATAAGGCTCAGATATTGCAGTTTGAATATCTAATGTCGGTGACATTTTGAAAATCTGATTTTTTGCCTGTGACAGCACTCGTATATATCAATCGATTCCGATGTGAGTGAGCATGCGCACAGGAATTACTAAGGTCTCGACCAAGTTCACTGGTTAGCCTCACCCACCATGTTGTCTTTAAATGGCAGGCACTTCAAGATATCGCCGTATTTGGCAACCAAATATAAGTTACTTTAAATAAAAGCAGCTTGGATAAAGCTGACTAATTTCGCAAAATTCTCATTCATAATGATTTAGTATTGATAAAAATTATTATTGAATCTTCTGTAATCGGTTTCCGCTAAATTGAGCTTCGTGTGTTTGAATAATATAATCTGGCTTTTTAAAAATAAGGAATGTGAAAGCTACCTCTTCCTCCCGGCACTGGCCGGAAGGACTTTTTTTACATTATTTTAACATATATTTATTTAAATATAACTTTTTATTACTAAGTTTGTTAGAAATTTAAAAAGAAAATATGTTGAAAACTAATGACGTACTTTTGAAACTAAACTTGTATTGTTCCAATAATAATAATAATAAAAGTATTTTAAAAGTCTGAAATTCGAGACCATTTTAAAAGGATAGACATAGTGTCCATTAACAAATACGTAAATTTATCTCTTTTTTTATGCAAAAACATTATGTAATAAAAAAAGCATCTTTCGTTTTTTATAAAACTAACAATTGTTATAATTTAACATCGTTATAGGCGCTACATTGTTTTTTCAAATAGAAATAATTCCAGAGTAATAATTGCAGATATCCTTTTTAAGTTTTTATATAGCACTATCAATAGATTTAGGAAATGCTATTATTGAGATATTTTTCTGTTGCAATCTCTATAAATGTCTATATAAATTGTACAACAGAAAATTTTCCATACCAATCTCAATAGATTTCTAAGCAATTTTTTGATATATACAGGGTGTATCTAAACTCTTGGGCAAAACTTTAAGGGGTGATAGTACACATCAAGTCAAACAATATTAAATAGGAAACTAAGGGTCCCAAACGTCTTTCGAAGGCGATAGGCGCCTTTAAAGTTTAGGGTCCAAAATTTCAAATGATTATAGAAAACACAAAAATTGGTCGATTCGTTTGCGATTTTCACTAAAACTATTCTTTATGTCAGTATTTTCTTGAAAATAAATTTTAAAGATGCATTTCAAAAAATGCCGATAGAGGGCGCTTTAGACTTTGGAGTAATCAACAACTATTTTTTACCGTTATTTTTTGTATCTCATTACATGCTTTCAAAAGCTTAGACTTAAACTTAAATTTTGAGCTCAAAACCTGAATCGTTGGGAGTGGTTAAGTAGCGCAAACTGAACTGTGTTCAGGAGTTAAAATTTCAAATAATTGTAAAAGACGGAAACACTGGTCCATTCGTTTGCGGTTTTCACAAAAACTATGCTTTATGTCAGTATTTTCTTGAAAATAAATTTTAAAGATACAGTTAAAAAAATACCGATAGAGGGCGCTTTAGACTTTGGAGTAACCAACAATATTTTTTACCGTTATTTTTTGTATCTCATTACATGCTTTCAAAAGCTTAGATATAAACTTAAATTTTGAGCTCAAAATCTGAATCGTTGGGAATGGTTAAGTAGCACAAACTGGACTGTGTTCAGGAGTTAAAATTTCAAATGATTATAAAAAACGGGAAAATTGGTCGATTCGTTTGCGGTTTTCACTAAAACTATTCTTTATGTTAGTATTGTCTTCAAAATAAATTTTAAAGATAAAGTTAAAAAAATACCGACAGAGGGCGCTTTAGACTTTGGAGTAACCAACAACTATTTTTTACCGTTATTTTTTGTATCTCATTACACGCTTTCAAAAGCTTAGACTTAAATTTTGAGCTCAAAATCTGAATCGTTGGGAGTGGTTAAGTAGCGCAAACTGAACTGTGTTCATGTGTTGAAATTTGAACCACCCTCCTCAACACAGTTCAGTTTGCGCTACTTAACCACTCCCAACGATTCAGATTTGGAGCTCAAAATTTAAGTTTAAATCTAAGCATTTGAAAGCATGTAATGAGATACAAAAAATAACGGTAAAAAACAGTTATTTGTTACTCCAAAGTCTAAAGCGCCCTCTATCGGCATTTTTTGAACTGTATCTTTAAAATTTATTTTCAAGAAAATACTGACATAAAGAATAGTTTTAGTGAAAACCGCAAACGAATCGACCAATTTTTCCGTTTTTTATAATCATTTGAAATTTTGGACCCTGAACTTTAAAGGCGCCTATCTCCTTCGGAAGACGTTTGGGACCCTTAGTTTCCTATTTAATATTGTTTGTCTTGATGTGTACTATTACCCCTTAAAGTTTTGCCCAAGAGTTTAGATACACCCTGTATAAGTAATATATATAGTGATATATATAAGTAACTACAGATTCCTAAAGAAAATTTGTATATAATTCAAATTTCATGGCAGGCGTCTCCATCAAATACTCTTCGACGAAATCGTAGAAATGAGCAGTCCTTCAGAACTTTCCATTCTCTTTGGTCAAGATTACAAACTTCTAACTGTTGACAGATATCTTGAAATGTCTGAAAAATGATATTGTTTTTGCGAATGTCGATAGATATCTCTGAATGTTGGAAAACGAATATCATTTTTACAACATTGGCCAATGTAAAAAAAATATTAAAAATAAGGCATTAAAAAATCAAGTTTTCTAAAAATGGCAAAATTGTTAAATTTTATTGTTTAGTAGTTTAGTATTTTATTGTTTTTACGTATTATAAGGAAAGGGCATGTTTACAAACAAACACTTCTGTCAACCAATCTACCACTACATTTTTATCATAGCGATCATTGCAGGAATCCAACTTGGCGACATAGGCCAATCATATCATAGATCTGTTAAATCAATCTGTTAAAGACCAATCAAATTCCCGGAGTTCATGTGTATAGTAGGAGTCATAATGAATGAACAGGTTTTTCTTGGTGACCTACAGTAATTCGACCAACAATGACGTCAGCTGCCCTTTCCTTATAATGTTACAAGTAATGCAAAAAATTTGTTTGGATGCTTTCTTTTAAAAACTAATTTTAAGTTACATCTGTGATTATCGGCAGATATTATAAATTTGACATCTGACATTCAGTAACTTCTGAGGTATGGACAGTATTCTCGTGACGTCACAGTGGGAATCACGTGGTGTAAAAATACGACTAGCGCGTTTGTTTCGGTATCGTGTCATTTGATGCAGCATAAATACAGATAAATGGATGCATAAAATACTGCTGATTTATTCTGTACGAATTATTTTCAATAAATACTTATATATATAATAATTAAAATCCATATATACTTATTAATTAAAATTTAAAAATTTTATTTTATAAATAAAATGAAGAATGTGCATGCAATTGCTTTGAAATAGGGAAAAGAATTCATGTATACCTCATACCTGCCCCTGAAAAAGTCTTAAACTTCATATAAAAATAAAATATAAGCATAAATTTTCAAACCACAATGCTTTTCAATGGCGCGGTTATGAATGTTATTCCCAAGCAGACGAATTTTTATAGCCTCGAACAAAAAGGAAGAATATGGTCCATTGGCCAATATTGATCGGGACATTGACCGATATCTGTGTGCTACCTGCGATGTCATCAAGCAGACTACGGGTCACGTAAGCCGCAGGCCGGGAGCACTAGCGCCACGAACCGAGTATTATTTTCAGGACTAAGTTCTGGGATGAAAAACCTATCTTCGTTGTTCTCCTGTGTTCTATCTCCCTGCTATTTAGTGAAAAGTCCATGCAGCTCCTTAGAAATAGTTTTAAGAAGAGGCAGTATCAAACCGTCATAGAACAAGTCCATTTGTTAAAAAACTTGGAAGTGAGCACCATTTTCCTTGTGATAAAGATTGGTAATTCAAAAATGTTTTTATTGATTTAATGAAAGGCAATTTTTTGTAATTAATAAAATAAACGATATTTATCAAACTTTTTAGGATCATTTTAAATGCGTTTTACCTGTTATTTAATATGTATTGTAGTATTAAGGAAAAGTCGAAGAAATTATTTTTTAATAATTTAAACACTAACATAATTAAACTTTGTGGCCACTAACCATCGATCACATACTTTTCAACGTTATTTTATAAATAAAATGAGAAAAGAATTAGCGTAAATTTTCTAAACACAATGTTTTTAAACGACTCGTTTCTGTGTGTTATTCCTAAGCAGATGAATTTTTGTAACCTCGAACACAAGGCGGACAGCTGATATTTTTATTGGGAATGGAGGATATAAGGAAAGGGCAACTGACGTCAGTGTTGGTCGGCAAGAAAAACCTATTCATTCATTATTACTCCTACTCAGAGGTGGATTACCCATTAGGCTGAGTAGGCTGAAGCCTAGGGGCCCAGAAGGAAAGGGGCCCCTGCGCTAACATTTCTTTTTTTCGTATTTTTACACATTGAGCTAACATTTAATGCAAAAGAGAAATGATGTGCAGTATTCTTTGTTTCAATCATTTATTGAATCTTGAAAAATATTAATTATTAATTGTAGTCCAAACGCTACTCTACTTTTAATTTCTTCTCTATTCATAAAAAGAAAGTATTGAATTCTTAAAATTTTTCGGCTTTCAGTTTGGGAAAGATTTACCAGAGGAGACTAGTAGCCACGCCGGCCTAGGCAAGATTTTGACAGCACGTCTATGAATGATATCTTTTAAAGAAGCTTTTAAATTGTAATCAAGCATTTGTCTAATCGTAACTCCTTACATTTTAGCACCATGGTCAGGCACACGATCTCACCCCAACCCCTCCCACCTTTAAAGCTAGACCGAAATTTACACCTTTTGGGATACCCTAAATAAAATATGATTTGATTGTATTTGAAAAAAAATATGTGTGTTAAAATTCGTGAGTGCTGAATTAATGCATAAAATATCAAGAAGTTAGACCGCTGACGACAGAAACATACTTCTAACTACAAAAAGTAAATCTACAGACTTTAAATATGGCATTTGTTTTAGATGCGTCAGTATACATATTAAAATACGAAATTTTATATTTTATATGGTCCCTGCAGGGGTAATTCTGGACCTAGATGATATTTCAGGACATACTTTTTTCGATATTTAAAGACACATTTACCCAGCATACTACTTTTTATTCATCGACCGTTTGCAGAAATTCGTGATTTTTTCCACGATCTTTGGCAGAATTTTGCGAACCTTTTCTGCGATCGTTTGCGAAATTCGCGATTTTTTCTTCGACCGTTTGCCGAAATTCGCGAATTTTTTCTGCGACCATTTGCTGAAATTCGCAATTTTTTCGCGATAGTTTGCCGAAATTCGAGTTTTTATTCTTCGATCGTTGGCCGAAATTCGCAATTTTTCTCCGTTATCGTTTGCTGAAATTCACGATTTTTTTCCGCGATCGTATGCTGAAATTCGCGTTTCTTTCTGCGATCATTTGTCGAAATTCGCGATTTTTTCTGCGATCGTTCGCCGAAATTAGCTTTTCTTTCTCGCGATTGTTTGCCGAAATTCGAGTTTTTATTCTTAGGCCGTTTGCCGAAATCCTGGACTACATTCCGCGATCGATTGCTGAAATTCGCGATTTTTCTCTGCGATCATGTGCTGAAATGCGCGATCATTTGCCGAAATTCGTGTTTTTTCCGCGATTATTTGCTGAAGTTCGCGATTTTTTTCTTCGATCGTTTGCCGAAATTCGCAATTTTTTCCGTGATCTTAGGCCGAAATTCGCGATTTTTTTCCGCGATTGATTTCCGAAATTCGAGTTTTTTTCTTCGATTTTTTGCCGAAATTCGCGATTTTTTTCGCAATCGTTTGCTGAAATTCGCGATTTGGTTCCGTGATCGTTTGCTGAAAATCGCGATTTTTTTCCCTCGATCGTTTGAGGAAATTCGCGATTTGCTTTAACAATCGTTTCACGAAATTCGTGATTAATTTCTGCAATTGTTTGACGAAATTCGCAATTTTTTCCCGTGACCGATTGATAAAATTGGCGCCTTTTTTTACACGACCTCTTGACGAAATTTGTTAGTTTTTCCGCGGTCCTTTGACAACAGTCACGATTTTTTGATGGAATGATTGGCCGGAATTGGCGATTTTATTGAGTGATAGCTTGATGAAATTCTGTGTCGTTTACGCGAGGCACATCAACGCAATGTTTTTTTCGACTCCGCGGAAATCACTGAACAACCGATTACCGATATTCGCGATTCCTTCCTGTCCGGCTGACAAATTCCCGTTTTTTTTTCCTGTGACCACTTCACGAAATTTATTAGTTTTTTATCATCAGATGACTAAATGTTTCAGTATTTTCTGGCTGATATTCCTATGCACTTATTAATTACAAAATACTGATTTTGGCGAATTTTGAAAAAATAAATGATTCGCGGGATTGAGTAGGAATGTATATATATATATATTCGCGGAAAAATCATGACTGTTATTGCTATAGTACAAACTCGCGAAATTTTAGGACAAGTTACCATAATTTAGGAAATTTTATGAAGTTTTTTCATTTTTCATGAATTTTAGGAATTTTAAGACAAGGGCCCTGGGACCCTGCGTCCTGAAAGAATATTGTCCATCTAATAAGAGCATTTTTTTTAATCTCATTTTTTTACCTGTGAAGCTTACCAAATTATAATATTTTGAATTTTATTAAATTTCAATGTTTGCCGTTTACCTGTTACTAAATAATACTTCTTTCCGTTTCTAGTGCTAGAAAACACTGAAATTACATAACATTCACAATTTGATAGGTTTTGGTTGTAAAAGAATAGGTTTTTTTTTCGCTCTTAGACAAAAAGCATTTTTCTAAATATAATCTATAAGAACCAGGACTCTTTGAGCGCGTTCACGGACCGCACTCTGGGTTCCCCAGGTTTCCCCGTGGGGAACCCGAAGCGTTCAGAGCCGTCATCACGTGACTTTTTCCGAGTTTCCCGCAGCGTTCAGAGCCGGAGATTACCCGGATTTCGGGGAACCCACATTACCTGAAAAATTTTGTTGGGTAAAGTGATCACGTGGTTGGGAAATCTGATTTGTTTACCATTTTATAGCTTAACTGTGACTGTTAATCGGAATCACTGTTTTGATCAGTTTTATCGCACATTGTTTCTGTTTTTTTTTTTTTTTTTGGGGGGGGGGGGGTCGCGAGGTGTTTGTGGTCGAGGTAGGTTGCTGTCGGCCCGGCTCCGTGCTTCAAGTTGTGGTGTCCCCGTTTCGTCTCTAGAGCTACAGGTTGTAGTTTTTTCCTTTTTTTGATTATTGCTTTTCGTTCAACGTGGTCTCCAGCCCTGTGTGGCGTGGTAAGCTTTCCGCGTTTGTAAATGTTTACTTTTTGCTGTGTTTAAGAGTAGTTTATTTTTATTTTTTTTTCTCTGGCTCGCTGGTCGAGGACTGGTTGTGTTGTTTTTATCGTAAAGTATGTCGTCCATTTTTACTATTACAGATGCTAGTTCTAGTGACCCAGAAATCTTTGTGCAAGAAGTTAGTAATCCTTCGCAACAGGTTACTTATGCGTTCGCAAATGGAGTCTCCAGTGTTTGTGTCTTTCTTGAAGCGACTGAGGGTAAGATTCCACGAAATAGGCCTGTGGCTTTAAAAGCTGATTTTGACAAAATAGTTGGTCCGAATGCGCCTTTAAAAATTCGTTTTACCAGGACGGATAAATTGTTAGTCGAGACGTCGGATGCTCAATGCGCTCAGGCGGTCTCCGGTATTGACAAATTACTTAATGTGCAGGTCAAGGCGTATATTCAACAGGAAACTATAACTTCGCGGTTTGTCTTACACAATATCGATACGAGTATTAGTCTCGAAGAGTTGTGAAAGGAAATTCAAGCTGAAAATAAGCTGAAGGTTAAGGATTTGCGGCGTTTTACCAAAAAGGATAATGGTGTTACCAAACTAACGGAAACTGTTTTAGTGACTATTTACGGCACATTTATTCCTGAAAGGATCAAGTTGTTTTATATGACTGAAAGAATTAGACTTTTTTATGACAGACCACGCCAGTGTCTTAACTGCTGGCAATTTAATCATGCCACCAGCAAATGTACGAATGAAACCACCTGCAGGAAGTGTGGTGGTAAACATGCGTCTGCCACATGCAGTACTGCCGAGCTTACGTGCTCTAATTGTCAAGCCTCCCACCTGGCGTCTAACCCGAAGTATCCAGCCCGACTAAGGGAAATGGATTTCCAAAAATACAAATCTGATAACCATTTATCAATCACCGAAGCTCGTAGACTGTATGCAAAGAATTCTAATCCAAAAACGTACGCTGATTCTGTTAAAATGAACTCTGAAGTAACCTTGAACCCCACATATGTAACTAAAGCAGACCTCGAACAAACGATGGAACTCTTTTTTCAGCGCACCCAAGAGTGCATCCTTAGTGTGTTACAACAACAAACGAACTTATTCATACAAACCATGGAAGGATTGGTAAAGTCTTTCACGGCGGCCTGTGCGGCCAATACACGGACTGCTAGTGCTTCTAAAGATGCGGTTGGCAGCTCTCCCTCCGATCGGCCGAAGAAACTTAAAAAACAAAAGGTGACGGCACCGCGGCTATCCTTAGCGAACTGCCGGGACCAGGTTTACAGTAAAACGAGCGGGAACGTGTTTGTTCTGAAATCGGGCTCTGAAGAAGAGTCTGGTGGCGACGACATGAAACAGGTTTAGCGCCCCCTCCTTCTATGTTTTTTTTCTTCTTTTTTGTGCCGCCCTTTTTGGTGTTCGCCAGTTGGACTTTTTGCTGTTTGTGTGTTTCCCAGGGGTTCTTTGTCGTTTATTTATGGTGCAGTTTTCGATACCTTTTGCCGTGATTCAGTGAAACTTGAGAGGTATTAAAAATAAGGTCCATTGGTTGAAGTGTTCCCCCTTTTCGAAGGCCGATGTTTTTGTTTTTCAAGAAACCTTTCTTAGAGTGGATGATTCTTTTGCCTACCCGAGTATGGTGGTCTATCGTCAGGACAGAGCTGGCAGGGGTGGTGGTCTGCTCACTGCTGTGAGTAGTAAACATACTTCTGTAATTCTCGATTTGGGCTCTCTTAGCACCCAGGGTGTGGAGGTCCTTGGGGTTAGGGTTTGGATGGCTAGACGGTGGGTGACTATCGTCAATGTTTACGCTCCCGAGGGTAGAGTTAGTGAAGCTTGGCTCCAGCGGCTTACCAATAAGATTTCGCATCCCTTCCTGATACTTGGTGATTTTAATCAAAAGCATTATGCCTGGGGCAGTTCTTGTAATACTTCGGGCTCTGAAGAGATTCTCAACTGGCTTCTCAACAACAATGTTTGCATTCTTGATACAAATCATCCAACTCACGTCACTCATTCTGGCTCTGCATCTTTGATTGATCTCTCTTTTTCAAGCCCTGATTTTTTTCGGCTCACGGACACCTATGTTCACCTTGATCTGTTTGACTCTGACCACTGGCCTATCATCCATAAAATTAACCATGTCACTACGAACTACCTGCATACTTCTACAAATTGGGATGGAGTAGAGTCTTGCCTTAATCGGATCCTGGATATTCATGATGTCACCTCATTTGAGCACCTCCATAAGAGCTTCCGTGATGTTCTTTCTCATAATTCTTTCAAACATAGGGTGCAGCGGCGGGATAATCCCCCTGGTGGGACTCACGTTGTGCGTGGCTCCTCGGCCAAAAGAGGAAATTCCTGAGATTAGCCAGAATCAACTTATCGAGGGATTGCTGGAAATCGTATAAGTCTTATGCTGCTCAGCTCAAGCGCTATATGAATTATCAGGCTCGCAATTACTGGGGTGATATATGTGAAAAGGCCGCCACAGGTACTATTTATCAAATCATCAAGGCTTTAGCCAAGAGGAGTAGCTCGGAGTCAAATTTCTATTTGATGGACGAGACGCGATTTTGGAATCTTCCCTCGATTCGCGCATTTGGCGAAGCAAGCTTGGCGTGGTCAATGGCGCGGTTGAAAAACCGGTACTCTAGGTTGCTGTAAACGATACGTTCCCCGCCCGCTAGAAAATATGTTGCCATGTGGTTTTGCACGGGTATTTTTGTTAGGGATTTGATGCAGTAAGTCTTTTTTTTTTTCTTCTTTTTAGTGTGTAAAACATATCTATATCATATTTTTCTTGTTGCGAAGGTTTAATTTGTTGTTTTAATATAATTATATTATTTACATGTTGCTATATCGTGCTACAGTTATATACATAACACCTTTTGGTCATTGCTTATCATGAAGTACTTAATTTAGTGTTAATTTTCCTTCTCCTTTTTACCAGGAAAAGCGGGTTCTATTTTTTTTAAATAAAGGTGGCTTACAGTTAATTTGCATTAATTTATTTTTAATGCATTTGTTATATAATAACATCCTTTCCAATTAAAATTAATTTAAAAAACTATTTTAAAATATTTAAATTAAATCAAAAAACTTCTTTACTTTCAAAATTTATATTCTACCTTTAAATATTCATTAATTTTTGTTAAGTTCGTTTTTCAGTTAAATTTCACTTAAAAACAATTTAAATTTAATCGCCATAAAAGATCGTCAAAAATTATCAATAATAAAATAATAAATCTTAAAATTAATACTTTCTACCGTAATAGAATATTTTTATAATAATTTTCAAATCTAAACTTCATCATTTAACGTTATTTCATTCAAACACTTTTATTACTCTGTGTGGCATCATCGATTTTAAATCAGCCAATCAACGACGTCCGCTCTAACGGCGGGTTCGTTGATAGCGTCATCTCGCTCTCTTCCTGCCTGGATTCTACGGTGTAAATTGGAAAGGATGTTATTATATAACAGCATTCATAAATGTTCTTGGTTAAATAACTAAATGTTTATTACGGCAAGAGTAAATTCATGCAGTTTTTTTGTTACGCATTAGTTTTAATGTGTTTTCCAATTTTAAAAGCCTTTTTAAATATTTTTCAAGCGCATCTCGAAAGAAATTATACTAAGGAAATTTCCAATATACCTTTGCCACTCTTAAGAAAAGCCAAACAGCTTGAGATAATTATAAATAAATAAGAATAATAAAACAGCTTGTATATAAATATACTATAATACTTTTTCCACCTCTGATTCAGTAACTGATGATTGCTTAGAAGATTTAATGAGCTTAGTATAATTTTTTTCATTTATGAAATGATATTCTGCTTTACCAACACATTTTTTTACCCCAGTATCTAATAAACTAATCAAAATGACCATTTTGAATTTTTTAAATCTGAATCTTAAAGTGGCTGGTCACTCAGCTTTGGAATTCTCCGCCGTAATGTTAAGTCTGTGGACTTTTGATGCATTCATATATTTAAATTATCTTCTCCGGGAAATTCCTATTTTTAACATCTTTTTTTTTTCTTAGTTTTCAAAATATTTCTAAAATCTATGCTGAATTTAATATTTTATGTGTTAAAAGTGGCAAACTGTGAGTAAAATTTTAACACTTCATATAAAATTAAGCCTATACTTTAGAAATATTTTGAGAGCTAAGGAAAAAAGAGACATCTTAGGAAAGGTACACTAAAATAGAAGTTAAAAATATTAATTTCCCGAGGAGATATTTTAAATAGACGAATGCATCAAATGCCCATAGACTTTACATTAGGGAGGGGAAATTGGAAGCTGAGTGACCAACCCCCTTAACTGGAAAATTTTATTCTTTACATTGTAAATGATATGTATGTGGTTATTAAAAATATACACCTAAACTTTGCAGTACATGCTGTGTCACTTATCGAAATTTCACACTTCCAATGATGTTATCACATTTATATAAAACTAATCTGATAAAAATCTTCAATATTGTGAAAGCTGTGAACGAAAGGTTGAATTCAGCGAGGTACACTATCTTATTCTTGAAATAAATATATTGTGGTCTGGTTTTATGTACAAAAATTTTTTCAGGAGTAGTTATGCTCGAAAGTTTGTTCCATTAATTTAGAAACATCCTGCATATTAGGGGGCACAACCTTTTATAAGAGAAGATTCAGTTATATAAATGTTTAGGTTTTCAAGGGCCAAAGTTTGTACCCCAGAAAAAATTTTATTTCGGGAGTGGGAGATCTATGGCCATGGCTTATAATCTTGTGAAAACAGATTTCGTAAAGGGGGAGGGGTGTGGCAGTTTTACCCTTTATCCAGTGTACAGTTCCAATTCTGTTGGCAAGACAACATCAACAATGTAATTTGTGTCTATAACACATATAATTAAGGTTTTTTTTTTTTTTTAAGTGGAAATATTCATTGACTTTATTTGAAGGGGTAAAATGATATTTTTAAAAGTACAAAAACAAAATGGTCATTGACTAAAAAAAATTTCATGAATGAAGTTGAGAGGGTGGGGGTGAGTAATAAACATTGAAAGTCAAGGAGAATTTTTTCTTTGTGAAATTTGAAATTGTTGATGATGAAAATTTATGTAGCTATTTCCCTTAAACATCAGATTTTATTATATATAAACTATAAAAAAATTTGTGAAAAATAACTGCATTATTGTACAAGAAAAAATTAGCACTCGCCAATCAGCGAGTAATATTGAAAATTTAGAGATTGACTTTGCCACAACTGTGCAAATTTAAGGTGCCACTTGACACTCGTCAATTGTGATAATAGATTCCACTAGGTAAAAATGAAATATCCATGATGTGAAATCATTTTTTAAATTAAAGTATATTCTAATTTCAAAAATCCATTTTCGTTTATATAACATATCAGCATATCTTTAAATACAATATCAGCATATCTTTAAATATAGTTTATCACTTATATTATAATTTGACTGCAGTAAATGCCAGTTTTTTATGTCGAGTGTAATCTTGTCAAAGGGTAAATAAAGGATGTTAGTAAGTCATGATTTTAAGGCTCCCGTCCCACAAAGATACTTGCTAGCTAACGTTAAACCTATGGGAAGGTTCTTTTCTAATATCTCATTTACATTTAAATAATTTTAATTGGATAGCTGGGATTGATCGCTACATTTGCCCTTTTTTACTTTTTTTGGCTGCATACATTTTTAAATGTTATTTTCACTTTTGGAATCATTTCCAAAAGTAAAAGTGTCATCATAAAAATGCACTCAAAGTAAAATAAGGGCTAATGTAGGGATCAACCTCAGCTATCCAATGGGAACAAAATTATTTTAAAATATTGAAATGCAAATGAGATATTGGAAAAGAACCTTCCCGTAGATTTTAGCTTGTGAATGTCTTTGCCTGATGCGATGAAAGATATAACAGTAACGAAAAGCACTTTTTTTTAATCAAACATTTGTAAATTTGTTACTGGCCAGTGCATAAAAAATCTGGCTAATGAAAAAAAAAATCATGTACTGGCCAGTGAGTAAAAAAGTTAATTTTGACTTATACATTCTTGATTGATGGTGACTTTACCCAAAAAAAAAAAAAAATAGACTAGTTACATTATAAAATACGTTCACATTATTTTAAAAATGTAACTGTTTATATTATAAGCCTGAAAGTATAGTTTTATACTGCAGTTTTGTTTTGTTGCTCTGAGAAAAGAATAATAATAATGCAAAATATTAATAATGTTTCATTCTATTCAATTATGATGATTGATAATTGAAAAGAAAGCTAATCATTTATTCATAAAGTTTTCCTTACCTAGACAACCTATTTCATTCATAAATTTCAATGTTTGTTTATTAACATATAAACTGACCATGTGTATGAATATATTTTTCTCACTGTACCATAAGTTTTATATTCTAATTTATTAAATTAAATTTATTTTTAGTTAGCTGAAATCCAGGAAATAGTTTGAGTAATAAATAAAATATCACACTAGTTACAAATAAAATAGGCTAACATTATTTTAAAAATGTAACTTTTTATGTAAGCCTAAAAGTGCCATTATTTTGTGCTGCAGTTTTGTTGTTTTGAAAAATTGATTAAAAGTTTAACAAAATATTAATCTTTATTAAATGTTTCATTCTATTTGATTGATAAATGAAGAAAGTTATTTATTTAGAAGTTAATAGTTTTTCTTACCTACACAATCAACATTTCATTCATAAATTTCAATATGTTTACCATTAGCGTAAAACTGACCATGTGTACATATATTTTTCTCACCATAAGTTAAATGTACACTATTCTAATTTATTAAATTAAATTTATTTTTAGCCAGCTTTATGTCAAGAAAATAATTTTTGAGTAATAAATAAATAAAATATCAAACTAGTTACATTATAAAGTAGGCTAACATTATTTTAAAAATGTAACTTTTTATATGATAAGCCTAAAAGTGCCATTATTTTATCCTTGTTTTGAAAAATAGATTAAAAGTTCAACAAAATATTAATCTTTATTAAATGTTTCATTCTATTTGATTGATATAAATGAATAAAGTTATTTATATACAAGTAAATAGTTTTTCTTACCTACACAATCAACCTATTTCATTCATAAATTTCAACATGTTTGTTTACCATTAGCATAGCATATAAACTGATCATGTGTATGAATAAATTTTTCTCACTGTATCTACCATAAGTTAAATCTACACTATTCCAATTTATTAAATTAAATTTATTTTTAGTCAGCTTATGCCAAAGAAATAGTTTGAATAATAATTAAATAAAATATCAGACTAGTTACATTCTAAAATAGGCTATCTTAAAAATACCTTTTTTATATGATAAGCCTAAAAGTATCATTATTTTATCTTGTTTTGAAAAAAGAATAACAAAATTGTCAAATATTAATCTTTATTAAATGCTTCATTCTATTTGATAAATGAGTAGAAAGTTATTTATTTACAGTAAATAAAGTTTTTGGGAAGAGTCCCATATCCTGTGCCGGAAGATTTGGCGATTTTTTGGCGCGCTTTGTTTGGCGATAAATATTTTGATCTGGTTTAAGTTTGTTCGTCGGATTTTGGATCGTTCGAACGGCTTTAGGGTTGCTTTTTTTCGGAAATGCCTTTTCAAAACCGGCCAACTGGATGACGTGAGATCTTGAAGCTTATTGGTTTACTAGTATCACGGGAACTGTTAGTCAGCAAATTTTGAATTCGGTTAGATAAGAATTTGCTCCCGCGATCACGCCGACGCCACGCTCGGATTACTCTATGCGCCAGTCGATGTAAGTAAAATCTCGTTAATTTTTCCAAGATTGCAGAAAAACATCATTTTTAAATCTTTATATTATTTATAAATCAATGATTTTACACCATTTTTAAAAAGAGAAAATAATGTAAAAACATGGATTTATAAATTACATAAAGATTTAAAAACGAAGTTTTTGCGCCACTTCGAAAATTTCTTCCGATGCAATTGCACAAATTTTAGCAATATTTTAAATAAATCTAAACATGTGCTTTTTCAGAGGAATAGTTGGTATCCTGTTTCAGACCCTAACTGGGATCATTTTATAAACATTAAATTCTTGCTGATTGTTTTTTTTTTTGTTGTTGTTGTGTGTAAACATTTTTAAATTATTTGTATACATTTTTTCTATGATTTAATACTTTTTTTTCTTTTTGGCAGTTGTGAGCGGGATTTTACCTGCATTAAAAATAATAGTTTTTGAAATATTGTTGAAATTTATAAAAAGTTTCTGGCCAGTTTTTTTCTCTTTTTTATTGTCGAAAATGTTTTAAGAACGGGGGGTTCAGGGGGGCAGAGCCCCCCTGACAATAACAAGCATTCATCTCAAAAAGGACATTTATTTAGAATGTTGCTAAAATTTGTGTAATTGTATCGGAAGAAAATTTCCAAGATGGCACAAAAACTTCGTTTTTAAATCTTTGTGTAATTTATAAATCCATGTTTTTATATCATTTTCTATCTTTAAAAATGGTGCAAAATCATTGATTTATAAATAATATAAAGATTTTAAAATGATGTTTTTCTGCAATCTTGGAAAAATTTTCATGTCGCCAAAACGGCATTTTGGCGAGATTTTTTTTCGCCAAAAATCTTCCGGCACAGGATATGGAACTCATCCCCCTTATATAAACAGACCATGTGTATGAATGATTTTTTCTCACTGTATCCTGTACCACAAATTAAATCTAGAATGTTCTAATTTACTATATTTATTATTAATCAGCTTATGTTAAGGAAATAGTTGTAGAGTAACAAACAAATTAAATATCAGACTATTTACATTAGGAAATAGGTAAAGATGTTATTAAATGGTAATGTATCCCCCTTTTATATGATAATCCTAAAAATGTGACTATTTTATCCTTTTTTTTTCCTGATTAAAGAAAAATGTTAATTATAGTATAGAAATACAAAATATAAATGATTCATTCTATTTGATTGCTAAATGAGAAGAAAATTACCAGTTATTTACAGTAAATTAAACTTTTCTTACCTTCACTAACATGCTATTTCATTCATAAGTTTCAATATGTTTGTTTACCATTATACAAACCATGGATTATTGAAAAACCCCGGTTTATTAACGCATTTGAGCACACAGGCGCTAATAATCGGGCAGGAAAATTCTTCTTTTTGGCTTTTTTCTTATCTAAACTTGAGCTGATCACCCAATTTTTTGCTACTAAAATGCTCAAATGTATTTATTTTGGAAAGTATCTTGGCAAATGCGAAGAAGTGGGTTTTTGTGTTGTGGAAATGATGCTTGCAACTAAAAACGATAGACTGCGGCATCGAGGGTTTGTGCATTCATATATTTCAGAAATTACTAACAGGGCTACTAATACAGATCATCTAATAACACAACTTCGAGAAATCTATACCTGGTGGGGTGACGTAATGACCCCACAAACCAAACAGGACGACTATGTTATCCTAGCTGAATTGACTAAAAGATGGCATGGGGAGTTTAAATGAAAAAATTTGTTAACTAAAGTATTCCAGGCTTATCAAATTGGGGAACCCAAAAAAAGATGGGTCGCGCTTCAGGGTCCAGAAAATTCGGGTAAAACAACTTTTGCTTCGGCTATAGTAGAACTTTTTAACGGGATTCCTATAAATGTTAATACAAATGAAGATAATAGATTAACATTTAAGCTGGGACAGACTATCGGTCAACGGTTTGTGCATCTAGACGATGTTACCTCCACGGGTTTTCGTAATATAGATAGATGTATGAGAGAAATGCTGGATGGTGATCACTGCGTTTCTCTCGGGAAAAAAAAAAAAAGCCACTTCTTGTCCTTTTTCCTCCGGGGATCCTAACAACTAATGAGGAGCACTTTAATTCTGATATGTATAAATGTGTCTCTGTCAGAATCCAGCTTTTTAAATTTATACCAAATAACTAATTCTTTGAGCACCATCTTCTGGATTTTGAGCAAGTCCATTTTGATAAGAAGGCTCTTGTTATACATAAGTAATAATTTCCTTTTAGCATTATTTTTCAACTATTGGTTCAACAAAGTACGTATACATTATTTTTTTTTTATTTTTTTTTTTTTAAGTATGTGAACTATTGGGATTAAAATTTGATATCGGAGACCAGCTATCTTAGAGATTTATTTAAGGATGAGCTCGCGGCCAGTTTGAAAAGTAAGTATATTTATTTTTAAGTAGTATAACTTTTTATATTATTTTACTTAATTTTTTTTCTATTTCTAGGATTTCAGAAAAAACATCGGAACTGTACAGTGTGCCAAAATAACATCCTCGGTTAGTTCGGACGATGAATGCTCTCAGATGAAAGTATTGGTACCCAACACCCCACCAAGCCCTCCACCGATACACTATCAACTCCTTTACCAGCTAGAAATGGACTTAAACAACGCAGGAGAACAGCAAGGATGTCATTTTGGGGGCCTCGGCAGGCTGCATGGATGTGCATCCCAGCCGTTTCTTCACATAGAGCCTATCAGAGGAACCTGTTTCCTTCTCATAAAGAACATAAAAAAGTGATTGCCTGCAGTGTATGCATCAACTGTCAAAACAAGGTTTACTCAGCATGTAAATTCAAAATGTAAAATATTGTAAATAAAAGGCGACAGCCTGGAGAGAATCTAGAGCGGGTAGCGCCTGACAACATGTCTGGCCACTCACTCGGGATGATCCCCTTGGTCTTGTTAAATTTACAATTACAAAGAATAACAAATTACTCAAGAAACCAAAAAAAAATACAAGTAAGTATAGTTTAATTTTTTTTTTTTTTTTTGAAGGTAGGATTAATATTTTTCACATATTAAAATTTTCCAGAGTATTTTCGAATATTTCAAAGGGCATTGCGGATCGCTCTTCACCTTCCTCCATTCCTGAGGACTTTTTTTTACGCTTTGAGTCTTTTTCAGTTTTTAGTTCGATATCATGCAAGGTTCACCAATACACAAAATTTTAGCAGGAATTCGAATCCAAGTAGAGTTATTTTGCAGGTCTACTTTACATTGGATTTCCTCGAAACCTGCATGTGAAGAAAACTCTTGTATAAAGTAAATCAATGATGAAAGACCTGCTTTAAACAGATCTTTAGTTATATCAGGTACTTTGTGCCCCAACTGTCGACTTTCAATAATTTTGCTGTATTCTGCATTAGGGATGCACCGAATATTCGGTATTCGGCCATGTTACCAAATATTCGGTTTGGCCGAATATCAAACTATTCGGCTTCGCCGAATAGCAAATTATTCGGCATGCCGAATATTTGGTTTGGCCGAATATCGAAATATTCGGAACTTTTAAAACATATATTTTAAAACCTTATACATTTTCTACGTTTAATAGTCAACTTATAAAGATATTCAGAATAATTAGAAACAAAATCATATTTAAATAAAAGAGAATGTTTTTACATTATTTATTTGCTGTTTGTTAAGTATTATTTAAGAAAATTAGCCAATCATGAGGATTTTCATAGGAATTAATTATGTACAAATGCAAGTTCCTCAACATTGTCCAGTAAAAATAATCTGTTTCTTGCTAAGATTTTAAGAACGTTTACAATCTCTGAAAATGATTGCCCACTCCAGACACCGATCAAGGATGCATTTAAAAATTTCCTTGCTTAATCAAAGGGAGTAGAACAGTTATTCTTGCTAAGTTGTCACCATATAAAATTTGAATTGATTGTATTATTTATTAACTTTTACTTTAGTCTCTTCCTGACAAGCAAATATATGATCCTGTACAAGTTTTCTTCCAATTTTTTTACAATCTCTCTTTGATTTTAAAATGTTTGTTTTAGAATTTAAGAAAATTTTATTCATTTGTTTTAATTCTCAGAAGAAGCTATGAAATTTAAAATTTTATTAATTAAAAATTTTTTTATAACTATCCTCTTTGTAAATAACTCAAAGCAGATTTTTTTCAGCATAAAGTTTACTTGAAAAAAACTCTTGTTTATTAGAATAAAAATTTCTGTTTTAAATATTATGTAAAATTGTTTTAAAATTTAACATTTTAATGCCAGTAGATAATAAAAGGGGGTTCTGCGCCAGCGGCGTACGCGGCGTGACCTTGAATGACCTCTGTGCGCCTGTGAAGGGTGTGCGGCGTCCTCTGCATGGGGTATGAAGGTCATGTGGCGTACTCTTGGAGGCGGGGTTAAGGTGATGCGGCGGTGAAGGTGATGCGTCATCTTATAGTATGAGGGGTTATTTTGAGTTTAATTATTTTACTAATGATAATTAATTTTAATTGGGGGACTTTAACTTTTTTCGGGGTAATTTTTGAAGATTGAAATTTTTAGAGATTGATTTTTTTTTTCTGACCGTACTACAGTTTGAGGGGTATTTTTAAGTTTAATTATTTTACTAATGATAATTAATTTTAATTGGGGGACTTTAACTTTTTTCAGGGTAGTTTTTGAAGATTGAAATTTTTAGAGATTGATTTTTTTTTCTTACCGTACTACAGTATGAGGGGTAATTTTAAGTTTTTTTTTTACTAATGATAATTAATTTTAATTGGGGGACTTAACTTTTTTCAGGGTAATTTTTGAAGATTGAAATTTTTAGAGATTCATTTTTTTTTTCTCACCGTACTACAGTACTTAGGGATAATTTTACATTTGAAAAATACATTAACGATAATTAATTAAGAAATTTTAATTGGGGGGCTTAAACTTTTTTGGAGTAATTTTTTGAAATTTTTGGGACAATGATTTTTTTTTTTTTTTCGTCGTACGAGGGGTTTTTTGAGTTTGATATTTTTTCATTAATGATAATTAATTAAGAAATTTTAATTGGGCGACTTTAACTTTTTTTTGGGAGTATTTTTGAAGATTGAATTTTTCATGGACATTGAATTTTTTCGTCGTACTGCAGTATGAGGGGTTATTTTGAGTTTGATTTTTTTTACTAATGATAATTAATTAAGAAATTTTAATTGGGGGACTTTAACTTTTTTCGGGGTAATTTTTGAAGATAGAAATTTTTGGGAGATTGATTTTTTTCCTTTCCGTACAGTACGAGGGGTAATTTTAAGTTTGATTTTTTTTTTTTTACTAATGATAATTAATTTTAATTGCAGGACTTTAACTTTTTTCGGGGTAATTTTTGAAGATTGAATTTTTGGGAGATTGATTTTTCTTTTAATCGTACTGCAGTATAAGGGGGTATTTTTTCATTTGAAAAATATATTAATGATAATTAAGAAATTTTAATTGGGGGACTTTAACTTTTTGGGGTAATTTTTGAAGATTGAATTTTTGGGAGATTGATTTTTTCTCTTACCGTACTACAGTATGAGGGATAATTTTAAGTTTTTTTTTTTTTTTTTTACTAATGATAATTAATTTTAATTGGGGGACTTTAACTTTTTTCGGGTAATTTTTGAAGATTGAATTTTGGGAGATTCATTTTTTTTTCTCACCGTACTACATTACTTAGGGATAATTTTACATTTGAAAAATACATTAACGATAATTAAGAAATTTTAATTGGGGGACTTAAATTTTTTGGAGTAATTTTTGGGACATTGATTTTTTTTTTCGTCGTACGAGGGGTTTTTGAGTTTGATATTTTTCCATTAATGATAATTAATTAAGAAATTTTAATTGGGGGACTTTAACTTTTTTGGGAGTATTTTTGAAGATAGAATTTTTCGGGGAAATTGATTATTCTTTTCGTCGTACTCCAGTACAAGGGGTTATTTGTACTTTTAAAAAATTAATTAAGAATTTTTAATTGGGAGACTTTAATTTTTGGGAGTAATTTTTGAGATAGATTTTTTTTTTCTGACATTTATTTTTTAGCACACTTGAGTTTTCAGTGTTTTTACTGGCAACGATTTTTAATTTGGGAACTTTCAAATATTTTTTTCGCGATTTTTCATTGGCAATCGAATTTTAAACATTCTAATTAAGCATTTTAATTGGGAGACTTTATCTTTTAACGCAAATTTTTAGATAAAAATGGAATTTTAAACATAAATTGGATGAGGGGACTTTACGCGATTCAATTTAGTGACATATGCGCTCGAATATTGAGTATTAATTAAAATTATGAATGATTGTGAATTTTTGTTATTTAGTGTTAGAATTTATGTATGCGAATTTTTTAATAGTACTGCCCCACCCGTGGGTGAGAGGTTATGCTCATGAAGCTAATAGACGTGAAGTGCTGGGTTCGATCCCAATCGCGTCCGACGGCCTAATCGTTCGGAGTTTTATTCGAACCATGGATTTTCATGTGTAAATTCAGGTTAGGTTACCTTAGAAAGAACTTCACGAAGGGCACTCCCCCCTTTATCCCTAGTGTAGATAATCAATCGCGCCCGTCGGCCTAATCGTTCGGAGTTTTGTTTGAGCTATAGATTTTCATGTGTAAATTCAGGTTAGGTTACCTTAGAAAGACCTTCACGAAGGGCACTCCCCCCTATATCCCTAGTGTAGATAATCAATCGCGCCCGTCGGCCTAATCGTTCGGAGTTTTCTTCGAACCATGGATTTTCATGCGTAAATTCGGGTTAGGTTACCTTAGAAAGACCCACACGAAGGGCACTCCACCCTCGGGCCTAGTGTAGATAATCGGCCGTCAAAATCAACCAAACCTTTTAAAGGTTAGGTATAACTATGTTGGTACATGATTTGTTATGGAATTTTTAGGTTTGTATGTATTGCTTTATACATTTGAAATAATATTTAAAAAAAAAACATGAAATGGTATTCATAAAGATATTAGGAAATTTTCCCCCTTTCCCCTTAATGAATATATATTTGTAAAATACAGGGTTACCTATTCAATGGTCCGTTTGAATTTGTCCCATCAAATTTTATTGACGCATGTTTTCGAAAAGTTTCATATTTTTAAAAACTAGAAAATCGATTTTTTAAACGTTTATATTAAAACACTTTGAATTTTTAATAAGATTTTGGGAAAAAAACGCATTTTTTACAAATTTACACTAATATTACACTTTTTAGAATAAAACTTTTAAATACATAAATTAAACACATTTACTTTACTTCAAATGACTTTCAGAGCCTAAAAAAACGCGTGTTTGTGCAGGAAAATGTCTACTATACTGAACCGTAGTCATCGTGCGTTATCTTTGGGAACACTCAGAAGTGAATCACTTTATCTAGATAAGGGGTTTTCCTTTTTATCGTGATAGGATATTAGATTTTAATTTCGATTGACTAATGGTGGGGTACAAATTAAGATTTTCAAATAATTAATTTAAGATTTTTATTATCTCACTGATTGTGAATTTAATGAATGAATAATTAATATTATGTCACACAAAACGAATTTTTTGAATAATTTAGATTGCGTCACAATTTTTGAATGATTTTATTAATATAGAATTTATATCCAATTGGGGGGTCATTTTTTCTTATCGATTTATTTTAAATAAAATTGGAATATTTATTAGCAATTTAATGCATGTGTTACTTTTTTTTTTTTTTTTTTTTTGGATTTAACTATTATAAAATTAGACCTTTTAAAACGGATACTTTTTTAATTGATTCATTAACCGTGAGAATACTTCAAACACGTCATTGATGAGTCATCACACATAAGTAAATTTTCACTCGTAAACATGAAAGTTTTAATAAATATATTGAGGTTTTTGAAAAGTGACACTCATTTCGTGCAGTGGACTTTGAATTTTTAGTCTAGTTCTAATTTCGATCTAGTTCAAATTTTGCTAAGTTAACACGTTACGAAATATAGGGGAGCTTTATACTATGCATTAATATAACTATGATTTTTGCTTAATTTTTTACAAGGATAAAATTTTTATCATCGGAAAAACACATCTTTAAGAGATTTAAAATAAATATTTGTAAATATATATATATAATTTAATATCATTAAATATTTAGTATCTTCACACATAATTAACACATGTTAATTAAGTTCGATTAAATTTAAAAGAAATCATAATTTTCATTAAATTAAAAAGAAATTGTACATTTAACTTTTAATATAGCAAATATTAAAACATGAAAGAAATGATTGCGCTTTTAGAGCATATAACTTTAATCATAAAAATTTGAATACTTATCACTTTTAAATGAAAATGATAAACCTTTATTTAAAATTTTTCAGTTTATAATTAGAGACATACAATTAACTAGAAACTTAAGTATAAAAACAGAAATGAATATCTTGCAATAAGGTTAACATTTTTAATAAAAAATTAGTATTTTAGGTTAATTTTAAACGTGCTAGTATTTTTAGACTAGCGAAATATCCCTTTTTTAGAAAATACTTTTCTGGTTTAATTTTCATTTATTTTTTAAATTTAACTTTTAAAAAATATTCTCAACTGTAAAAACTAGGGATTTGCTTTTGACAATTTTATTTGAATTTAAGATTTGTTTCACATTTAGAAGTATATCTTATCAAAATAAATTGGAAATATTTAGATTTGTTTATTATTAATAATTTGAAAAATAAAACATTTAGAAGTAAATTCACTTACTTTTGTTTATGTTACATAAAAATCCAAAAGGGTTGCAAAAGAGTAGCAACACTTCACATAAGTTTTGTGATACTAAATGGAGTAAATTTTGAACATCAATATCTTATCTGTTTGGGTATTTCCATGAATACATGATTCATGAGATAAGCAGAATGTCATGTTCAAATATGAATCTAAGAACAGCGTTAATGAATTTACTTTATTCGTATCGTATATACTTTAGCTATAATTAATATAATGTGTAATTAATAAGGGATTTAATTAATATGATTCATTTTTAAATAAAATCTAAATATAATTGTATCTTTTTCAGTCTTATTTAATAGAAGAGGAATGCTTTTCAAATTTATTAAGAAACATGTAAGTTATTATTAGCTTGGAAATTGCAACTGAATTAAAAATTGACTTTTAACATAGAATTAGTCTTTTGCTAAATTTTCAATGAAAATATTTCTCACTTAAAAGTTTACTTCTCACATTAAAAAAGTCATATACTTGGAATTTTTACCGGGAAAATTTTCTGACATGGAAAAAGGCTTTAGTGATTGTATTAGAATAAAAACTTATCATATTAAAATTTTTAATAAGTAAATTATTATTATTAAATCTATGTCACCCACCACTCACTTTATTTACAAATAAATATTTTTCACTTTTTAATGGAAACAAAAATGGTAGGCAAAGCTTTCGTTTAATATTTTTAAATTAATTTGTGTCTTTTTTTTTTTTTTCAGTGCGACTCCTTCAAATTAAAAACCTTTTGAGAGCTTTTATAGGGAGAACGTAAACAAATCGAAGTCTCACATTTCAACAATAAAGGATTTATACTAAGTACACTACAAACTTATTTATAAAAAGGAAAGACATAACCTTATTTCAGTTTTTCGTTAAGCATATTTTTAATTCACAAGCAGGCTTCACACATATTATTTAGCACACAAGTTACTTCAGCGAAAAATCCCTTTTCCTTATCTAAATGATTCATAGGGATTCATACCTCCCTCATGAATACGTTATACAAACGATGTATTAGTTTAATGAATATAAATTTTAACTGAATCCTTTAAAATTTATTTGATAACATTCGATCATTTTTATATTTCAAAACGAAGAAAAATTATTGAATATCACCTAACAAGCATATACTTTTACACTAACATGTTATAAAAACACTTCTCAATATTCAAATTTTATGATATTTCGACATCTCTCGCCAAGCTTTTTAAGAATGAAAGACTATTTCGTTAGGATATTTGGCTGTTTGTATACAATTTTAGCATTAAATACATAATGCACTCAACTTTACTTTATCATTAAACATTAAATTAATCCATCGCTTAGCAATTCAAACGTAGGATTTTTTTATTTAGGGTAGATAAGTATACGTGTATATATATACATGCGCATATATGTGTGTGCATTTGTCAATGGGAGAAAAATTTAAAAGGTATACACATTGAAAGTTAATAAAATTATTTTAAAAAAATTATATAAATATTTCAAGACAGTATTAAAGATTTGAACAACTGATAAAAATGCTTTGAAAAACATTTAAAATTATTTAAAATGTTTCTTTCATATTTTAAAGTCAACAAATTTTAATACATAGCTATGTACATACAGGCATTTGAGCTATATACATACATGCATTTGACCTATGTTAACAGTGTTAAATTTAATTCCCCAGATGTTCTTCGGCAACTCCTAAAAGTGATTAAAAAAAAAAAGAAAAGAAAGAACTTGTTACTAAACACAGATCATTTTAACAAGCAAATTTACGAACTGTTTCTTTACTTCCGCATTTGATAATGAGTGCTATTACAGACCACTTGAGTAACTCTCTAAAGCATATGTTCTAATAACTAAGATTTCATCACTATTATGTAACTAAAAGGAACATCTGAACATTTTGACTGTTGCCAGACACCTTTAATTATTATATATTTTTTCTACGCTGCGAATATGTGTTTTTTTAGCAGCTTTATGTATGATCACTCTTAATCATGTAGCTTCTCTGTTAAGACGGAGTTTCTTATACTCCAGTAATATGTTTAATTATAAGTATTTAAAGCTAAAAGTTGAATCTTTCTTTATCGTAAAAACACACAATACTAATTCATATTACATTATATCTTCCCATGGATTTAGCGATTCATATTAAGCTCTCAAAGGATACTTCAAAGGATAAATAATGCTTCACAAAATAAAATAAAATAATTTCTTCAAGAAGCTTTTGGATAAATCCCTGGCCACGCCACACCGATGAAGTTATACGTCATCGCGATATTGATGAATCCCAGGTAAGAGCATTTTACCTATTTCCATTTCAAAAGCAGCATAGCCACAAGAGATTTTTTCTAATTGTTTAAATATGAGACAGCGAATTCCTGCTATCGAGAATGGGGTGCTTTTGGCTTGATGGGCCACTTAAACTCCAACAAAAAGATTAATGAGACAGATAAAGTGCTCATGTTTAGCGAAAAAGAAGAAAAATTTTATATAGTGGCTTAGATTATAAATATTAAAAGTATTCATGTTCTGAATAAAAAAATAAAAAGATGCTGCATTGAATAAAATAATGAATGTTATTGTACCAGAAATATTAAGGTGAATGAAAAAGAAACATTTATATATTTATGTTTTATGTAATGAACATTTAAATAATTAGTGAATGAACAATTTGTTGGTTGTGAGTAATAATAATAATAAAAAAGAAATCGTTCATTTTACATTTTACAGTAAATAAATAAATAAAAAGGAAATAGGTTGGTCGCATAAACAAATAAAAATAAACATGGCAGGGATAAAAGAAACTCAAATAGTCGAAAAATTAAATTCGACAAATTACTCAAATTGGAAATTTCGCGTAGAAATGATTTTAATAAAAGAAGAATTGTTTGATGTAATAACAGAAAATCCCCCAGATCCAATTAACACGGACTGGACGAAGAGGGACCGTAAAGCACGTGCAATTATCAACTTGAGTATTGAAGACTCACAGATCGTGCATGTAAAGCACTTAAACACTGCCAGAGAAACCTGGCAAGCTTTAAAAACAATTCATGAAAGGGCTAATCTCTCAAGCAAGTTATATTTGCTGAGAAAATTATACGGAGCAAAACTCCCAGAAAACGGCAATCTAATAAAACACATTACACATATTTTAGAACTTGTTGATAAACTTTCAGCCATAGGCGAAACTATTAATGACTCGCACATTTCAGCTCTGTTACTTTGTTCATTACCACCTAGCTACAACACCTTAATTATAGCCCTCGAGGCCCGTCCAGAAAATGAACTTAATTCAGAGTTTATAAAAAGAAAACTCACTGATGAATATACAAGACGTTTAGAAAACACAGATCAGAGCGAGAATTCCTCAAAAGCGTTTAAAACGCATAAAAGGTTTCCGGCTGAACACTATAATAAAAAGGACAAACAGTGCACATACTGTAAATTAAAAAACCATACATACAGGGAGTGCTGGCATCTTAAGAACAGAAACACTTACTCACCGTCACAAAAACAACAGCCGCACAAATCCAAGTATTACACATCATCGTTATGTTATGAAGACGCAAACTATTATAGAGAAAACAAAAACCGTGAAACAGAACCAATTCGGATTAACAAAACACAGGGCAATTCAGGAAAAGGCAGCGACGCAGCTTTTTTAGTCCAGAAACCAGGAAAACAAACCTGGATAATCGACTCAGGTTCATCGACACACATTCTAAACAGTAAAGATGCATTCACTAAGTTTAACGACACTGAAAAGACGACAGTCATCATTGCCAATGGAAAAACGCTGAATTCACACGGTACAGGTGATGGGGAAACCCTGTCACGTGGTGTATGATATCACTCATGACGTAGGGGTTATCACGTGATAACCCCTACGTCATCAGTGATAAGTGATGTCATATATCACGTGACTAGATCTAATCAGTTGATAAGATTAGCTGATAAGGACTTAGAATTATTCATTTCACTTTTAGTTTTTGTAATAGAAGGTTGCGCTTAAGACTGCTAGCTGCCATATTAGATAAGTATTATTATTTTGTGTGTTTTTATATAAAAATGAATTTTAAAATTATAATGAAATAGTATTTAATAATTTTAATGAATTTTAAAACATTAATTTGTAATAGTAGATTTTAAAGTTAACTGGATATATTTCATGACATGAAGTTTAACTAAAAATAGTAAAAGGTTTTTTTTTACACATTAATTTTCATGTTTAATCTATAAAGATATTTTTAAGTCTGAATACTACTAACCCTAGTTAGCATAAAAATATTGCAAACTTGTGAAAAATGGTGATTATTTAATTCAAATTTAAACAATATCTTGTGTTTTGTAATAATATGCATGTTTTGAAATATAAAGAGTGAAAACTATCTAAGTTATAAGCATGTTTTTTAATCGCAGCAAACTTTTTCAATATATTTCATAAAACTTTGTTGATTGTCAAACAAAAGCATCGAAAATTATTAAGTTTGTCTAGTGAAAACAGGTTATCATGTTATTTTTACAAGTTAGTTTAATAATGTCATGTTAGCTAGTTTAGTAATGCCACATAAAAGGTATAATTAACGTTAGTACAGAACCTATTTGATTAGACATTGTAGTAGCATGTTTAGCAATATCACAAAAAAGGTATCATTTAAGTTAGGATATAACCTATTTGATTAGTCATTATTTTATTCGATTAAAAATGTGACCTCTAGTTTATTAAAATGTTTGCGCATGTGCAGATAAAAGGATTTGGGTTGTTTTGATAATCACACAGTCTTTTTAAAAGCAGTTGGTTTATTGTGTTAATAAATGTAGGATAAATAACTAGGATAATGCTAGGATAAATAACTAGGATAATGCTAGGATAAATAACTAGTCAGTTTTAACAGAAAACATTAAAATTTTCAAATATATGTATATGCATATTCAAAAAGTATAAATTGAGTAACTTGGAAATAGCATCGAAATATTTAAAACATTTGTTCTGTTAACATAGGTCAAATGCATGTATGTATATAGCTCAAATGCCTGTATGTACATAGCTATGTATTAAAATTTGTTGACTTTAAAATATGAAAGAAACATTTTAAATAATTTTAAATGTTTTTCAAAGCATTTTTATCAGTTGTTCAAATCTTTAATACTGTCTTGAAATATTTATATAATTTTTTAAAATAATTTTATTAACTTTCAATGTGTATACCTTTTAAATTTTTCTCCCATTGACAAATGCACACACATATATGCGCATGTATATATATACACGTATACTTATCTACCCTAAATAAAAAAATCCTACGTTTGAATTGCTAAGCGATGGATTAATTTAATGTTTAATGATAAAGTAAAGTTGAGTGCATTATGTATTTAATGCTAAAATTGTATACAAACAGCCAAATATCCTAACGAAATAGTCTTTCATTCTTAAAAAGCTTGGCGAGAGATGTCGAAATATCATAAAATTTGAATATTGAGAAGTGTTTTTATAACATGTTAGTGTAAAAGTATATGCTTGTTAGGTGATATTCAATAATTTTTCTTCGTTTTGAAATATAAAAATGATCGAATGTTATCAAATAAATTTTAAAGGATTCAGTTAAAATTTATATTCATTAAACTAATACATCGTTTGTATAACGTATTCATGAGGGAGGTATGAATCCCTATGAATCATTTAGATAAGGAAAAGGGATTTTTCGCTGAAGTAACTTGTGTGCTAAATAATATGTGTGAAGCCTGCTTGTGAATTAAAAATATGCTTAACGAAAAACTGAAATAAGGTTATGTCTTTCCTTTTTATAAATAAGTTTGTAGTGTACTTAGTATAAATCCTTTATTGTTGAAATGTGAGACTTCGATTTGTTTACGTTCTCCCTATAAAAGCTCTCAAAAGGTTTTTAATTTGAAGGAGTCGCACTGAAAAAAAAAAAAAAGACACAAATTAATTTAAAAATATTAAACGAAAGCTTTGCCTACCATTTTTGTTTCCATTAAAAAGTGAAAAATATTTATTTGTAAATAAAGTGAGTGGTGGGTGACATAGATTTAATAATAATAATTTACTTATTAAAAATTTTAATATGATAAGTTTTTATTCTAATACAATCACTAAAGCCTTTTTCCATGTCAGAAAATTTTCCCGGTAAAAATTCCAAGTATATGACTTTTTTAATGTGAGAAGTAAACTTTTAAGTGAGAAATATTTTCATTGAAAATTTAGCAAAAGACTAATTCTATGTTAAAAGTCAATTTTTAATTCAGTTGCAATTTCCAAGCTAATAATAACTTACATGTTTCTTAATAAATTTGAAAAGCATTCCTCTTCTATTAAATAAGACTGAAAAAGATACAATTATATTTAGATTTTATTTAAAAATGAATCATATTAATTAAATCCCTTATTAATTACACATTATATTAATTATAGCTAAAGTATATACGATACGAATAAAGTAAATTCATTAACGCTGTTCTTAGATTCATATTTGAACATGACATTCTGCTTATCTCATGAATCATGTATTCATGGAAATACCCAAACAGATAAGATATTGATGTTCAAAATTTACTCCATTTAGTATCACAAAACTTATGTGAAGTGTTGCTACTCTTTTGCAACCCTTTTGGATTTTTATGTAACATAAACAAAAGTAAGTGAATTTACTTCTAAATGTTTTATTTTTCAAATTATTAATAATAAACAAATCTAAATATTTCCAATTTATTTTGATAAGATATACTTCTAAATGTGAAACAAATCTTAAATTCAAATAAAATTGTCAAAAGCAAATCCCTAGTTTTTACAGTTGAGAATATTTTTTAAAAGTTAAATTTAAAAAATAAATGAAAATTAAACCAGAAAAGTATTTTCTAAAAAAGGGATATTTCGCTAGTCTAAAAATACTAGCACGTTTAAAATTAACCTAAAATACTAATTTTTTATTAAAAATGTTAACCTTATTGCAAGATATTCATTTCTGTTTTTATACTTAAGTTTCTAGTTAATTGTATGTCTCTAATTATAAACTGAAAAATTTTAAATAAAGGTTTATCATTTTCATTTAAAAGTGATAAGTATTCAAATTTTTATGATTAAAGTTATATGCTCTAAAAGCGCAATCATTTCTTTCATGTTTTAATATTTGCTATATTAAAAGTTAAATGTACAATTTCTTTTTAATTTAATGAAAATTATGATTTCTTTTAAATTTAATCGAACTTAATTAACATGTGTTAATTATGTGTGAAGATACTAAATATTTAATGATATTAAATTATATATATATATTTACAAATATTTATTTTAAATCTCTTAAAGATGTGTTTTTCCGATGATAAAAATTTTATCCTTGTAAAAAATTAAGCAAAAATCATAGTTATATTAATGCATAGTATAAAGCTCCCCTATATTTCGTAACGTGTTAACTTAGCAAAATTTGAACTAGATCGAAATTAGAACTAGACTAAAAATTCAAAGTCCACTGCACGAAATGAGTGTCACTTTTCAAAAACCTCAATATATTTATTAAAACTTTCATGTTTACGAGTGAAAATTTACTTATGTGTGATGACTCATCAATGACGTGTTTGAAGTATTCTCACGGTTAATGAATCAATTAAAACAGTATCCGTTTTAAAAGGTCTAATTTTATAATAGTTAAATCCAAAAAAAAAAAAAAAAAAAAAAGTAACACATGCATTAAATTGCTAATAAATATTCCAATTTTATTTAAAATAAATCGATAAGAAAAAATGACCCCCCAATTGGATATAAATTCTATATTAATAAAATCATTCAAAAATTGTGACGCAATCTAAATTATTCAAAAAATTCGTTTTGTGTGACATAATATTAATTATTCATTCATTAAATTCACAATCAGTGAGATAATAAAAATCTTAAATTAATTATTTGAAAATCTTAATTTGTACCCCACCATTAGTCAATCGAAATTAAAATCTAATATCCTATCACGATAAAAAGGAAAACCCCTTATCTAGATAAAGTGATTCACTTCTGAGTGTTCCCAAAGATAACGCACGATGACTACGGTTCAGTATAGTAGACATTTTCCTGCACAAACACGCGTTTTTTTAGGCTCTGAAAGTCATTTGAAGTAAAGTAAATGTGTTTAATTTATGTATTTAAAAGTTTTATTCTAAAAAGTGTAATATTAGTGTAAATTTGTAAAAAATGCGTTTTTTTCCCAAAATCTTATTAAAAATTCAAAGTGTTTTAATATAAACGTTTAAAAAATCGATTTTCTAGTTTTTAAAAATATGAAACTTTTCGAAAACATGCGTCAATAAAATTTGATGGGACAAATTCAAACGGACCATTGAATAGGTAACCCTGTATTTTACAAATATATATTCATTAAGGGGAAAGGGGGAAAATTTCCTAATATCTTTATGAATACCATTTCATGTTTTTTTTTTAAATATTATTTCAAATGTATAAAGCAATACATACAAACCTAAAAATTCCATAACAAATCATGTACCAACATAGTTATACCTAACCTTTAAAAGGTTTGGTTGATTTTGACGGCCGATTATCTACACTAGGCCCGAGGGGGGAGTGCCCTTCGTGTGGGTCTTTCTAAGGTAACCTAACCCGAATTTACGCATGAAAATCCATGGTTCGAAGAAAACTCCGAACGATTAGGCCGACGGGCGCGATTGATTATCTACACTAGGGATATAGGGGGGGAGTGCCCTTCGTGAAGGTCTTTCTAAGGTAACCTAACCTGAATTTACACATGAAAATCTATAGCTCAAACAAAACTCCGAACGATTAGGCCGACGGGCGCGATTGATTATCTACACTAGGGATAAAGGGGGGAGTGCCCTTCGTGAAGTTCTTTCTAAGGTAACCTAACCTGAATTTACACATGAAAATCCATGGTTCGAATAAAACTCCGAACGATTAGGCCGTCGGACGCGATTGGGATCGAACCCAGCACTTCACGTCTATTAGCTTCATGAGCATAACCTCTCACCCACGGGTGGGGCAGTACTATTAAAAAATTCGCATACATAAATTCTAACACTAAATAACAAAAATTCACAATCATTCATAATTTTAATTAATACTCAATATTCGAGCGCATATGTCACTAAATTGAATCGCGTAAAGTCCCCTCATCCAATTTATGTTTAAAATTCCATTTTTATCTAAAAATTTGCGTTAAAAGATAAAGTCTCCCAATTAAAATGCTTAATTAGAATGTTTAAAATTCGATTGCCAATGAAAAATCGCGAAAAAAATATTTGAAAGTTCCCAAATTAAAAATCGTTGCCAGTAAAAACACTGAAAACTCAAGTGTGCTAAAAAATAAATGTCAGAAAAAAAAAAATCTATCTCAAAAATTACTCCCAAAAATTAAAGTCTCCCAATTAAAAATTCTTAATTAATTTTTTAAAAGTACAAATAACCCCTTGTACTGGAGTACGACGAAAAGAATAATCAATTTCCCCGAAAAATTCTATCTTCAAAAATACTCCCAAAAAAGTTAAAGTCCCCCAATTAAAATTTCTTAATTAATTATCATTAATGGAAAAATATCAAACTCAAAAACCCCTCGTACGACGAAAAAAAAAATCAATGTCCCAAAAATTACTCCAAAAAATTTAAGTCCCCCAATTAAAATTTCTTAATTATCGTTAATGTATTTTTCAAATGTAAAATTATCCCTAAGTAATGTAGTACGGTGAGAAAAAAAAATGAATCTCCCAAAATTCAATCTTCAAAAATTACCCGAAAAAAGTTAAAGTCCCCCAATTAAAATTAATTATCATTAGTAAAAAAAAAAAAAAAAAACTTAAAATTATCCCTCATACTGTAGTACGGTAAGAGAAAAAATCAATCTCCCAAAAATTCAATCTTCAAAAATTACCCCAAAAAGTTAAAGTCCCCCAATTAAAATTTCTTAATTATCATTAATATATTTTTCAAATGAAAAAATACCCCCTTATACTGCAGTACGATTAAAAGAAAAATCAATCTCCCAAAAATTCAATCTTCAAAAATTACCCCGAAAAAAGTTAAAGTCCTGCAATTAAAATTAATTATCATTAGTAAAAAAAAAAAAATCAAACTTAAAATTACCCCTCGTACTGTACGGAAAGGAAAAAAATCAATCTCCCAAAAATTTCTATCTTCAAAAATTACCCCGAAAAAAGTTAAAGTCCCCCAATTAAAATTTCTTAATTAATTATCATTAGTAAAAAAAATCAAACTCAAAATAACCCCTCATACTGCAGTACGACGAAAAAATTCAATGTCCATGAAAAATTCAATCTTCAAAAATACTCCCAAAAAAAAGTTAAAGTCGCCCAATTAAAATTTCTTAATTAATTATCATTAATGAAAAAATATCAAACTCAAAAAACCCCTCGTACGACGAAAAAAAAAAAAAATCATTGTCCCAAAAATTTCAAAAAATTACTCCAAAAAAGTTTAAGCCCCCCAATTAAAATTTCTTAATTAATTATCGTTAATGTATTTTTCAAATGTAAAATTATCCCTAAGTACTGTAGTACGGTGAGAAAAAAAAAATGAATCTCTAAAAATTTCAATCTTCAAAAATTACCCTGAAAAAAGTTAAGTCCCCCAATTAAAATTAATTATCATTAGTAAAAAAAAAACTTAAAATTACCCCTCATACTGTAGTACGGTAAGAAAAAAAAATCAATCTCTAAAAATTTCAATCTTCAAAAACTACCCTGAAAAAAGTTAAAGTCCCCCAATTAAAATTAATTATCATTAGTAAAATAATTAAACTTAAAAATACCCCTCAAACTGTAGTACGGTCAGAAAAAAAAAATCAATCTCTAAAAATTTCAATCTTCAAAAATTACCCCGAAAAAAGTTAAAGTCCCCCAATTAAAATTAATTATCATTAGTAAAATAATTAAACTCAAAATAACCCCTCATACTATAAGATGACGCATCACCTTCACCGCCGCATCACCTTAACCCCGCCTCCAAGAGTACGCCACATGACCTTCATACCCCATGCAGAGGACGCCGCACACCCTTCACAGGCGCACAGAGGTCATTCAAGGTCACGCCGCGTACGCCGCTGGCGCAGAACCCCCTTTTATTATCTACTAATGCCTTTAAACTTTGAAATATAAAAGTATTCGACAAGCCGAATAGTTACTATTCGGCAGGCCGAATATTCGGTATCCGGCCTAGCAGTTACTATTCGGCTAGCCGAATATTCAGTATTCGGTTCACCTGTTGGCCGAATATACGGTATTCGGCCAAAATCACTATTCGGTGCATCCCTATTCTGCATCTAGTTCTTTTTTGCATTTTAAAGGGTCTTCGGCTTCCCAGCACAATTGTTTTCTAGCCTCATACGCACACATTTCATCTTCGGTGAGAAAATAACTAAGCAGCGCATCACGTGAACTATCCCGAAGCTTTTCTAACTCAAATTCAGATAGATCATCCCTGTCATCTCCTGTCGCACTATCAATCTGGTCACCTGGGTTTTCGCACTTGCAGTGATTCTTAAAATACATCTAGATAGCTTTAAAAGCAATGTCGAGCGTCATGTCTATGTACAGTCGTGGGAAAAAAAAGTAAACACCCCTACTAACTCCTCAGCAAATCATCGTAGAAGAAAGTTACTGGTGCCGAACGATTGGAAATAAAGTCTACTTTTAAATGATGTATATAAAATTTTCTTATGGGGTCATCTACATATTAAAATGAATCCAAACTTCATTTTTTTTCAATGGCAATGCCCAATTTTAACGAGATATTTCAAATCTTCAGTTCAAACTATGCCTAGACACCGAATTTCAAGTCATTTGAATGATAAATTTTTGAATTATAAACATTAAAAATTTAGTGCTTCCAATGTTAAATTACATTTTCATATCTCCCGAAATTATGCTCCTAATGTTTTGTTTTTTTTTTTTTTTTTTTTTTTTTTTTTGTAGTAATAATACTAATATACCCAAACATAAATAAGCTGAATTTGCAATTTTTATAATTTTATGATATGAATTATGAAATTAATATTCGAAAAAATTATGAATTGCAACCTACAATTTTTTTGATGGATTTAGATTTATTAAGTCCTGCTTTATGGAAATTCAAAAATTTCACATTTTTATTATAAGTAGTTTTCAAATTATGCTTAAAAAACGGCAAAATGATGGTTTAAGGGGCCGTCTATGATGGAAGTGAGTAGACATTTTGAAATTTATTCTGCTGTACTGTAATCTAACACACTTCATTGACTCCTTGAGTGGCGCTTAAGGTGCCTTGATCAAGGAAGGGGCTCTCTCGGTTAACAATCCAGTACAGAACTTCAATTTGGATACAGCCCTTAAAATAAGCTCGTTTTAAAATAATTAATTTCTCGGAAACTTATGGTACGAATTGCATAAAAATTCGTTTTTAGGCTAATTGAAGGGTGTAGAGTTCATTTATGCTGTCAGAATTGAGTACTGCTATTAAAAAAACAAAGTTATGGTTCGTTTTAATATGTAGATGGCCCCCTAAGCAAATTTTATATACATCATTTAAAAGTAGACTTTATTTCCAATCGTTCAGTACCAGTAACTTTCTTCTACGATAATTTGTTGAGGAGTTAGTAGGGGTGTTTACTTTTTTTTTCCACGACTGTACTTTTCCATGTTATTCCCTAAAAAGAAAAAAAAATGTGCAGGATACTCGGTTAATTTTTACATGTTAATTTAATAAGAAATTCTATAAAAGATACGGTAAATATGTATGTCTTTTGAACATGCAATAACATTTTTCAATACGTATTCTTTTAGAGTTGGGTTAGCCAAAACATCATCTGGGCAAAATATAAGTCTAGGATCAGTTGGGACTCTTCCTAGTCATTCGGTTGATTGCTGTTGCTGTCCATTTGGGGGTTGCACATCTTTTGGTAATTCCGGATTTTGTACAATTAGCCTTATCGTTATTTTGATTCTCTGGATTTTTTGCCAGGAATGGAGATATTGAGGCTTTGTGTAGACCTAGTGTTTAGTTAAAAATTGTAGATTTATTTGCTTGCATGCTAGATGTCAGGCATCCATACATATAACATATTCATCATTTAACTCTTTTACATTTTATGGGATCAACACATTTTTCTGCGAGCTTCGTAGTCTTTAATTTCATCTTCCGGGCTATTTCATTCATATGAAAACACCCACTTGCTAATGTTAATCCTATGGGAGAAATTATTAAAAATATCTCTTGCATTTCAATATTTATTTATTTATTTATTTATTTATTTTTTTGCATTGGATAGCTGAGGTTGATCTCCTCAAAGGCAATGTTTTACTTTTTCAATTTTCTATATATTTTATTCTTTTTATGAGGATACTTCCACTTTCAAAACCAGTTCAGAAAGGGAAAGTATTCTAATTAAAAAATAAAAACCTGTAAACAAAATCGAAAGTAAAAAGCAGTCTTTGTAGAGATCAACCTCAGCTATCCAATGCAAAAAACAAAACAAATTAAAATGTGGAAATCCAAACAAGATATTTTTAAAAATTTCTCCCATAGGATTAACAGATTTCTGAGCACTTTTTTTGCATGAGTGAAGTATAGAGGCATTGCAAACCGCATGTATTCTTTACTGAGTAACGGGTAATCTCTCTGGTACGAAGTACCAAATCATTAGTTCGGAATATGAGTCGTTACTGCAGAACTTAGAAACAAACTTCAAACGTTACTTTCATTTCGTGATTCATGAACAGAGCCGCATTGTCTGATGCAGAAAGATGTGAATTTGTGTTCGGAAATCAGTTGTTCCCGTATTAGTGTCCCATATGGGTATTCATTTAATCGTTTCGTTACTTCAGTGGCTTTGCTTCAGCACTCGTTTATTTGCCGAAAATATCCGTGTGAATAATTTTGGAAGGAAGATTTTGAAGTCACATGGTCAATAGCAGAACAAACTGCTTTTAGAAGAACGATTACTATGAGATCGTTTTTTCTTTCAGGGATTGTACTTTTTAGCTCACAGGCTATCAAAGCCCGAGAGATAATGTGCCTGCCGGTTCTGTATGTACATAACGCGATAACTCTTGTTAGAAATATCCGATTTGCTTCAATTTTTTTTCTAGGTTCATTCTGATACGGCACTTCCCTGATTAGTTTTGGTGGTTGATTGGTTAAGTATAAAAGGGGGGGAACGGGGGGCTAATCCTCCTCTTAACTTAGATAAATGGGTTTTCCATGCAGAATTATCGGATTTTCTTCAAATTTGGTATACCGGTTAATTCTGATAAGGCGCTTCCTGATTAGATTTGGAAGTTCATTGGTTAAATATAAAGGGGGGAACGTGGGGCTAATACCCACTTAATTAAGATAAATGTTTTTTCTATCCGATTTGCTTCAAATTTGGTATACCGATTTATTTTGATAAGGCGCTTCCCTGATGACATTTGGAGGATCATTGGTTAAGTATAAAGAGGGGAAACGGGAGGGAGGTAATCCCCCCTTAATTTATTTTTCGAGGGGCATTATTCTTTGAAATAAGAGTATAATATACAATTAATGTCAATGGCATGTGAGCTCAATGCCATCAGTTTAAAGGGCATTTTTCTTTTTTATTTCTCAGATATGAAGTGTTATATGCTTTTTTCAAACATGGAGAGAATAATTGATTATTTTTTTGCCAAGAGGTTTTATGAATGCATTTAAAAAAAGGAAGCATGGATCCAAGCAATAAAGAGACAAGATATGTTTATCATTTAATATTTTAATTAGATTAATTTCGTATTAATTATGCATTTAATCTATTAAGATTGCTCATAATTTTACTGTAAAAAAAAACTGGAGCTTATAACAGAATAAAATATTTATTGTAGCTGCATTTAAGGAATGATAAAGTATTTTTATGAAATATAACTTTTTAAATCATTGCTTTTTACTCATATTCGCAAAAAATCTGTAAGCACTTTTAATCAGACATTAAGAAATGGATTAGTGTCTCTTTTTCCTTTAAATTCAAAAGATTTGTTTGACGATATACTATGAAAATGTGTGTTTAGAACCAAATTTCTGGATGTGACAGTAATTGAAGGGCCATCATATAAAAGCACTTGATTATAGCTTGAACTGCGATGAATTTATCGAAAAATGAAAAAACGCTATTTGTTTCCATATCATTCGCATCACTGCCAATTTTATGAGTTTATGCATTAGTTAAGTATATGAATGTGTCAGAAAGTTTTGCAATGTCGAGCAGAGGTAAATATGTTTTGAGAACCGATTTCATGCTAGTTTCCGTTATAGACACGTTCAGTTGTCATGTTTTACTGGTTTCAGTAAGCAGTGAATATTTCTATTAATATACTCAATTACTATTTTTTTCTTTAATACATACAGTAATACTTACGGAGATAGAATTGTGAGAAATCCCTAAGGAATTCTGTTTCAGAGAAATTTTTCATCTTAGCAGATGCATTTCCTTGTATTATTTTTATGGAAATCAGATCTTGGAATATTTCAATTCAAGGTAAATTCCACTTTTACACAGATTTCTGTTACAGAAAGGTTTCATACAAAACTTTATTATGGGTCTATGTAACGGTAACAAATTTTTGAAAAGATCTCACATACGGTATATAATTATATTTACTGTAGTCTTATGACCATATATTTCGCATGCAGTATTTTGAATGCCCAATTTTATACTTTATGAAATGTTAAATTAGTGTAAGCATCCATATAGATTTTATCTATTATTTTAAGGAACAGTTAAAACTAATTATAATAAAAAAAAACCAACTCAGAAAATTAGAAAATACATCGAATATATGTGTACTAGTACTTAGGATAATTTTTATTATCCATTTTCTAAAGAGTAATGAGTAACAAATATTTTCTAATGGGTAGTGTGTTTGAAAGTAACGAATACATACGGGTGTTCATTTAGTCGGTACTTTTACAGCACTAGTGAAGTAGCCTCTTAAGTATAATTGAATCATTAGATCTCGTGAAGCATCCTCTATCATTTCTTGAATTTCCTGTGTGTTTCATGAAACAACTTTCAGCACTTTTGGAACACCCTGTGTAGTTGAATCTATATTGTATGTCCGGTGTTGCCCAGGGCCCATTATAATAACCTAAGATAAAACTCAAGTTTGTATGATTTTATATCTTTTGAAAATATTTTAAATAAATGAACCTAGTTTTGGGGGCCCCATTATCTTCTGCAGTGTCTTGTGTGTTCCCAGCAAACCTCCTTCTGAAGGAACCTGTGAACTGCATTCCCCGCAACTTAAGGCAAGTGTGTACCGGAAGTGCTCTGCATGTGCCAGAGATAATCGAAAGCCAAGTTGAATGTGCCAGTTCTCGTAGTGATCAAGCAAGCCCATAGAGCCCGAAAAAATAATGCACCATTAATGTTCAAAAATGTTGGCAACTGAAGTCTTAAGATAAAATTTTATAATACAGAAAGTAGCTGAATTGTAATCTAAATTGAATGAACCAAATCCTGTTGAAATTGGGCCCTTATAACCCAAGGAAAGAATGCGTGCCCAAGCAGTGGAAGGTGCACCCCCCCCCCCTCTCCCCGTAAATTTCACGAATTACTTTTAGTATTAACACAATATTTAATAAATGGATGATTTCCTTTATCTAAAGTTACCTATAAAGTAACGTCAGACTCATAGAGTGATAGACATTTTCTAAAAACCATCAAATCATGTTCAGGATCTTCTAAAACGTATAAATCCATTGAAAACCGGAAGTCAAAATTTTTCATGAATCCAATACTTTCTTCTTGTAAAGATAGAAGAAACTAAAATTAGTTTTTTTTTTTTTATTCTAGAATTTATTATAATACATATTTAAAGATTCTGTTAACTGAAATTCATTATTGTTATTACTATTTTTACAATAAATTGCATTGATACGTTCTGTGATTAATTAAGTCCAGTTATAGCTCGACCTGGCCCGAGTATGTAGAGAAAATGTAAGCTTGATTTTTGGCACTCTCAGAGACTGCTGAAAAAATTCAACACTGACTCGCACACATCTAACTGTCCGATGCCAATCTCTAAAATGGACATATTATGTTTCTGTATTGATGTTGTGAAACTAGCATCAGCTCATGCAGCATATTTGTACTTATTCTTATACCAGTCATGTCCATTGAAAATTGTTTCTATTTTATCAGTTCGGTTTAGACCATTATAGCAAAAATTGTCTTTATTCTGCTCACCCGGCCTGTTTAAAAAAATTTAATATAGTGTTTAGTAGTAAAATAGTGTCCCCTTTTTGAAAAATTTCCGCCCAGCGGCCCTTTTTTTCTAAAGTCAACACTAAGGGAGTAACTACATTCCTTTCCAAAGTTTTGGAGAGAAAGTTATATTAAGGATTATATTCCAATCATATTTTATTTATAATTTTACTAATAATATTAAAAAACATATTGGTTACATTGAAAAGAAAAATTTAAGAATAATAATTTACTTTAATCATTGACAAATGTTTATGTTTAATAAACAATTCTTTAACTTTGTATGTTTTAAAAGTATTTCATGAAATCTTATGATTCTACTCTTCAATGTGTCAGTTAGTTGAAAGATATTTATTGTGTCAGAATATTTTTTAAAAAGGACGCTTCTTGATACAATAACATCGCTAGTTCTTCAGCACGAACACAAAAAAAATAAATAAATAAATAAAATAAAAAAGGTTTATTGTTATTGACACACGAAAAACGCAAATAAAATTCCAACCGAAAATGCGCCACAACAAGAGACAGCGAAGCGAAATAATAACAATAACTCTCTTTGGGCATTTCCCTCGATTCGCGCACGATCGCTACTTCGGTTCCATATTTTTTATTTCATCTCAAAATGCATTTCTCGCCAAACAAATCTCGCCAAAAGTGCGTGAATCGAGGGAAGATTCCAAATTCGCGGACGAGACTGGGGAGCTTCTCGACAGGTCTGACCAAGCCAATGCCTTTGCCGAGCAATTTCGAAGCGCCCGTGAGTTCTGTAGTATCCCTTTTGATCTTAGCAGTTCGGATGAGCATTGGAACAACCCGATCACGTTTGAAGAGTTGAACCGTGCGATTCAGGATACCAAGAATACCACCCCTGGCGAAGACGGAATTCCGGCTCGTGTTTATAAGGCTCTTACAATTGGAAACAAACAAAAGTTGCTTCGGCTTTTTAATGATAGCTTCATGTCGGGCAGTGTTCCGGAAAGCTGGAGAACTGCGGTGATCCTGCCTATCTGGAAGTTTGGGAAACCTAAAGGGATTCTTAGCAGTTACCGGCCCATCGCTCTCACGGCTGTGGGGTGCAAGATTATGGAGCGCATCCTCCTCAAGAGAATTCTCGACTGGGTTATGCCTAGACATCTTTTTAATGATCGACATTTTGGTTTTCTTCCCAATAGCGATTGCACGAAGGCTTTGAAGCTGTTTTACTTAGACATTAAGCGTGCCAGATCGGAGAGAAAGTACATCATCGCTCTCAAGCTAGACATCCACGCGGCGTATGACTCTGTATGGCGGGATGCTCTTATTTACAAGATGGCTAGCCTGGGCATTGCTGGAAGAACGGCCTTGTGGATCTTAAAGTGGATCGAGATTAGGAAGATCAAGGTTAAGTGGAGAGGTGTTTTCTCTCATCTGGTGAACTATTTTCGTGGTGTGCCGCAGGGCAGCGTCTTTTCGCCCATCCTGTTTATGATCTTCCTGTGGGATTTATTCGAAGCTGTTGATTCGGGGGTTCAAATCGTTGTATATGCCGATGACATCCTTCTCTACTTTTCAGATTTTTCCTTAGAAGATGCTTTTTTGAAACTCCAGGAGATGCTTAACAGGATCAATGCTTGGTGCACTTATTGGAAGCTTGAGCTCCGGCCTGATAAATGCTCGGCAATAAACTTCTCTCGGCAAAAGGATTCTCCCCCGCAGAATTTCAGTCTTCATGGATCAGACATCCCGTGGCAGAATACTACAAAGATCTTGGGTGTCATTTTTACTCACAACCTGTCATTCAATCAGCATATTGAGTTTTTATGTAAAAAATGTATGAAGCGCCTAAATTTATTAAAAGCTGTAGCCAGTCCTCAGTGAGGAGCGAAAATCGTCCATCTCATTCCTTTGGTCAATTCCCTTATTCGGGGCGTTATTGATTATGCGTGTCCTGTGTACGGCGTTGCCGCTAAGACCTCTCTAAAGAAGCTGGATGTGGTGTATAATGCGGCCCTCCGTTTTGCGACCGGCCTGCCCAAGTTGACTCCCATCTTCAAGTTTTATCGTGAATCCAACCAAGCTCCTCTTAGTTTGCGACGAAGTTATCTTACCTCCTCTTTTTACATCCGGTGTACGTCTGCTGTCAATTTTGGTCGTCCCTGCTCCAATTTTTTTCCTGATGGGTTTTCTTGGCCTACAGACCATGCTATTGTGACTCCTCATATGCTGATTACCTCTCACTGGCCTTGCGGGAGCTTAAAAGATGTCTGTGAGATCATAGTTGATGAGTTGCCGTTTCAAACTAAAAACCTCCCTCCCACCGCCATCAGTCAGTGTTTCAGTCTGTACATGGATGAGTTCCGTCATCTTACCAATTCTTGTTTTATCGCCACGGATGCTTCGAAAAACGATTTTAAAACTTCTATTGCTGCTGTTAATATTACTGAAGATACATCCTGCGCTTACCTCATCCATCATTTAAACTCAACTTTTACTGCGGAAGCTCTAGCCCTTAATCTGGCTGTCCAGCGCTTTCTTATCAAGAGCTACAACTACTTTATTTTGTCGGATAGCAAGTCTGCCCTTGAAGCTTTAATACATATTAACCATAAGTCCCCAGCTGTCATCTTACACCTTTTTCAGTCTTTGTGCAGGGTCCGTGATTCTGTGTGTGGGATTACCTTGATCTGGGTCCCTGGCCATGTTGGTATCCCTCCTAATGAGAAAGCTGATAATCTGGCAAGAAATGGCCCGTATGCGGTCAGCACTTATAGTGGGGTGGCCCCTGAAGACTTAAAGAGGCATTTAAAGGATCAGCTTCATGCTAGCTTCCAGAGCTGGTGGAATGATTGTAAATATGCAGTCGATTCGCCGTATCTTGGTCCGAATATTTATAAGTGGACGCATAACCGTAATGACGATGTTTTCATTGCTCGTTTCCGGACGCAAACGGCTGTCACTGACAAAAGTTATATATTTTCAAGCTAAGTAACTCTCCCACGTGCTCTCTTTGTTCTACGGAGGATGGGACGGAATTCCATTACGTTTTCAAGTGCCCTGTTTTTGATGCTGAAAGAACGATGCTACGGGATGCCGTGGCATCTGTTATTTCCTTTCCTGATGACTGGATTGACTTTTGGGAATGTATCAACTCTAATCGTCATTGTTTTCGTCTGTTCATCAATCTCTTCCTCGGGAGCGGGCGTTTTCAGTCGCCTTTTCCCGTTTGTCCTTTCTCGCTTGTTTCACAACTCTTTCTTAATGGCGGTGTTGTCTTTTTGTTTTTGGTGCTGCTTGCCTGGATGAGTTGTTTGGCTCCTTCGTTCTAGGTTGCCCCTGGTTTATGTTTAGGGTGCGTCTTTTTTTGTGTTTTTCAGGGTAGTTTTTGTCCTCTTGTTGGTGTTATCAGTTCGTGGTTTGTTGTGTGGGCTGTCCCACTTTGTTTCTGATGATGAACTGGTCTTCATTATGTTTCGTTGGTTTGGGTATATGTGATCATTTGAGGTCATGCCGGCCGGAGCCGCAGCACCTACCTCAAAGCTCAAATAACAAATAACAATTTCTGTTTTTTCATATTACAAAAATAATAATAAAAACATTTCTGGTCTAAGTTTAACTTTTAGATAAGTTAGTAGATAAATGTAAATTTTGCCTATGACAAATCTCCGATTCAGCCTAAAATGGCTAGCAAAACCTGTGATACATATTTGTTGCGATAGTATTCCACATAAAAATTAACTTTTGGAACAGTTTCCCATCTAAAAAAAGTGATAATTGAATCTATTTGCACTGTCGAAAGTGCAGCTGCCGCCATGTTTGTAAATGTAAATAAAAAAATCCCGCAACTTTACCCGAAAGCGTTCAGAGCCGTTTTTACCCAACCTTACACCAAGAAACCAGTATGACGTCATTCCCCATTTTTCCGAGTTACTCGTGTTTCGGTCTCTGAACACGCTCTATCAAAATTAAATTTAGAACTTTATTAGGTAAAACAAGTACTATATCTAAAAACTTTACTTCATTTCTATACTTTTTGTAAATGGAAGTACGTTTCCTTGATCAGTGGTTTATGCGATAATTGAGCAGACATATATTTTGAATCATCTGATCTATATCGCTTTGAAGAAAAGGAGGGGGCCGGCAAAAAAGCAATCCTAGAGGCCCGAGTAGTGGTTAAACCACTTCTGCTCCTACTATACACATGAACTCCGGGAATTTGATTGGTCTTTAACAGATTGATTTAACGGATCTATGATATGATTGGCCTATGTCGCCAAGTTGGATTCCTGCAATGATCGCTAAGATAAAAATGTAGTAGTAGATTGGTTGACGGAAGTGTTTGTTTGTAAACATGCCCTTTCCTTATTCCATCTACGTTTTGATCATGTGGTCAAGGTAAAAACTTCTAGCGTAAAGAAGCGAAGGTTCCGTAGATGTAATGAAAAACCCTCGCCAGCCAGTGAAACAGTTCATGCGGAAAACAGTAGTAGCCTCCCTTCTTATCAGTTAGAAGTTCTTTGGGTAAATGGAGGATATTCCATTTACGTTTCGATCACATGGTCAAGGTAAAAACTTCTAGCGTAAAGAAGGGGAGGTTCCTTAGACGTGTAATATAAATCCCCGCTAGCCAATGAAACAGTTCATGAGGCAAAGCAGTAGTATCTTCCCTTCTTATCAGTTAGAAGTTCCTTGTGTAAATTACCGGTATCACGTGACTTTTTCAGAGTCGAACCCAGATTTGGAATATCCTCCATTACCGGTAACACATGACTTTTTCAGCCTCGAACCCAGATTTAGAATAAAGTCCATTAAAAGGGCCTATAGGGGCGCTTCTCGCAGCATTCAGTACAGGAAAATTGTTCCTTTAATTTCCCTTTAACTAATGCAAAAGTGCCATTGAAATAATTCTTTATTGTAAATGCATTTAAAAGTTTTAGATATTCAAATTCAATGTCACAGGAAATCTGAAATTGTGCAAAAGAATAATCATGCTGAACAAATTTAAAATATATGTAATGCAATGCCCTTGCACGGCACTGTCCTGAAGCGAGAAGTTACATCTTTTCTCCTTTAGATGGCGTATTCGAGCGCTCCGAGCGCTTGAATCGCTAATAACCTCGATGAATATTTTCTGTTGACAATTTGTTTCGTCGTGGTTGTTGGCAACCTAAATAGTATTTTTATTATGGTTTCCAGTAATGGCTGCGCGTTTGTTTACTACAAATTGCAATGATTTCTCGATTAGTATTTATATTTATTCCTCTGTTCAGTTTCATTATTGGAGGTAAATCATATTGTAATTTTTTCCTTTTCTTTCAGTTTATTTTGCTTGCGTATTTTATTTCTTTAAAATGTGCATTTATATTTCCTGATTTCGTAATTTCGGGTGATTGTTATTTGTGTCTCTTTAAAGCAATTCTTTTTTGTTGTTTAAAATTTTACCATTCCGCGTAGCATTTAATTTTCAGTATCAACCAGACCTTAAACCTTGGTTTAAATCTGTGTCAATTTGAATTTTTCCGTTCGTAATTTTTGGATCTTTGGTTTTTATAGGTCGTACTCACGTAGGACAGCCATGCAATAGACTGATCAGAGTGTGTTTAGCCAGTCATTCTTATTGTGACGAGAATAATATTTGTAGATGCCGACCTGACTATCCAGTAAACATATCTCTGCATTCCTGCCGACAAGGTAAGTAAATATTTCTGAGATTCACGAGTATTTACCTTAGGGCACTTAAGTTAATTTTTTAAGAGTTGTTTTTTTTTCTTCTATATTTTTTGACAATACAGGGTCAAATTTAAAGTATTCAAAGGGGAAATATAATTATTTAAACATGTTTTTTAAAAAATGATGTCAAACCGTTCAGTTTAACATAAATAATCGTTTGTGCCTTTGAAATTTATCTTCATTTTAAAGAACTCATTTACTGATTCAGTTGTTTCACTCTTTTTGGCAAATGACAGGTGCTTTTTTTTACATTATAATTAAATTTGTTCTGTAAATTAGTGTGTGCAACACAAAAAGAAAGAAAACATATGTAACAGGAAAAGACATTGACTAGGACAGGATGTGTGTGTGTGTGGAGGGGGGTGGGGATATGATTATAAATCAAAGATTTACCAGTAAGTATTTTAAAATGTCTATAAAGGATGTTGTTTTAGCTCGAAATTCTCGAACTTTAATGTAGGTCACAAATCACTGCAGTCTTAAACATGCTCGGTTGATTTATGGGTCATTCCATGTCACTTCATCCAGATCATGTCACCCACCGTCACAGAATTCTGTGAAATTTTAAACACAAAAACAATGTCTAAAGATATGCTGTTACACCAAATTTCAGTTTAAAATAATAAGTTCTTCATGAGTTACAAGCATTTAAAAATACCCCTCTCACTCAATTTTTTGCAGAAAATCATCTTCCGTCAAACATGTAATGTTGGATAAAAATGCTCATTTTTCTAAATATTATTAATAAAATTAGATATATATTTTTTTTAGAAATTCTTAATAATGTATTTTATTAAAAGAATGGTTTATAAAACTTTTTAGTACTCGAATATTGTTTTTTAAAAATATTTTATCTAAGGAGTTAAGAAAAATATGAAAATATGTAATTCAATTTTTTTTACATGTGCCACCCATTTGATTTGGCTGATTTTTTTTTATATATATAGTTTAAAAGGAAACCATTTAACCCTCCGACTGTCTTGGAAAAGGGCAAAATTGTAATGTTGTTTTCTCTGCATTTTAGTTTAAATGCTTAAAAAAATGATTCTTTGAACATTTTATAAAAAAACTTAATAACGAATATTAATGCAATCCTCGGAAGTATTAATCATTGTTCAACGTATTAAAAATACATTAAATCAATAGAATTATATTGCTTTAAATATTGCTTGTATAGCAGTGAAACCTGGAGCTTAGTGAACGTATTAACACGGGCTTGTCAGTGAGGGGGTTAATAATAAAAAAATTTGAAAGGTGTTTTTTGAAATTCTTGAGAAAAATTTTTTTTGTTAATTTTACAGAATATATCTAAAGTATTGTTAAAGTTCAAAATTCTTCAAAAATACGTGTAATAATAATAAACAAATATTATAATTAAACGATAATTTTGTTTCTAAAAACTTTTTTTAATGTAATTTAAATAAATTAAAGTATAAAATTCATATTATTTCTGTTACAGAAAATTAACTTCCGCTATGTATTCAAATAAAATTTCCATTATACTAACTGAAAAACAACCAGTAAGTATAAACTGATTTATAAAGCTATATTCATTCAAACCATCTAAGATTTGCATCTTCTTTAAAAAATGTGGAGAGTATAAATTTATAGTTTAAGTTTTGTTTCACCTATAGTCTTCAAAATGAAATAAAAATAAAGTAATAAAAACATAAATAATCACTGGTATATTGAGATTATTCAGAGCATAGATAATGATGAAAAAGATGCAAATATAAAGTTTATGCATCCCAACGGACCTTCCACTTCATTTTGCTGGCCAAATAATGATTATTGCAACGTGCCCTTCAACCATATATTATGTAGCATTGAATTGACTACTGCAACAGGACGGCCATATGCTCTTTCAAAAGAATCTACTGAAACAATCAATCGTAAGTGGAGCATTTATAAAAAGCAATATCTAGCGCATTAATATGTTGAATTTCCTATTTCCATTTAAATTTATCATAAACACCTTTAACCATTCAATTATAAAAAAGTGCAAATCCAGCGCAGAAATAAATCTTATATTTGAAATTGGTTAAAAGTTGAAAAACTTCTGTCTCATATATGTAAGTAAATTTTGTATGTATAGGGGAAGACGGGGTACAATGAAACAAAATTTACTAATTTTTTTTTCCTGTCCACAATTTTGCATGCACAAAAATATAATTAATGCATATTTTTAATCTTGTATTTTCCCCATCTAAACAAATTTTTATTAGGTTCTAAACAATATCTTTATGCTTGAAAAATAACAAAAAATAAATGTCTTACAGTGTTTCATTGTACCCCGTATGCCGGGGTACAATGAAACACATACTGGGGTACAATGAAACACTCCAAATGATAGAAGCAATTTTCACCCAGTATAGTTTATTTTATGAAAAATGAGATAAATACAAAAACAAAACTTGATTAATAAGGAAATTGATAAAAATAGTATAGTCTAAGATGAAAAATAAGAAAATTCTATAAGTTTAAGAAATACCTTTCATTTTACATTAAATTGGTGCAAGTCAGTTTCAAAAGTTCACATTTCTGTTTATATTTCAGTTGATCCTGAAGGAATATGGGGTGGTAGTTTCAACAGAATGAGTTTTTTTTTTTAAATGTAAGTTTCTAAAAAAAAAAAAAAAAAAAAAACCACCTAGGTTGGAGTCTTTATATCAAGTATTTCACATTTGACTTCATTTAAATGTATGATTTCTCCAACAGTATATATTTCCTTATGTTTTCATTTATACGGATACTGCTTGTGCCATACATGTTGTGTGTGAATATCTCATTCTTAGTACCTCGATGACCAGCTGGGCCTGGAAGAAAATCTGGATCATCATCAGAGTTTGTAGCAGGCAGAGTTTGTTTACAAAACAATCCCTTCTCAGCTTTTTTTCTCTTTCTGTTTTTTAATTGCTTAACAAGAGCATTTTTTACTGACCTGGTTAGAACAAAACTCTTTTTTTTTTTTCTGTTTTCCTACTCTTACTTCTAATATATTCTATTTACTACTTTTATTACTATAATAAAACATGTTTCATTGTACCCCGTCTGCAAGTGTTTCATTGTACCCCGCATTGAGGTTACTAAATAAAAATTTATTTTCAAACTTCTAATATTTATTTTTTTTTAGTTTGGTTTTGGAGGTATGAAGACAACAACCCAAAGAAAACAATGTATAGAAAAAATAATTATTACATATAACAACAAGGAAAAATAAACAAAATTACTTTTAGTAAAGAAAGTTACTTTCAATGGTGTAAAAGCAATAATCTTCTATTGCTACTGTTATAGAAGTCTGAATGTATCCAAATCACATCAGTAATTGGAACATATAGTTGAATAACATATATAGTATAAACTGCAACTCTCTTTATGACAAATTTGACTGATTTTACAAGTAATGTTTCATTGTACCCCGTGTTTCATTGTACCCCGTCTTCCCCTATATATTATATCAATAACAAAGAAAAAAGAATATGGTTTTATTACAGGATATATAACCTAGAATTTTATGTAACATATTGTTAATTTATACACAAAATTTATCAAAATAAATCTTTATTCATTTGCTTTTTTAATAATTTCATTATTTTTACCTTGAATTGCTACTAATTCTACTTAATTTATTTATAATAATTTTATTTCTGTTTGTGAAGTTAAAAGACTTGATGTTAGTTTTAAAAGTCAATCCTCTATAATATCATATATTAAAAATTGAAACTATTTTGACAAAAACTGTCAAGATGCTACCCCCCCCCCCTCCCAAAAAATAAATAAATATTTAAATCTAGCATTAGTTAGAAAAATATGGCACTTATGTTTATTTTGACAGGATATTGAAGAATCTATCTAAATATGTATATCATGAATCTTTGGAATGTAAGGGGAGGGGCGTCCAGAATTTACGAGTTGATTGAGTATTAATAAAGTTTATCAGTCTCCAGATCATCTTTATGCTAGATTATTTCTTTACATGTTTATATGTCTTCAAAATACATGCATATAAAAAAAAAATCTAAGAAATTTTTTTTTCTCAAGTTTTTAAAAAACACCTCTTTAATTTTTTTTTTTTTTTTTGTTAAAAGATTGACTAATAAAAAGCTCATAAAAAATATTTAACAAAATAAAATGGGTGGTACATCTAAAAATATTTTTTCTTTTGAAATTCATACATGAAATGTCAATTTTATATGGACATTCAAAAAATCTCAAAGAAAAATTTTTTTCTTAAGTTTTTCAAAAAACACCTCTTTAATTTTTTTATTGAGAAAAGATTGACTAATAAAGAGCTCATGAAAAAATATTTAGCAAAATAAAATGGGTAGCACATCTAAAAATATTTTTCTGAAATTCATATATGAAATGTCAATTTTATATGGGTATTCAAAAGTTCAAAAATTAAAAAAATATATTTGTTGTAAAAAGAAAATAAAAATTGGTTTTACTTTATGAAATAAATAATATAAAGAAAGTTCTTCCAAAAAATTTAACCATTTTAATTATTTGGTAAAGAGTTATGAAGTTTTTTGTAGAACCATACAGAAAATCAACACTTTAAAAATGTCCATAGAAAAAGAAAAGTGTTGTATGTTCAGATGCTTATAATTTGAAATATTTTAATTGGATTCAATTAAAATTTCATGTGGTACCATCTTATACATGTATTTTTTCATGTTCCAAGTTTCGTCAAAATCTGAGATGGTGGGTGACATTTTGTAAAATTGCTGGATGATTTGACATGGAATGACCCTTATACCACCTTAATTTTAAAAAAAAATCATTTATTTAAATAAATTAAATATTTATGTGTATATAGGGTAGATGTGCCAGTAATGGACAGCCTTAAGGAATTTCTTTCAAAATTATTTTTTTATTAATAGTTATAATTATTATAGTATTCCAGTTTTTTCAATATTATATTAACCTATCAACAATATTTAACCATTCTTATAGTCTCATTTCCCAACATGAATCGAAATTTAATTTTAAATAACAGAAATATATCAAAAGCCCAGTAATGGACACCCTATAAAAAGCAATAAGTATAATTGTTTTTATGACTATTTAGAGCCAGAATTTAATGAAACAAAATAGTTATTTTCAAATAAATTTAACTATTAGGATACCAGTAATTAATAAAATATTTGCGATAATCATTTACTGTTTGCATCAATTATTGTAATTATTAGAGGATCGATGTTTTAATTATTTTAGATGGATAGTTTAAAATACTAAATATCAGGCAATTACAGCTATCAAATTATTGAAACAGAGGGGGATTTAAAAGGTAATTAAAAAAAAATAGTTTTGGAATATTAGTGTTTAGTTTTGTCTCACTAATTTTTAACAATTAATCTTCCAGAGACTACTTGATATATCATTTATAATAATTAATATTAAAAATATGATTGAAATGATATATTGTAAGTTGAATATTTTAAATACTAAATAAAATAATTTCAAGATAAAACTTTAGAACTGATGTTTAAGGCCACTGATCTGCAGATTTACTAGTTTCATGAATATTACCTATAACTTTCATTAATGTTACATTATATATATATATATATATATATATATGTCAGATGTGAATAAGGAAACATTTAAGACAGGAAATAGATTTGTAATAGCTTCTGTAACTTAATTGTTTTTATTTAAACGGAGAGGGGTTAAGCCCTATGAGCCCTTCTGACTGTGCTCTTAAACAATATTCTCTGCTTCCTGGCTGGTTTGATTGCCAGATTATAAAATATGGAAGGTGCATATACATAAAAAAATAAATAAAATAGGGTCAGGTGGGGTGGAATGGGTATAAAAATACAAGTTTTTGAAATGATTATGGAATCATTCCTAAATGGAAAGGAATTTATAAAAAGTAATGATTCAGTGTTTTACATTGCATTTATAGACATCCAATTTTCATCAAAATTGTTTTTCAAAAGATTATTTATTAATTTAAAAAGAAAGTTTTTCTGGTGGCTGATTTTATACCCATTCCTCCCCATAGGGTGGGGTGGAATGGGTAACCAAGTTTAAAAGGCAATCAAAGCAACCAATAACCCAAATTTCAGTGTATTATATATTTTATTACATAAAATTACTTATTGACAATTACGTTGGCCAATTTATTTCTCATAAAATAATTAATGTCCCTGATTATTAAGTGTTTGTTGGCTTAGCTTTATGAAAGTTGCTTTCTGTTGATTTCTACCTTGTCAACTTTGTTAGGAAAGGTATACAGGTTTTCTAGTGATGATTTATGCAGAAATTTTACAATGTAAGTAAGAGGATCTGATGTTTCAATCACTTGGGCAATAAAATATTTTTTAGATTTTTTTACCTAAGTATTATTTTCCTAAGTCTAATCATGTACCCATTTCACCCCACTTTACACTTTTAAAAAATAAAGAATTTTTCTTACATGTTTGTTTCAGTCAATAAAGGACACTACTATGTACAAACTATGCAGTAAAAAAAATTATTTCTGCAATAAAATAAAAAGAGACAATAAAGTTAATACAGCACTAAGTGATGTTGACACTCGTCATGTTGTTTTCAAAATTAATTCTAAATGGACTAAATGTTTCCAATATTTTTTTTTATACTTAAAAAGAAAGTTGAAAAGTTGATAAATTATATACATGATTGACAAATATTTTTTGTACGTAGTGTGATTGTAATCCATAAACAAAGCAGTATTACCCATTCCACCTCACCTGATTTAAAATATTCAACTTTTATTAATCACATAAAATAACTTGAAAGCAGCTATTTATAAAAGTTTTGGTGTTATTATATTTTGTATAAGTATATAATTTAAAAATTAAATTTGATTATTTAGGTTTGCAGTTAAGTCAAAATATTTTATGCACTATAAACATTACTGAAATTGCATTTTTAGCAATGTCTACATGGGGTGTCCATTACTGGAAAATGACCATCCCAGTAATGGATACGCCCTCTTAAAACCTTAAAAATAAATGAAATTTCGAAAATGGCCGTTAGTATATAAAATTCTATATTTTCTATTGCTACTCAAACAAAAACATTCAAATTTTACAAGAAAATAAATAATATATAAATTAATTAAACAAAGACCTCTCAAAGAACTCAGCCTCTTCATTAAGATTTTCACAGAAAAACAGTGAAACTTTCTGCTTCCTGATTGGTTTGATTAAAAGTGTCAACAATAACACAGTTTTATAAAACATGCAAGGGGGAATTATAAAAAAAATAATTAAAGCTAAATATTTATTAGTTATTTTTTTATGAACGAAACACATCAAGGGGTGTCCATTACTGGCACATCTACCCTATATAGCTGTATGTGTGTGTGTGTGAAAACATAGGTTTTCTTACTTTAGTTATGAAATATCTGGCAAAATCAGATTCCTTTCAGGATTTTCATTTTGAATCTGATATTGAAAGTAGGATTTCTCTGTTTGATTTTGACTGATGGAAAACTCATTTTAATATGAAGGATGATGCACTCAGCTGAAGGAAAAAGAATAATTTCAGATAAAGAAACTGAAAGAGCAATATTTCAAATTTTCACAACCACTTCATTCTTAACTAATGAAGAAAGAATATTTTACACCCTTAGAGTAGTTCATTCAGCACTTTAAAATGGACTAGTAAATGAAAAAGCATCTAAGCTTCTGTTTTTGCTTAAGGCAAGCATGAAAAATAACTTTTGAATCAGAAATTGTAATTTTTTCTTGTTGAAATTAGCTAAATATTTTAAAGCAGCAAAACATTTTTTGCATTTCTCCCATCCCATCAAATCTGTAAATGTAGGCAATATCCATAAAAATCCTTTTTGTTCCATCAAATAAAAAATCCTGTTAACACTTAAATTTTTCAGATGTAAATTGATTTCCTCTATTTTTGATATTAATTGACAGCATTTTATGTGTCATTCTAATTTACAAGAATTTTGTTGAGGATGGATAATATATAATGGGTCATTCACTGAAATGTGGCTGTTAAAGAACCCAATTGAAATTTTCCCAAAACAGATTAACCTTCTATACTACTCTAATTTAAAGTCTTATGAGTTTTTATGTATTTTTTTGTATTAGATTAGTCGGCTGAATCCCAGAACAGCCGAGACACTTGGCATCGTTCAATTTGGCGAGGCGATAAATGGATTTTTGTTGTTACCAGTTCATTTTGTAAATTCTTTCCATGCCTACAGCGGTCTGATCTTGAATTTGGATCGGTTTAATGTGATTGGTTGATTTGTTGTGTATTGGATGGCTACACCTACCTGAAAACTTTTATTGACAATTAGCTCAGTGGTGTTTTGACAACTCAACTCTGCATCTTTTGTAATTTGTATAGAAGGAAGACATTTTGTAATTATAAAATTAAAATGATGGCAAGGCAAAAGTTTGTTATTGTTAATATTTGTTAGTTTTTTTTTTTTTTGCTGTTTTTAGTTGTTAAATTTGAAAGTTAAAGTACCTATATAATTTAGTTTGAAATTGAGTATTTATTCATTTTTTTTGCTGGAAAGTTAAATGAAGTTTAACGATGACTGGAAATTTACGAAATTATGGCAATTTAACAGTTTTTAGAGTTGGTTTTCAAGAAAGGAGATGTCTGTTAAGGTATGTTAATAATTTTATGCATTTTTTGTTGTACCTAATGTTTTATCATCATCATCAACCGTTTTCAATCCACTGCTGGATGTAGGTCTCCCCCAGATTTTTCCAATGTTTTCTGTCCAGTGCTTTAGTCATCCAATTTATACCGGCTACTTTTCTGATTTCATCACTCCATCTTACTTGAGGTTGTCTTCTTGGCCGTTTTACATCTCTGGGATACCACTGTACAGTGTTTGTGCTCCATCTATTCTCTTGTCTTCTTGCAATGTGCCCAGCCCATTTCCATTTTAGCCGTTTAATTCTTTCAATGATGTCAAAAACTTTCGTCTGACTTCTTATCCAGGTTATTCTTTTTCTGTCTCTTCTAGTTATACCTAGCATACACCTTTCCATACTTCTCTGTTTTGTTTGTAATCTTTGTACGATCTGTTTTGTTAGCGTCCATGTTTCTGCTCCATAAGTTAGCACAGGCAAAACACATTGGTTAAATACCTTTCTTTTCAAACAAAGGGGCATGCTACTCTTCAGAATAATATTGTTCTTCCCAAAAGCACTCCATCCATTTCTTATTCTTCTATTGATTTCATTCATGATACTATTATCTGATACTATTATCTGATGATACTTCCTGCCCAAGGTACACATAACTTTGCACTTCTTTAATTTCAGTGTTGTTGTAGACAATTTTCTTTTTTGATGCAAATGAATTGAACATCACCTTAGTCTTTTCCAAGTTTATTTTTAATCCCACATTAATTCTAGCTTCTGCCAAATCTTTTAGCATATTTTCCAATTCTTCAAGACTGTTACTGAAAATTAAAATGTCGTCAGCGAATCGGAGATGACTTAAATATTCCCCATTTATTCTAATCCCTTTTTTATTTCCCAATCCAGCTTCTTGAAAATATTTTCTAAGACGGCCGTAAAAAGCTTAGGCGAAATGGTGTCTCCTTGTCTTACCCCTCTTCCAAGCTTGATCTTTGCTTTTCCTTTGTCCAAGCGGGTGGTTGCTGTTGCTTTCTTGTAAATCTTCTTTATAATATTGATGTAAGGTTTGTCTATACCAATGTCCTCCAGAGATTGTACTACTGCTGATGTGTAGACCGAATCAAATGCTTTTTCATAATCAATAAAGGCAAGGCAAAGAGGTAGTTTTTAATGTTTTCCTTCTCTCCTTTCTTGTAAAGTAGCACCATCACAGTATTATTCCAATCTTCTGGTACATCTGACTTCTTGAGACATTTGGAAAACAGTAAGTAGGGTCAGGTGGGGTAAAATGGGTAGGGTCACCCGGGATAATTCCTGGTCAGCAAGTTTCTGGGGTAATTCCTGGTCACAGTCCTTTTTATGTTTTAAAAACGCTTCACCAAAATGAAAAAAATCATAGAGGTACTCTGAAGTACCCTCATTGGAATTTATTACTTAATTATGAGTTTATAGTTCATTTATTTTGAAAAAAAAAATCTTTTTAAATCTTTTTGAAATGGCTTATTAAATTTCTGTAAAATAACATTGGCCTTAGTTATGATACATTTTTACAAAGATCTTTGTCACTACTCAAATTTTAAATATTTTTGTTTTCTTTCTTTTTGGTTGAATTACCAACTACTTTAGCTATTAAAAAGTAGTCTTGAAATTTTTTATACTATTTTAAATAATTTACAGAAGTTGGTCAAATATTGCCCCATGTATCTGGGGTAAATCTTGGTCACTGGGGTAATTCCTGGTCAATGTTTTTATCGTCATTTAATTCCTTTTTATTGTCATATTTAGTGATTTTAATTGTCGCAAACCCTTTCAGAATTAACTGCAACCACACTGTTCACCACATTTTAGCTAATTGTAGTTCTTAATAAAGTAGGTCACCCGGGGTAATTTCCGGTCATTGAGTTTCTGAGGTAATTCTTGATCATTTTCGCTTTTGTTATAAAAATAACAATTTATGAAACTGTGAAAAATCTCAAAGATACTTTGAATCCTTTGCTTTGAAATATATGCCTTAATTATTCATTTAGTTGAAATTAAATATTTAAAAAATATCAAAACTGCTACTCAAATTTCTGCAAAACATCAATCTTGATTTTTACACATTTTACAACAGATCATTGTCATTCTTGAAGTTTTAATTATTTTATTTCAACTAATGACATATCACAGTCTTTAAAAGAGATTATAAAATTTTCCTCTGCTATATTAAACACTTTTAAAAGAAGAAAATAGTAAGTGTTCAGAAAATAAGACACACTCTATGACTAAACAATTTAAGTAGAAATACTACCTCATTGCAAAATGGTGCTTAAAAATATACATAATGCAATAGAGAGACCTAATTATTATGCTGTGTATTATACTAAAGGTCTATATTGAAATTTTCTTGAAAAGGAAGTCGAAGATTTCTGTTGTCCTAAGCAAAATAAAATTGATAACAAACATTCAGTTATATTTTTTATGGACCAATAAATTTGCAAGTTATTAATAAATCCATTCTCAGTGCATACTAATGAAGTAATAAATACTGCTTATAAATGTTGTAAAAATACATAAAAATTCTTTGGCTACTTAATGTTTTGTAAAATGTACAAGAGTGTTTTGCACATCAAATAACTTTGTATTTATGCCCAAAACAAAGTCTATGCTTTATTATTCCATAATTATGAGATGAACAAAACTTTTAGAAGATTGATTCTACTTATTTTATTACTCAGTCACAAAAAAAATGAACTGTACTACTTTATTTACATGAAAAAGGATGCTGACCGATAATTACCCCAGATGTGACCAAGAATTACCCCACTTCCGGGGTAATTCTTGGTCATTTAAAAACTATAATTATTTTAATTATAAGTGCATATATATTTAAGTAAGCATTTTATAATATAGCCATCAGAGTGGGCTTATTCCACAAAAAAATTGGAAACAATATCTTTAATAGTTTTTATAATAATTAGATGTTGATGCTTTTTGACCAGGAATTACCCCGGGTGACCCTAGTTAAAAAATATTGTTTAATTGTTTCAGTTTTTTTAACATATTTATAGTTTTCAAAATTATATGATTGCTTGATGTTTAAGCTTTTTTCTCCTAGTTTATTTTTGTTTTTATAGTTAGTTCTATTTGAGTGGCAACAGTAAAATCGTTTGAGGACAATTTCATGCCACATGTGGTCTGATTAAACTTTTCCCTGCAGCTCATAATATTTGATATAAACTCATTTGTTTGATCTCAGTTTATTCATTAAGCACTTCTAATACTTTTCCAAATTAAAAACAAGAAATTGCTTTTGTTTTTGTTGTTTTATCTTAAATCTTATAAATGGGGTAAAATGGGTATAGTGTTAGGCTTAGCATTTTTTGTATATTTAGAGTGTTATATAGAACTTTTCTAAATAAAATTCTTTATTGTACTAGAATTAGAATAGAATAAGTTTTAAATATACTTTAAAATATTTATATAATGCACAATACGTTTTTCTCACGATCGGAAAGACTTGAAATTCATTGTACACAATTTTGTCAAATCATTGCTAACATTTCTAGAAATATTCCATTTCTAGATGGTATATCTGGTGCTGATTGGATTTGAAATTTTAAGAAGAGGTAGTCGAAAGAGTTGGGAAATTGAAAACCAAAATTGTTGATAAAAATAAGAGCAGCGTGGTTTTGACACATGCTTGCTATCTCGACACGTATCAATCTCACATCTCCTAATAATCTTAGTAAAAACTTCAAAGCTGAAACATAAGCATGTCCAAACAAAAGCAGATGAAGTTCTAACAAATAAAGACATTATGAAACAGTTAAAAAATAACTCTGATAACCAGAACACCAAAAAAGTTAAAATGGGCAAGAAGAAGAAAAAGTGTTAAATGAGGCTCAAATTAGACTATAATGTGTGGAAGATATCCCCGATGTAAAAATAAATGTATCTGTAGGTGCATGATTGAAAGTGCAGTATTTTGGAACAAAGACAAACAAAGAATTAATTGGCAAAATTACTAATATTGAAGAAAATGAAACACTAATATGAAGTAAATTCTTGGAAAAGTCTAAGATTGGTTGCATTTTATGTTTTCCCTGATGCTGAAGAGTCAGGGGTACGTTCATTCGTTATTCTTGTGACCATTAGAGCAAATTTTCAGAAATGTTTCTTATTTTATTATTAAGAGAAAAATTGATATAATTAGATAAATATCATTGTGTTTCACTCACATAAAATATATGTAATTTGAAACTAAAATCATTTTACTTGTTTATATGATAAATCAAAATTTTGTTACAAATTAGATATATTTTATGCGAGTGGAACACAATAGTATTTAACTACTGGTTATATCAATTTTATCCTAATTATATTTTATAGTAAAATGATTGGAAGTTTTTCCAAAACTGTGCTCTAAGGGTAACAAGAGTAACAATAGACATTCTCGCAGATTATACTGAAAAAAAAATAAGAACAAAAAAAGCAGGTAATAGAACCATTAAATAAACCAACATTTAATAATCTGGGTCATTATGCTTTTGATAAGACTTTTAATACTTATCATGTAATGGGCTGAGAATACGAGTTGGAAAAAAGTAGACAGAAAATGTTTTCATTTGCACCTAAGCTTGATTCATAGCAAAGTTTCTCATTTATCTATTAACTTAAATTTCATATTTAAATAAAAATGTTAACATTTTTTAAGACTTATATGGGTCATTTTCAAAATAAGGTACATTTTCAGCAATTTTTTTTTAATTTTAAAGTACAACTTTTTGCACAAATTATTTTACTACGATTAATAAAAGATAATTTTAACTCAAATAATGCAGTGGCTGAGCTTAATTGACTCATTAACACAAATACATTAATTACTTAAAAGTAAGTATTAGTTAGACCAATGACATGCGTTAGGCCAGCGACATTTTGCATTAGACTGTTGACATTTTTGTTTTAACCCAAAGACATTCTTTATTAAAGTTGTGAATAGTCATAATATTATTATTATAACTTTTAAAATACATTTTTTACATGGAACCATTTTATTGTTTAACATTGTGTCACTGGCATAACAGGATTTGTCACTAGTTTAACAAATATATTGCTAGGCCAGTGACTGTTAGACCAGTGACATTTCTTAAGAAATACATTTTTATTCCTCTTTTAAAAATAGTAATATTATGATTTAGTGTGTTAAACAAAAGTTTTTTTACTGTATTATTATAATCTATTTATTAAATTGATTTAACTGTTATCTGTTTAACAGAATATTTGTTAGACCAGTGACACATAATGAAAGAACTTAGCTGATTTAGGAATATTATTTCCCCTTTTTAAACAGTAGACTAAAGATGAAAATAAGGAATTTTGCTTAGTGGCCACTGGCCGGTAAGTTGATTTTTTTTAGTAGCCAGTTACTGGCTAGTGAGAATAATTTCTTTAGTCGCCAGTTAGTAAATTTATGTCACTGAATATTTAATTTAAAAATATATAAATTTAGAGTAAATAAGTAATTTATGTAATAAATAAAAATATTTTAATTCATATTGTTTTGAACTTGAGATACTAATTTCCAATCTATTTTAACAGCAAAGTTATATGTAACATGCTTATATAGCTAACTACATAAGTCAACTATACTTAGGTACTTTTCAAAATATAAAAAAAATCTGAAATTTACAGCAAATTTTCTGAAATGTAAAGGGGGGGGGGGGATTTCTCTCCTGGAACTAATTATGCATTTTTTACATGATACTTTAACAAAATTTGCGTTTTCTGCGATCTATTGGCGATGTTTGTGTTTCTTCCGCGATCCTTTGACAAAATGTGCGTTTTTTTTCGCGATCTTTTGACAAAATTCGCACCTTTTTTGTAATTTTTTGATGAAATTCGCGTTCGTTTTTACGATTTTTCGACGAAATTCTCCTTTTTACGCGATTCTTTGACAAAATTCGGATTTTTTTCTGCGATCTATTGACGAAATTCGAGTTTTTTCGCGATCCATTGACGATATTTTGCGTTTCTTTCGCGATCCATTGACGATATTTTGCGTTTTTCCACGATTTATTGACGATATTCTACGTTTTTTTCGCGATTCTTTGACGAAATTCGGGTTTTTTAGCGATCCTTTGACGAAATACAGGTTTTTCTACGATCCTTTGACGAAATGTGCGGTTTTTTCGCGATCTTTTAACAAAATTCTCGTTTTTTTTCGCGATTCCTTGACGAAATTCGTGTTTTTTCGCGATCTATTGACAATATTTGCGGGTTTTTTTGCGATCTATTGACGATATTTGCATATTTTTTCGCGATCTATTGACGATATTTGCGTTTTTTCCGTGATCCATTCACGATATTTGTGTTTTTTCCGTGATCCATTTACAATATTTGGGTTTTTTCTGTAATCTGACGAAATGTGCATTTTTTCGCGTTCTTTTGACGAAATTCTCGGTTTTTTTCGCGATTCTTTGACGAAATTCGCGTTTGTTTTTCGCGATCTAATGACGATATTTGCGTTTTTTTCGCGATCCATGGATTATTAAAAAAAGAAATAAAGAACAATTATGGGTTTGAAATTTTTACCTATTTCAAATATTATAGATTTTAAAACAGTAAGACACCATATTGCACTTATTTTGAAAATGACCCATGAATATTTCAATGTTTACTCTGATATAGGCATGTACTTTAAAATATTAAATGATGCCATGATTTTTCCTGAAAGTTCTTGAGAAATGAAAATTTTATTCATTAAATCGTTACTCTGATTTGGAAAGGTACTTTAAAATTTTCACATTTTTCCAATAAACTTATGTTGAAATCATTTGTTTTATTTTGAATCTCATAAAAATCAGTTTTCCTTTTTCTAATACGTCGTTATTTATAAATGTTGTGTTTCCCATAATTCCAGGATGATAGTGTAGTAAAAAGCAGTCTGGAAGCATTCAGGAAAGTGGACCAATCATGCTAGTTTTCAGATTGGCGTATGTGGGGTGTTTGGCGCTTCTCAGAAAAGTCGCCAAATGGGGTGTTTCGCCTGTTCTGGGATTGTGCCGATTAGTCTTATTTCACTGTATAGTATGCATATAAATGGATTCAGATCACTTCCTCTTATATTAAAAATATGAGGGAATTATGAAATAATTCTGAAAATCTTACAAAGATGATTAGTGTTAGGTTTTCAATAGGTGTAATATTTTCAGTTGTTAAATATTATCTGAAACCTGTTTCCAATATTATAATAACAGGGAAAAAAATTATTTGTGTATATTAAAATATAATAGATGAGGGAATGACAGCTATAAAAATACTTACTTAGATTTAATACTTGAAAGCCATCTGCTTGCCAGAAAGTTGTTGAGCAAAAAAAAAAAAAACCAAGATGGTTTCATTACTTTACTCCTATACTCACTATCCTAGACCTATGTAACGCATGTGCCATCATTTACTGAGTAAATAGGAGCATTTTTATAGTAATGTGAGAGAATGATGTCAATAACTAGGGGCAGTATTTCTTTTTTTCATTTCTTATGAGTAGCTGAGAAGCAAAATTCCTTGAGACCTCAGCCATATGGCACCCCTGATTACAATCAGCCAAAAAAGAAAAGAAGAATACCTCATATGTTTTAATCACAGAATTGTTGAAGAGAAAAATAAAAATAGACTGTGAATTATAGGTCTGTTTTTAAAAATTTATATATAAAAATAAGCTTAGGAATCACCTCCGTATTGACATAGTAACACTTTAAAATTTTGTATAGCAATACACAAATTTCTCTTCATGTTTTGATTCTAGAATAAATTTTAACATCAGATAACAAATTTGAAGTTCTTTAGTAGAGAAGTTTGAATATGTCGATGTAAAATTTTGACATCTTTTATTTTTCACTTATATCTCCTGTAATCCTCCATACTAAGTACTTCAAATATAATTGTGTGATTTTTATACATTTCTATAATTTTTATATATGAATTATGAACTACAAAATTAATATTTAGACGAAATCAATTTTAGCCTATAAATATTTTAACTAAAATCAATTTCCAGAGGCTTCTAATTTGCATATACAAAATTTTAGTGCTCATTTTACCAAATAGTTACGCAGTTATGTTTAAAAGTGTCTGGGATCTTTGAACGTTGCGCTTTTATTTCATTTCATTTTTGGATCGGCGCTTCTGCCAAGGAGAGAAAATAAGTCACATCCGAACACTGAGAGACGCAGCACGAATAAAAAAAACTTTATTTACAGAATGTACATGTAAAATATGTAAAACAGACTCTCATTGGTTGGGATCAAACATGTAACAGGAGCTCTTATTGGTCTCCTAAAAGCGTGAACCATACGTCACATGACGTCACGCCTCGGACTCCCCAATCGTCTGAAGAGAAAATGAAACGGAGGATGACTCGAGGGAAAAACATGCGGTCATTTATTGAGCCGCGATAGAAAACCCACAAAAAGAACTATCAGCATAACAGTTTGTGGTCAGTTAATGCAGCCATTAAAATGACTAATTTCATAAAAATTACTGTTGAACTTCTATTGTATGAAATTCTCCATTTGATAAAATTTTCTCTGGAATCTTGATCTTAATAAAAAATGATGTAGGATATGATCTGTTACCGAGCAATTCTCCATTAACCTGAATTGTAGGTTAAGGGCTTAACTCTGGCCTGAACCTGAAATTCAATTCACCAATCACTCAGCCCTCTAGTAATGTGTGTGTGGTGGGGGGGATAAAAAATAAAGCCAAGAAACTCAACGTAACTACGATAATTAATTAGCTAATTGTACATATGCAGATGAAGGAATGATGACAACTGTTTTTCATTTGTGCTTTGAAGCTTATTTTGTAGGCAACACTGTTTGTGATGCAGTAACAAAACAAAATATTAATTATAAAGGAAAGTAATATAAAAGAATGTGTTACTCTTAATTTTTAGGCCTTTTTTGATATTTTAGCTCTGTGAATTCAAAATTATATTAATCTATGTTGAAACTTTCATCTCTCAAGGTTTAAGAAATTTTGTAAGTATTTTTGGTTGTGCCATCTATCAAATGTGAATAGTATTTCTTTTTATGTATATATATATATATATATTAATTAAAAAGAAAAGAAAAACCAGTTTTCCTTTCATTTCAGTTTTACTCCTCCTTTTCATATTTGTTTAAAGCATGCAGTTTTAGAAGTAAGAATAAAATATCCATTTAAATATTGCATGTGGTGTGTTAATTTCTTCATAATAGATAAATAATAATAATCTGATGAACTAAGTTATACATTATCATTATACCATAATAAACCTTTTGCACTACCAGGGTGCAGAGAAAGTATTGATTGTAAAATCAATCTCTACTACAATGCCATAGATGCAATTATTTCAATAATTTTTATTGAGTATCTTTAATAACTAAGTGACAATTGATATTCTGTCATTCATTTTCGATTTGGTCTCCTTTAGTCTTGATACACTTGCGGAGACAGCGCGGAAAGGCATCAATAACACGCCGCAAGTAGTCTGCATCAAGACCGTTCCATTCACATGTCAAAGCAGCTTTTAAAGAAGCGATATTCTTGTGAGGTTTAGCATAGGCTCTTGCTTGCAACACTCCATATACTGAGTAATCAAGTGGATTCAAATTCAGACTATTCGGTGGCCAGTTTTGAGAAGAAATGAAATCGCCAAGATTTGCTTGGCACTACTGTTGCGTTTGTCGAGCCTTATGGGCTGGTACTGAATTTTGTTGGAACACATGTGGATTGTTTCCAAAATGAAAATTTAGCCTTGGAAGGACCTTCTTTATTAGAATAGCACTGAGAAAATTGTTCTGATTAATCTTACACCATCATCAACAAAGACCAAAGGGGATTTCCAATTGCTTCTCATTTCATTTCTTCTCAAGACTGACCACCAAAAAGACAAATTTCATCAAGAGATCACAAAAAAAGGAAAATTTCCCCAAAAGATCGTGAAAAATGGCAAATTTTGTCAAAAGATCATGAAAAAATGACAAATTTCGTCAAAAGATCGTGAAAAAAAAACATAGTAACAGGAGTGAATTTTCAGATTTTTTTTTACAACTCAGATTTTATATATATATATTAATTAAAAAGAAAAGAAAAACCAGTTTTCCTTTCATTTTAGTTTTACTCCTCCTTTTCATATTTGTTTAAAGCATGCAGTTTTAGAAGTAAGAATAGAATTTCCATTTAAATATTGCATGTGGTATGTTAATTTCTTCATAATAGATAAATAATAATAATCTGTTGAACTAAGTTATACATTATCATTATATACCATAATAGATCTTTTGAACTACAGGGTGTAGAGAAAGTATTGATAGTAAAATCAATCTCTACTACAACGCCATAGATGCAATTATTTCAATAATTTTTATTGAGTATCTTTAATAACTAAGTAACAATTGTTATTCTGTCATTCATTTTCGATTTGGGCAAGCATTCAGATGTCCGGGCCTTAAGGATCACTAAATAGCGATTCTTAACTGACATTTAAGGATCCGTATTTAAGGATTCTTAAACTGCTATTCAGACCTGTCTGCCTAAACAAGCTTCGGCTTTCCTTATCTCCGGTCTAGCTTCGGCAATCATTGGAACATGATACCGATTACACAAATGATAAACCAATCAGCACACAGAATCGTTTCGCTGCTGATCAATCAATCATGCGCATATTTGCCGTTCTTTGTTTTGCACGCTTTTTGAAATTGAATTTTGCTATTATTCTGTTCATTATTATCATTGAAAAGGGGAAAAAAAAAGCATGGAAAAAAAAGAAAACAGAGGGAAAATTGTGCAAATTTTACATATTCCAGTAATTTCTGAATTACAAATAGTTTAAAAATAAAACCTTTTGCTTATTTTTAACATAATTAAATAATGGAAATAATAACTTATTATTTACAGGCTCTTTTTAAGTTTTATTTCTTGAAATATATATTTTTAAGATGTTCATTTTTAATTATTTGAGTACATGTTTAAAATTTTCAAGCAAAAGATTTTGGCCATGGCTACAAGATATTTAGGAATAAAATTTTTATACAAACATGGGCATACTACACAAGATTTTCATTAGGGGAAGGGGGCAGCGGAGAGTCAGTACACCTCATTGGCTTTTGGATTTTAATTACCTAATTTTGTTTTATCCTTGATTACTTAAAAATATGATAAAATTTAGAAAAATTAAGACTAATTAGAATAATTAAAAAATAAAATGTATCTAAGAATTTTCGTCAGCGGAGAGGGTGAAATTGCTCCCTCAACACTTGATGGAAGACAATTTTGAATGTTTATTATTGCTGATTTCTTAAATTCCTGTATTGCTTATAATGGTGATGTGTTTAAAAATATGTTCTTTCAAAAAGAATTCTGTTAAAAAAATCTTAACTTAGCTTATTTCATTTTTATGCTCTCCATTTTAAAAACAGACTCAGCTGTAGACCACAGGCACATCTTCCCCAAAATCTTGCATGCAAGAGAGAGTACTTTCTGCTATGTAGCTTATATATATAATTAACTTGCTATTCTTAAAAGTCATCTTTTTTAGAGGGGGGGGGGAGTTTTTGATCAAAATCCTATTTAAAATGTACATGGTATTTTTCCCCCTTTAAAAATAACTTAAAATAAGTTGTATTATTTTAATGATAATCTAAAAATAAATTTCAAACTAAAATAAATGCAGTACATACAAACATTTCCAAAGGTTATTTGTAATATCAGGGGATCAATCTAGGCAAGATTTAAGGCCACTTCACAAAAATCCATTTAATAAAAAAATCCTTTTCGTGAAATTCCTCTTAATATAATGGGTCCTTCACAAAATTTCATTCCATAAAAAATACTTTTTTTGTGATTGTTAGGTTATAAAATGTCTATTCGAATTTGAGTAACTGAATTTCATCTTTCATTACAAAATGTCATACAGTACTCTCCGCACATCACAAACGTAAACAATGAAACTTTCAGTTGAGATATAAGGGCAAAATTACAGAATTTAGTATTATTTACTTGACCTTTACTTTAAATAATTTTTTAAATTATCTTACATTCTATCATGATTTAGTTTATTATTTTACTTAATTATTTTAATATTTTACAATATATCAAACATTCATTATAATTTTCAGTGCATGATTACATTTAAATTACAGTTTAAAAAATATAAGCAAAGCAATGATCAGAAATCTGCAAAATTCTAAAATTTGCACAAAATCTGGTCTCAAGCTGTGCGGATTTGAGGGAGTCTACTCTATTTCGTAAGAATAATTTTTATTTTCAGAAAATGGGCTCCAAGAGAAAAACCTTGCACCTGCATCAACTCCTAAATTTATATTTATTTTCTGAGGAGATTTTTACACCCAGACATTTACAATCTTACATAATAGAATACGTATAAATCTTAACCTTTAAAGTGTATTAATAAAATAAAATCAGTTTTACCAATGCAATACTTGGGGATTTTATTTAATTTAGGCAATTAAATTTTCTATAATTCAGCATATGGAAAAATGCAATGTCTGTTTCTATAGACAATTATATTACTTTTATAAAGGTGCAAAAATTTTTAAATATAGAATTAAAATTAGCAATAATGAATTCTGAAAGATTTACCATTTCTTAAAGAAAATGGGGGGGGGGGGGGGGAGAAGAGAATTTTAATTAATTTTTTAAATTATAAAAAATTGCAGTTATTATATAAATAAATATTTTTGAATGAATCATCTGCTAAAAAAATTAATCAAAATAATACTAACACACAGAATTTCACCAAACTTTTTTGTTTCTTTTAGAGCTAGACGCTTATGTGTTAATATAAAAATACCAGGTTAACATAGCAATTTTTAATAATTAACCTGACTTAATAAGATCACTGGCATAGTACTTGAAGTAACTTTGCTAATACTGGTTTTTCGGGAGGGGGGGGGGGGGGGTGGGGTGTCTTTTTACATTGAATTTTAATAGCTTTTGTAAATTGGACAATATTAGAATCATGGAATATAATAATAGTATTAAACATGGAAAATATATAAGAGCAATTCTTAAAACGGTGGGTAATTTTACTCTGTATTTAACAAAAAAAGATTAATTTTAAACATTTTTTTTTATAAATAGATAGGGCATGGAATGCTGAGTAATCTACATATTCCAACAAAGACTTTAAACAGTATTTTTGTTCTAATATAACTGGTAATCAATGTCACTCTACTGTTCCCGAGATGGTTGTTTATTTTATCTAAAAGTCTTAACAAAATTTAAGATTTTTCATTTGTAAGTATTTATAATAAAAAATAATATTAACATCTGAAGTCATACCTGAGGTGCGAGTCGCATAACCATGAAGGATTAAGTCAGAAGTAAAAGTAAAACATCAAGTTTAGGCTTTCATAAATATGCAGATAATTTGTCCGGAGAAGTGTCACTGAGGAATGGTGATGTTAAAAATTCACACCATGCACTCTGAGACACCTTTTTGGCCACAACAGGTTCACGGAGTAGATTGAAGACCATTGTAGCTAACTTCTGAAAAGCATAAAGTTAAGATTCTGAAAAACAACAACAACAAAAAACCTTGCACTTTCATTAACTCCTAAATTTATATTTATTTTCTGAGGGAAACATTTTTTTTTTTTTTTTTTTACCCAGACATTTACAATCTTACATAATAGAATATGTATGTAAATATTAACCTGTAAAGGCTATTAATAAAATAAAATCAGTTTTACCAATGCAATACTTGAGGATTTTATTTAATTTAGGCAATTTAATTTTCTATAATTCAGCATATGAAAAAATGCAATGTCTGTTTTTATAGACAATTATATTACTTTTATAAAGATGCAAAATTTATAAAATTAAAATTAGCAATAATGAATTCTGAAAGATTTACCATTTCTTAAAGAAAATGGGTGGGGGGAGAATTTCAATTAATTTTTTTAATTATAAAAAAAATTGCAGTTATTACATAAATAAATATTTTTGAATGAATCATCTGCTAAAAAAATTAAAGTAATACTAACACAGAATGTCCCCAAGCTTTTTTGTTTCTTTTAGACCTAGACTCAAATAGTGATTATGCATTAATATAAAAATACCAGGCTAACATAGCAATTTTTTATAATTAACCTGACTTAATAAGATCACTCACATAATGCTTGACCAGTAAACCAGCATCACAATTTACTTTTCCATCAACAATACAATACAGTCAATACAAAATATAGGGTGATTCACTGCAAGCTAAACCCAAATTTTTATCCATAACTTTAACAATAATGAAGATACACTTCAATGAGATTTTCATCATATTAACTTTTTGTATGCAATATTATGAAATCATTGGAAGTGACTGAATTTTGGTCAGTGACACAGTATATGTACCATCAGCTGAATTTTGAATAATGAAATGCCTAGCTTACTGCTTGGATGTGAATTTCGGCAATTTCTAGCACTTCTAGTCATGTCATATTTCACAAAAAAAATAAGTCTCTTGAAAATATCGTTAGAGTATCTTCGGTTTGGCCGAATATTCTGTAGTATGATCTGACTAAATACGCCGAATAGAGAGCAATCGTTGCATCCCTAGTTTTTAAGGTATAGGAATGAAACGCAGATGGAAAAAATGGGCATTAACATATATTGCGATGCTTATTATTTAATAAGTAACATTATCACTTGAATTTGAAATTCTGGGGTGGGCACGCTCCCCCCCCCCCCCCCTTTAGTTACATCTATGCAGAAAATATGCATGAGAAATTTCATTTTCTTGCTAAGGTCACTATAGTCGAACAATACTTGCATTTCTAATGTATAACCCTTTCAGACAAATATATTAAATAAAAATATTTACAGGAAAGCAAAGAACATTTTATTACTGTTGTTATCTAGAAAAGTATGAGTAAAATAACTTTCGAAATCCCAAATGAACTTAATATCAACATATTAACGTACTGTGAATGTAACATATACACTGTCACAAACTGTAAGTTGCGGCTTCTGTAAAGAGTTTGCATGAAGACATCGAGAACTAGCAGGATACATTTACAGACAGAAAATCAAAAAAAATTTCTGCCTGATAATGCAGCCAGCTGTCATAAACAGTTTTATAGAAGACCTTCCATTCCTCAATTGCTTGATTTTCTCAGTAGGCTTCTTAACTCGCACACTTACAGAACAGAGATATCATTGCACTCCATTAAAGTTAATATCTTGATATTAAGTTCATTTTGAATTAGCAAAATGTAATTTAAATGTACATTTTTAGATAACAGCTTCAAAAAGTTCTTTAACTTTCAGTACATTTCCAATTCTACATAATAGAATACGTATTAACCTGTAAAGGCTATTAATAAAATAAAATCAGTTTTACCAATGCAATACTTGGGGATTTTATTTAATTTAGGCAATTTAATTTTCTATAATTCAGCATATGGAAAATGCAATGTCTGTTTTTATAGACAATTATATTACTTTTATAAAGATGCAAAATTTTTAAAATATAAAATTAAAATTAGCAATAATGAATTCTGAAAGATTTCTTAAAGAAAATAAAGGGGGGGGGGGATTTCAATTATTTTTTTTTAATTATAAAAAATTGCAGTTATTATATAAATAAATATTTTTGAATGAATCTGCTAAAAAAAATAATCAAAATAGTACTAACACACAGAATTTCCCTAAGCTTTTTTGTTTCTTTTAGAACTAGACTCAAAATGGTGCTTATGCGTTAATATAAAAATAACAGGTTAACATAGCAATTTTTAATAATTAACCTGACTTAATAAGATCTCTGACATAGTACTTGAAGTAACATTGCAAAACAACAACAAACTCAATGGAGTTTTTAGATAATACAGATAATAATTATTTATTAATTTAATTTAGATAATAATTTAGACTCAGTGAATAGCGTATTCGATCTGTTAATAAAATAAATAGTTTATAGCGTCGAAACAAGTAATGAAAAATAAATTTAGTTATGTAAACATGAAACTATATATAGTAAATTATCATTAGGCTATCTCAAACTAGCAAAAGGGTACCAATAAAAAAATAATAAATCTATATTATAAAAACACTATCAAATATAAAAGCAATACATACCAATTACAGATCTCTAGTAAAGTTTTATTTATTTATTTATAACATCCAGTTCATTTGCGACAATGAAAACACCGCGTGTTGAAAAATAGTACTTGTTGATGCCAAACAACTTTTAAGATATTTTTGACGAATACAACACAAATTTATTGGTAATAATGTAAATAAATACCTTTTAAAAATATTGGTTTATTTTGACAAATGGTTGCATGAGCATCAGTACATAAAATTTGAAATAATTACAGATAGTAAGAAAAAAATATATCTAAATGCATCAATATCATATTAAATAAGAGTGATATAAACTGTAATTGTAAAATGAAAAAAATTTAAAACTTACAATCATCTTAAATAAATGTAAGAGCAAGAAAAAAAAAACAGTCAAAATAGTAATGGCGGCTGAAATATTACCAATTTTTAACTTAAAGACTGCGTTTTAGCTTTCCTTAAATCCTAGCGCTTTTAACGCTAGGATCCTTATTTAAGTATCTCTAACTGGACGTCTGAATAGCGATTTTGAGATTTCACTCAGGAAAAAGGTTTTCCGGGCTATTTAAGGATCCTTAAAGAACACTTGAATCCCTGCATTGGTCTCCTTTAGTCTTGATACACTCGCAGAGACAGTGCGGGAAGGCATCCATGGCACGCCGCAAGTAGTCCGCATCAAGACCGTTCCATTCACATGTCAAAGCAGTTTTAAAGAAGCAATATTCTTGTGAGGTTTAGCATAGGCTCTTGCTTGCAACACTCCATATACTGAGTTCGGTGGCCAGTTTTGAGAAGAAATGAAATCGCCAAGATTTGCTTGGCACTACTGTTGCGTTTGTCGAGCCTTATGGGCTGGTACTGAATTTTGTTGGAACACATGTGGATTGTTTCCAAAATGAGAATTTAGCCTTGGAAGGACCTTCTTTATTAGAATAGCGCTGAGAAAATTGCTCTGATTAATCTTACACCATCATCAACAAAGACCAAAGGGGATTTCCCATTGCTTCTCATTTCATTTCTTCTCAAGACTGGCCACAAAAAAGACAAATTTCATCAAGAGATCACAAAAAAAGGCAAATTTCCCCAAAAGATCGCGAAAAATGGCAAATTTTGTCAAAAGATCATGAAAAAATGGCAAATTTCGTCAAAAGATCATGAAAAAAAACATAGTGACAGGAGTGAATTTTCAGATTTTTTTTAAAACTCAGATCCCCCCCCGCCACTGTATTTCTGAAAATGATATGTGAATTTCCGAAAAAAAATTTCATTCCGAATCACCACTGCCTGGTTTGTTGCTCTGCATTAGCAATACGTAATACATCATGTAAATTCCCCACACCCCTAAAAAAATCCACTTTCTTCTCTTTGCTTCCCAGCAGACAAAGTAAAACTTATTAATTATTTCATATTTTTCTGACCTATTTGTTACTTTGCTGTTCATTCATTGATACAGAAGCAATAAATAAATAATCAATCATCAAAATTATCTCTACAGAAAATTCTGCCTCACTCTTTGCAACTACTAGTAAAAGTGGATATTTAGATATGGGGTACAAAATAAATATTTTGCCCTTTTCAGTTTGACCATTTTCAATTCTAATGATCTCATATTATCTGCTTCATTAACTGCATACTTTTTTATGCAAGTGAAAAGAGATAAATGCATGGGGGAAAAAGTTAAATTCTTCCTTTTATTTTATATATAAACTTTAACTTGATTTTAAAATAATAATCTATAGACAAGCACTGGTAGATTAATATGAAATCCCTTTCCACCAATCCAAATTAGTATGTATTTCTGTGTGCAAAATTACATATTTTATTTATTTCAAAAGAAATGTGTGCAAAAATGTGTGAAGATGTAAATTGATTAAATGTGGCACAATATCCCATAAATATGTATTTTATTATTTACTTATTTATTATTTTTTTCATATTGATAGAAAATATTTGTTAAAATTATTTTATGCATTTGTTTTATTGGATGCCAGTATTATAATTTATGTCTCTCTCAGGAAAACAATATAATGAAAAATGTGATTATACTGAAGAATGTTCCTATTACGACCCCAACTCCTATTGCTCACAACTGCCATATAGAAGTACATGCGAGTGCCACTCTGGATATCAGTATGATGAAATAAAAAAAGTTTGTGATAAAGGTAAGTACTACTATGTGTTTTTGAAAATATTATAAAAGATTGTGTTTATTTTGCTGAGATCTCAAAATAAATTATATTGTTATTTTGTCTTGAATACATATGCTAATTTTTCCTTATATAGTGAAACTTCAAAACTTGACATTGCTTGAGCATATTTGCCAACATTTATATAATATCCATAGTTTTTACAGTCAAAGACTTGGGAAGTACACTGGTCTTTAAAAAAAAAATGAAATCCCTCTTTTCTTTTTTACCAATCAGTTTTCCAATTTTCCTTGTTTGTAATGGGCTTTTTACTTTGTAATTATTCAGTTCATCATAGAGAATTGAATTTATATACTATGTAATGGGTCATCCATTTACATCATGGAAATTTCATGGGGAGTTTTACTATCCCCCCCCCCCCCTTCGAATGAACTTCCCCCTATGTTACTGACTGTCACACTTGAGTAATTCCTCCCTCTCTGTCTGCTGTCATGTCACATTTTTTGCATCTGTTAATTTAGAGTGAATTTTATCTGAAAGAAAAAAGTTGATATAAATACTATAAAACTATTAAGATCTTATGTGCTTTTATTTCAAACGGTGGCTATTTATAGGAAAAGGAAAAATAAATGTAATACTTCTTCAGTAAAAAACACATATTTTTTAAATGAACTTTATTTGCTGCTTGCAAATAATGCCTACCTAATTGTTTTGATGTTTTAGATGTGACATCACAATGTGTTAACCCTCTCCCTTCCCTCCTCTCCAGAAATGTGATGTAATTAATGGATGACCTTTAATGCTGTCAGTAATTCTCTCTTAAAAGTTTGTGCAAAAAATGAGTGCAGCACATCATTCTGATGACAATAAGATAATGAAAATTTTACTTTAAATGATATCAAATCTGCAAAATTTGTGAATAAAATAAAGATATTGCTGATGTCACTGGTAATCACAATCTTTTTACCAAATATATTTATATATTAATCACAGGGTTGACAAAAAAACAGGTTTTTTCGAAGAAAAAAAAAAGGTTTATTTGATTTAAACCAGGTATGTTTTTGTTTAAACCAGGTTTTTTTTAAAACATCTTTCTTATTACATATACATGCATATTTATTGATAAAAATGGAAATTGTTAGATATATAAGTAGTATAACTTTATTTGAAAATAATTTAAATTGATTACAGTCAATTTATGCCGAAAATTGAAAAAAAGAATCATATTTTAATTTAAACAGTATTAGTCACAGTCTTATGTTCAGAAAATCCCTGCCGGCCCGGCCTACAGGCAGAGGTAGATTTCAAAGTTAAGTATACTAATTTCACCAACAAAAACTAAATCATGATTAGATATAAATCCACTTTAACAGTTTTATCTGTCTGCTTTTGACGAGTTTTTATTTCATTTTTATATAATAGCTGGTTTTATCAGAATCATGTGATGGCGGTATTAAAAAAAATACTTTTCCATGCTCAACAACTCAAAATTTTTTGGCACATTTTCAGATTCATTTTTAATTTAAAAAAATATGAAACTTGCTGACGTGATTTTTGAAAAGATTTATAAGCGACCTGTGTTTTTATTTTTCTTTCAATTAATTAAAACTTGATTAATAAACAATTATTTTCTCAGTAGGGCAATATTTTTTGTTTCTAACACAATCGCTTCGGGAAATTCTGTTCAAAATGCCCACTTTGACATAATTTTTTGAAATATATTCTGCCTCTATCAAAAAATCGATCATTACTGTACATTATATAGTTTCTGAATAAGAGAATCTACCAATTGGATGCGTTTGAGAGCAAAAATGAATTTAAAAATGAGTAAGAAAATAAGCAGTTTGGATTTGAATACACCCTTAATAAGATGATTTTTTTTCTTCAACCGCTATGTATTTTTAATTTGTTTTTGCTGTAAGAATTGGACCTATTAAAAACTTGTCTATCTAAATGTCAAAGACAATATTAAGAAGATATATGATAAATTCATGGAGATTTTATATCTTGTGAATTGACAGAGTTATGAAAATTTTTCTTCTTCAACCCCCCCCCGCTTTTTTTTTTTTTTTTTGCAGTACGAATTGGTCCTATCAAAAACTTGTGAATATAAAAGTTGTAGATAATATTAAGGAGATGTATAATAAAATTAATTGGATTTGATATCTGGGCGATTCTGTGGAGAGTGTCACACACGTAACGCAGGCTTTAATTTGTATTTATTCAATTATTTATTCAATTTTAATGTTAATTCTGATTTTAAGTGGTATGGTAAATAAGTTATTAGCATATTTTTTAGGTTAAATGTGTGTAAGTAAAACTCACAGAAATATATCATTTAATTTCATATTCAAAATGTGCTTTTTTTCTGAAGTAGAAAAAAAGCACATTTTGAGTAATGAAATTAAATGATATACTTCTGTGAGTTTTATTGCCACACATTTAAACTAAAAAATATGTTAATAACTTATTTACCATACCACCTAAAATCAGAATTAACATTAAAATATAATAAATAATTGAATAAATGCAAATTAAAGCCTGCGTTACGTGTGTGACTCTCCGCATGGAATCGCCCATCTTGAGAATTGGCAAAGTTTGGAATTTTTTTCTCCCAAAAACCTTATTTTTGCAGCCCTTGAGCCCATTTTTAATTTTATCAAAAATCTGTGATACATAAATTTTGGCCCTATTTTTAGAAGTAATAAAAACTTTAAACTGATTTGATATGTACAAAAATTAAGAAGTTACGGGGTTTTTTTCGGTTTTAACAAAACCCCTCCCTATTTCAATCCCCTTGGTCTGATTTTGCCCATTAATGAACTTGACCGAGATTTCATGTCCCTTGATTTAATGTATCAGTTTGGAAGAGATTTGTGCAGAATTGTGGAAGTTATCGTGTCCAGAAGAAAGTGATATATATAGATAGATACATAGATAGATAGATAGATAGATAGATAAAGTTTTTTACCGAGGGTGGTTTTGGGTTCTAGGGGTCATGATCAGTGTAGATCTGTAAAAATTTTTCAGAAATTCCAAAATGGGAATGATCCCAATAGGTAGTATTTCATACGAAATCTACCTAAAAACAAACTGCTCTACACAGTGAACCATTGATACCATGAAAATTTCTATAAACAATCTTTTGATTACTGATAATAAACTTTTGATGAATATGATGTTCTTTTCCACGGTTATTCAAAAAATAAATGCCCCACCAGTGGCCGAGAGGTTCTGCTCTCGAAGCTGGTAGACGGGAGGTGCTGGATTCGAACCCAATCGCGCCCGTCGGCCTAATCGTTCAGAGTTTTCATGCTTTTCTTCAGACTGGATTTTCCATGCGTAAATACGGATTAGATTCCCTTAGAAAGTCCCCATGAAGGGCACTCCCCCCAGGCCTATATCTCTAGTGCAGATAATTGGCCGTCAAAAATCAACCCAACTCAAAAAATAAATTTCAAATACTTCTTGGGGTTTTGTTTTTTGAGTGACAATTTGAAGTCAACATTTTTAGTCATCAGATTCAGTAGATAACAGGAAAAAAAATAGATTGTTATTATTAAAATATTGTAACTGCTCTAAAATGACCAATTTTTTAATACTCTCTTATTCGACTTCATATTTTGATTTTAATTGTTAAAGATAATCTCCTTAATGAAGAAAATTGCCTTTTACAGCGTGACCAAAATCTAAAGATCATCCTGTTATGTTATTAATTGCTTAAATAATCTTCATTTATTTATTTATTTATTTTATGAAAATATTTTATGCTAATTATTGAGTATTTTTAATCTATTTTATCTTTGATAAATCCACATTTTTTACGCTTTTACTTTAGAGCAATAGATATGTTCATCAACACATACTAATTTTCATCCTATACATATAAATGTAAACATGTAGACCCACTATATCTAATGCTTCTTGCTGAAATAAAGTGTTAAAAGTAGAAATTATGTATATCCAATAATTCGAAACAAATTATAAAGAAAAAAAGAGGAAATGTCATTAGATTTCTCCTTAAAAAAAATTGGTTTTCTAGAGAAAAAAAACAGTTGATTTAAACCATGGTTTAAATCGTGCCAACCCTGATTAATCAAGCTTTTTTGATTAAAGACTGGCTAAACCTGAAATAAAACTTTCTTACTTTATGATTTTGATACGAATTAATAGGTTACGTTTATGAGGCAAGTTTCATTGTATAATTCAAGAAAAATATATCTCATCTTTATTATGCATATTTAATAACACATTATTAATTATTTACTTGACCTTTACTTTTAATAATTTAATCATATTTTAAATCATCTTGCTTTTTATTATTTTAGTTTATTACTTTACTTATTTTAATATTTTACTATATTGCAAACATTCATTATAATTTTGATTGCATCATTACATTCAAATTACTGCTTTAAAAATGTATAAAAAGCAATGACCAGAAATCTGCAAAATTCTAAAATCCATGCAACTTCTGGTCCCAAGCTGTGTGAATTTGAAGGAGTCTACTGTATTTATAAGCAGTACAGTGTTTTTTTATAATTAATAATGATTGTTTTGGGATAAAAATAATACAAAATTTTTCAAGAACTCTTTATTTAAGCCAAGGATAATCAAATATTTATATTCCAATATTTTCTGACTGATATTTAATTGAAGCAAAACCAAACACATTTTAAAAGTAAGTATTAATTGAGTACGAGTCTAGAATGTTATTCTGAATTGTAAGTATTCCTTCTCTTAATATGAAAGGAAGAGGGGGTGTTTAAAGCATAGTAATTTAAAAAAAAAAAATTCAATGCAATGAAAACTTTATTAAATGCATCATTGTAAGTATTATTATTCTTTTATTGTAATTGTGATTTTTGGGTCTGAATGGATCTTGCAGAATCCATCCCATTTGTCGTATAATTTGTATACTAGGCAGCTTGATTTCACTAATTCCAAGGTATACTATAGAGAGCTCTTGTCAAATATTTACTAGCATGCTAGAGAAAGGAAATATATGTATGAAGTTGTCCAACTATTGAGTTACATGGTTTTGCACAAAAGGATTGATTTTATTTCAGGATTGTTAAATGCCCAGGTTTGTTCAGAAAAAACCCAACCCACTGGGTTTTATCAGAGTTTTTAAGTTAAGGGAGGTGGTTCAGAATGTTTGGAAAAAATGTAGTTACTACTAAATTCAATTTAAAGTAACTGATTGATTACAAAAATATATAAATCAATGACAATAATTAAAATTATGCTTTGCTTTTAGGTAAATTATCAATAATAATTTTAACAATGAAATTATCATTAAAGTACTATACTAATGCTTTAAATCAGAACTGTTAAACTAATATTTTGTTAAGAATAAAGTATGTTTATTCATTTTAATTGAAGTGATTGTCTTTATATAATAAATATTTTCTCTAGAAAAAATTCATTCTGAAAATTGAATTCTGAAACATATTGATTAATGCTGCATTGCAAGATTTTTTTTTTTTTTTTTTTTTTTTTTTTTTAGTTTGTTTGCATTCCAAAATGTGTTGGTATATTTATATAGCAATGCATTATATAGGTTTTTCTTTTTCAAAGCATTCTTCTCCCACTTACTGAAAGGACAATGATGAGGAATTTTTAAGAACAGAACAATATATACTTCCCTCCCCCCACACACACATTTCTAAAATCCCTTTATTTTTTAAACTGGAGTAACTTCTTTGGGAGCTTTGAGTTGTATTTCTCCTCTCCCTCTCACACTTTAGGACAGTGAGGAGGAATTTCCAAGAACATTATTATATATCAAAGTTTCTTTGTTATTGGAAAAAAAGAGTTTTTGTGTATGTGATAGTTACACATACATATAGAAAATTAAGTTACAATTATTTGTTTTAAAAATTGCCATTGGGAGAATGAAGACATTATTTTTCCTCCGGGTGGGGTGTGATAAACTTTACGAGTGGTGTACTGATATTAAGAAATATATTACCTATGTAATTTAAAGTTGAAATTTTGAAAAAAAAAAAACTCACCCGGGTTTTTTGGGTTGGGCAAAATCATAACAACCCTGTTTTATTTTAACTTGATTTTTTGTCAAAAATTGTTAAGTTATTGGAGTTTTATCATTTAGGAAATGTGTTCAGTCTAATCATTAACAAAAAGAGGTCTTTTCTGAAATGTTGAGTTATTTGAGTTTCACTGTAAGAAAAAAAAAGTCTGTGTTTCTTTTTATATTAGAGATTATTACTGTATCTTATTATGCTCTAGATTACTTATCATTTGATTGGAAAAGGAAGATGGGGGAGCTTGTGATTAAATTGCTTGATCAGCCAGATTCTCCTGATATTTTTGTTATGTCAAGTTTTCAAATGATTAAGCAGGAAAGCATTTAGAATAATTCAAGCTCTAACAAGGAGAGAGTCCGAGGTTGGTCTCACCAAATGCGATGTGTTTCGATAGAGTATAGTTAGTATATAAATATATGACCATCATAAAGCGCAACACCCAGGGTGTCTTCAGAAAAAAAGTCTCAAAGTTTAAGCTACATTTTATATTCAGATAAATTTCTTTCTTTTGCAAGTGTCTCGTGGCGTGGTCGGCAGCATGCTGGATTTGAGTTTTTTCTACCCATGATCAAACCCGGCTCGGACTTGTTTTTCGGAACGAAAATTTTTATCAATAATTTTCGAACCACAATTAAACAAATATGTATAATAATTGAAATTTACCAAAAATATGAATTAAATGTATATTCTGTAGCATATAAGTGTTTTTTTAACTACGAAATTTTGCATGTTTAAATATATAATGGGGGAGAAAAACGCGTATTTATATGTCTATAGAACAGAAATTTTTTGTTGTTATTTAAAATTATTTACAGTTATTTCAATGAATATCTACAATTTTTAATAGAAAAATAAATTAAAATAAGTGAACAAATATATTATTTTCATTTTGTTTCCTCATTTAAATACTCCAAATATTTCAAAGTTTAAAAAATATGCTTTTATATTTTTCATATGATTTTTTAAAGTCTGGGATTCTTGATTTTTAATTAGAATAAGTGTCTATGCAGTAATTTCTTTTGGAAATAATTTTTTTTTCTTGTTTAATATTTTTATATAATGCAGTTTAATTATATAAATACGATTTTAAGTGTGAATCTTTGCATGTTTATACTATATTTAATGAAAACTAAAGAAAACATAATTAAATAATAATGATAACAAACTAAAAAAAAAGTCAATAGGAACTGATATAGACCATAAAATTAAGCTAATTTTAAAATTTATTTACTGTTATGTACATAAATAAGCTACTACTTTTCACAGTGAAATAAATGTATCATTTTTACCAACTAGCTTTTTAACTTTTGAATTTTTTAAATCTTGGATTCTTATTATTATTGTTAGAATAACTGTCTTTTTGCTTAAAAATAAGTTCTAAAAAGATACTCTACTGCTGAAAATAGTTATTATGTAGTTAATAATTGCAAAACCAAAAATTTGAAATAACAAAAGTCATATTAAGAATTTTAAAAAGGGTATTAAAAAAATCATGAAATATTCAAAATACTTTCATATAGAAACAAAATTAAAATAATATAATTATTCACACATTTATATCATGTGTTTTAATTTATTTCTCTGTGAAAAATAGTAGATTATTCATTGAAATAACTTTAAATAATTTTAAATAACAACAAAAAATTTCTGGTCTATGGACCTATAAGTATACAGGGTTTTTTTCATTATATATTTAAACATGCAAAATTTCATAGTTAAAAAAGCACTTTTATGCTACAAAACATACATTTAATTCATATTTTTGCTAATAATTGCTTTAATTATTATACATATTTTTTCAATTGCGGTTTGAAAATTATTGATAAAAATTGCCGGGTTTGATCCCGGGTAGAGAAAATTCAAATCCAGCATGCTGCCGACAACCCCACGAAGCGCTTGCCAAAGATGGAAATTTATCCGATTATAAACTGTAGCTTAAACATTGAGACTTATTTTCTCAAGACCTCCTGGGTGTTGTGCTTTATGACGGTCATATATTTATATACTAACTATACTCTATCGAAACACAAATGCTCATCACATTCAGTGAGACCAACCTTGGACCCTCTCTTTGTAAGCTAAAACATTTTTGGAGGCCCCTGTTGCTAAACATGTTATTTAGTATCACACTTCTTTGTATATATCACCCATTGGGAAAAAATTTCCTCTCGGTGCTCATTTTGACAAATTTCTTTATACCTGACAACACCAACTCAGGGTTTTTAGGGCCCTTGAAAGTTTTAAATTTTTTCAAAAAGTCTTAAAGTCTTTAAATTTCTTTCTTTCTCTTTTTTTTTTTTGTTTTTTTTTGTTTTATTTATATAAATTTTTAATAATGATAAATAATCATGTAATAAATCTCTTCCTTGAAAAAAATTCTTCTTCTCCTCCCTTTGTGTCGGCCCCCCCAGAGGCCGAGAGATTCTGCTCTCAAAGCTGGTAGACGGGAGGTGCTGGGTTCGATCCCAATCGCGCCCGTTGGCCTAATTGTTTGGAGTTTTTTTTTAACCTTGGTTTTCCAAGCATAAATATGGGTTAGGTTCCCTTAGAAAGACCCACATGGAGGGCACTTCTCCCTTAGGGCCTATACCCCTCGTGCTGATAATTGGCCGTCATAAACACAACCAACCTCCCTTTGTGTCATTTATATTACAAACTTTGTATGATCCTTGAACGATTGACGATTGAATGATTCGATGTACTTGAACTTTGTATGATTCGATGAAGCTACCGAATGACTCCTGCTGCTTCTAGCTTATTATTAGTCGAAGCGCTTGCCAAAGATGGAAATTTATCCGATTATAAACTGTAGCTTAAACATTGAGACTTATTTTCTCAAGACCTCCTGGGTGTTGTGCTTTATGATGGTCATATATTTATATACTAACTATACTCTATCGAAACACAAATGCTCATCGCATTCAGTAAGACCAACCTTGGACCCTCTCCTTGTAAGCTAAAACATTTTTGGAGGCCCCTGTTGCTAAACATGTTATTTAGTATCACACTTCTTTGTATATATCACCCATTGGGAAAAAATTTCCTCTCGGTGCTCATTTTGACAAATTTCTTTATACCTGACAACACCAACTCAGGATTTTTAGGGCCCTTGAAAGTTTTAAATTTTTTCAAAAAGTCTTAAAGTCTTTAAATTTCTTTTTTTTTTTGTCCTATTTATATAAATTTTTAATAATGATAAATAATCATGTAATAAATCTCTTCCTCGAAAAAAATTCTGCTTCTCCTCCCTTTGTGTCGGCCCCACCAGAGGCTGAGAGATTCTGCTCTCAAAGCTGGTAGACGGGAGGTGCTGGGTTCGATCCCAATCGCGCCCGTTGGCGTAATTGTTCGGAGTTTTTTTTTTAACCTTGGTTTTCCAAGCATAAATATGGGTTAGGTTCCCTTAGAAAGACCCACACGGAGGGCACTTCTCCCTTAGGGCCTATATCCCTTGTGCTGATAATTGGCCGTCATAAACACAACCAACCTCCCTTTGTGTCATTTATATTACAAACTTTGTATGATCCTTGAACGATTGACGATTGAATGATTCGATGTACTTGAACTTTGTATGATTCGATGAAGCTACCGAATGACTCCTGCTGCTTCTAGTTTATTATTAGTCTCGGTCAGCGGGTGGCCTCTTTCCGTCCGCAGCCCTTTATTCTTCTACTTATTCTGATTCCCTTGCGGAAGCAAGGTTCATAGGTCCCGAGTAAAAGAAACTCTAGCGAAAGCCAGGTTGGAAAAAAAAATTGTTAAAAATAAATCTGTCTTTCTAATTTGCTTGCATAAATGGTCCTGCGATTAAAAAAAGTATCTCAGATGAAATATCTTTATATATCCTAGCCATATTCATCTCTTTACCTTTATTTTACAAATACGGTAGACTCCCTCAAATCTGCAATTCTAAAATCCACAAATGCCTAAAATTCGCACATCATCACAGATGTAAACAGTGAAACTTTCATTTCAGATGTAAGGACAAAATTACAGAAATTTTTAGTTTTATATCATTCTGTGTGTATTTTAATATGTAATTCTCGATAATTACGACTGAACTCATAGTTTTTCATGAAGGATGTATAAATTTATTTCTGAAAAAAAAATCAAGTTATCGCTGATGTCACTGGTAATCAAAATCTTTTTACCAAATATATTTATGTATTAATCAAGCTTTTTTGGTTATTAAGACTGGCTAGACTCGAAATTCGATTGCATTATTACATTCAAATCACTGTTTAAACAATGTAAACAAAACAATGACCAGAAATCCGCAAAATTCTATAATCTGCACAACCTTTGGTCCCAAGCTGTACAGATTTGATGGAGTCTACTGTACCACCCTGTAATGTTTACACTTGATTGTATGTTGGATGTCCTTCTTGAGTCTTTTTATGACATGTTTTTATGAAAAATTTCATACATATATTTAACTTTTAGAAATATAAAAGAAAAAATATGCTTATTATCTGATCTGTTTATTAATGTGTATTGTTCAAAATTTTCCAAAGTTCATGAATAATATTTTCACTTCATAGTTTGATAATGCTCTTTTAAAAATCCAAAAGATGGATATACATGAGCCAAATATTTTACAAATTCGTTCATCTGTTAAATGAAATTTAAAGTGGTTAGCCTTAGAGCTTTTAAAATTACAGTTGAAATAATAATTACATAAAACACTTGTTTTGCAAATGTACCACAATGATTTTTTTTTTTTTTTAATAGACTTGTGTGCTTTTAATAAATTCCTTTTTATCCCATTTCTGCTATTAAGTTTGGGAAATTTTCCAAACTATATTTAAAAGTTTATAAACATATAACCATGGAGGAGGCATTATCTGTATATTAAATGAGTAAAATTAATCTTTTGTTTTCTGACAGCAAAATAACTGTTCTGTCTTAATATGTATTGAAATGGTGCATTTTCCTTTTATTTTACAGTTGGAGAAAAGCATCATAAGCCCACAAACCTTGTATTTCCTACTGCCATTGGATTGTCTCTATTTTTTGCTAGTATAATTTGTTGTTGTTTAGTTGTATGGCATGTTTGTAAGAGGTAAATATTTGTCATTTTGTTTTGGTTATTTTAATATCATTGCTGAATGTCACATTATTTTATATTAATTGTATTTATAAAAATAACTAAAAATTCTTCTTGATTTGAATTTAACTAATTATTTTATTTCATGCTGTTTTTAAAAAAAATACATATGCTGAAAGTACTTAATTATTACCAAGAACTAAATATGCGATAACTTTACTAAAATAGCATGGAAAAATGGTATTAAGAAACTAATAAAATAATTATTTAAAAAAAAACTTAATGTGTAGTAACTTTATTGCAATAGCCTGTAGAAAGAAAATAGTAAAATGAGGAACTGTGGGTAAAATCTTTATTGCAATAAAACTGAAATTCAAACCATTCATAACTGTGAAATTCATACCATTGCAGATATGGCCTTTTTTTTTATTAAAAAAAAAGTTCATCTGGTACACAGCAGTTTGTACAGCACAGTGCAATTTATTTGTGTGACAGGTGAAATTTTGCATTTTTAGACAACTGTATTCAAAGCATAGCTTTCATAAATGTGGCTCTGTTGGTCACGGCTCTGGACTATTTAAATAGTCACATTGAGTAGATAAGTTAACAGGGTCGGCAAAGACATTGTAAATGACCTGTTGATCACCCTGTTTCTGAAGAACTTTATTTCAGCTGTTTTTACACTGATAAAGTAAGGGAGGAAGAGCCTTTTCTTGATTGCAGAGAAAATTTCCTTTGTTGATATGATGGAATTACAAAATGTCACAGTATATTTTTATACCTAGATCCATTAACATAGCTCATCATTGTCCCTGAGACCATGTTTTCTTCAAAGAAGTGGAACTAGCTATGGATGATGATTTAAACATATTTCTCTTATGCTTTTCTGCTGTTCAAAATTTCCCTTAAAATAGTCTTTGTAATCTTCAGAAAAAAGGCGGTATAGCACATAGTTTGTTTTTTTAATCACGAAATATAACTTTAACCACTTTAGCTATTCTGCTTATCACATGTACAAGAAAATACCTCGAATGAAATTTATCTCAGTACCTGATACAAAACTTTTGTTATTTTGCAGAGAAAGTAGTCAGAATTTTATAAATTTTATGATAGGCCAATAAATAAATTTAGGTGATTTATGAGGGAAAAAAAAACTTAAAAGTTATATGAATAAAAAAAAAATATATTCACAAATTTTGAAACTGATTTACATAACTGTAAATAGATTACATCAATTATTGTATCACTAAAACTACATATCTGTAAAAAAGAAAAAAATATGTATTTATACAGTCAAATTTCTAAATAATGGATACCTTATGGAGGTTTTACTGTACAGACATATGAATTTAAAATATCTATGTTGTATATACAGCCATTCTTCTACTTACAGTAGGGTTAGATATTAATAAACTTGTCATAACTTGTTGAAAATATCATAAGTCAGCACCAATAAATAAAATATGAAAACATTGTTCCTTCTTAACATATATTTTCTTCAATTTCATATTGTATTTGTAGATCAAATGTTAAAAAGTATTCATAAATATATTTCTTGCCAGTGTTATGCTTCTTCTAATATTTTAACTGTGAACTTTTTTTAGCTCTTCTGTTGTTTGCTTCTTCTGTAGCAGTTCTTTTCTTTTTTTACTTCTAACATTCAGCCCCAGCATTAGTAAGTTGCCGAGATGCAAAATTTTGTTACTGATAATATTTTTTTTTTCCTCAAATCAAATAATCACAATTTGGACTAGAAAAATAATTTAATAAAAAATTTCTTGCTTCTAAAAGATTAACAGCTATGTGGTGATATCATTGCACCATTCAATTCGAATTTTCACAGGGTTTTTTAATTTAATTTTTATTTTGGTTTGAACATATAATGGACCTTATGTGCGTGACCTGGGATCGAGGCTAAAATTCATCTGCTGGTGGTATTTACTTTTGAATATTATCATAGTGCTCTATAGAGTATGTATTATTAATGTTTTTTTGTTAAAAATAACATAAAAAATTTCATTATTGTGGCAGTAGATACTTAATGTATTGTAATATAAATTCAAAATTTTGTTCCATATCTGAGAACATTCGCTAAATTCACAAAATTTCGATTAAACTTTATGCACACAACCTGGGTCGAGGCTAAAAGTTGTCTTCTGGTGGGATTTGCAGCTACGCATATCGATATTGCAGTGCAGTAGATAGAATAATGGATCAAAATATATAAGTTGGTGAGCATGTATATAACTTTCATATCATGTGGAAAAGTTATACAGCAGATATGTTTTCAGATGTTTGTTTAGTATATAAAATTAAGTTATATATATATATCTATATATATTGTTTTTTTTTTTTAGAAATAGGGTGAATATGCGTTCCCATTATATGTCTACACACCGTGGCAGCCAAAGATCTGTTTGTGTTGCTAGTGCTCCCCCTTTAGATGAGGCATTACCGAACTATGATACAGCTTTGACTCTGAAGGTACAGTCACTTTAATTTCAATGACTTACATTTATTTTATTTCGATTTACTTGGGACTTTCTTGTGATAGCAGATTTTTCTAGCTTAATATTACACAATTGCTAAAATCATGCTAGTGTAATCATAAACAATGTTGATAAAATTAAGAGGAAACTTTAAAAATATCTAATTTTTTTATTATCATCATTGAATATAATGACAATTAGCAGTTTTCTGATAACTCTTGTTATAATGAATAATGTTATCTATCAATGACATAGCACATGTGTTGAGTTTGTTAGTTTTGTTTTATTATTGAATATATTTACATTTAAGTGTAGCTAACAGTTAAATGATATAAACTCATTAGATAATCTGCATACGACATTGATGTAGGCATAATGTTGCCTACTAATTTTTCAATCCTGTGGCAAAATTATGTGATTTCCATATAAAGAATGCACAATATGCCAAAAATGAAATTGCTTACAATTTTGCACATTATGTACTACAAAAGATTTTAAAGACTTTTGAAGGTATTTCTTAGAAATTTATTAAACCAAAAGTATACTTCAGGAGATTCTATTAACAAATGTACAGTGTCACTATTGTTTTTTAAAACGAAAATTTCTGACTCGACACTACCGAGAAGTAATTATGTCCAGACCCAAACCTGGCCAAAATCTGCTGGAAAATATTAAGCCCAGCTCGGATATAATATAAATAACTTGGGCCTGGTTGTCAAAAATAATTGTTTTTATTCTGTCAGCCTGTTTCAAAGTTTGTCTCTATTTTGCTGGCCCACAGGCCATGTATGAACTTTTGGCTAGGCCCATACCAATCTCTAAACTACATTAACTTTTCTAATGAATCTTCTTTTGAATGTGTTTTCCTAGGGAAGGGGTTGAAAGAGAGAGAGAGAGAGAGAAAGAAAAACTATCTGTTTTTTATTTTAGTTTCCTCACAAGTCACAAAGTTTCTGAATCCACAATGAGATTTTTGTGCAAATATATTTTTTTAAATATATTTTTTTCAGAATTCTGAAAAATCTGTATTTTGCAGTTAATGGGTGTAAAGAAAACAATTTACTGGCTAAAATATAGATTTGGAACAATTGTTTCATCTCTCAAAGATATGATATCTGCTGATCACAAAAAAAGATGCATTTAGTCAATCAGTCACAGAAAACATTGTAAATTTCGCTAATCAGGTGTGGGGAAAAAAATCGCTTATTTTACCAATAATATGACATGTAAAAAAAATTTCCAATTTCATCAATTGTTAGCAGAAAAAATCACAAATTTCATCTACACATTGATGGCTGATTCAAAATGTGTCACCTAACACTGTGATTAACACTAGTAGAGCTTGCGTCATAAAGACCAACATGCAAATTATAGAAACATATTTGCTTGTGAAATATTAGCACATAACTAAATATAAAAGTAAAGTTAAGTGTTTAAGACAGATAGTAATTAAAAGGTACATTTAAATTGCAGGTAAAAAGTCTATGGTGATCTGAAGGAATAACCAACAATTTTAAAAACAAAGTATCTTTCTTTATTAAAAGAAATTAAAAACAAAAAGAAAAACTTAACATAAATAAAATGAGTTTCAGCTTCAAGATGAAATGCACTGGAAGCATAACTTGACAATATCATTAAAACTTTAACTTAACAAGCAATATATACAGTCGAACCTCGTTATCCTGACACTCTAATGACCAGAAGAAAGTGTCGTCATAAGAGGAGTGTCGAAGCAACCAGAGTTGGAGTACAATATGTTTATAAAAAGCTGTAATTTTAATTAGTTTAAGGCAGTTTTAAGTTCATAACTGTTTTTGCAGTTTTAAGCAATAAAACATTATTATTAAACAAAGTAAACACAAAAACAAAATTGAAAAGAATAAAAATCAAATTTATGATGACTTTTTTTTTTTTTTTTTTTTTTTTTTTATTGTTACATGAAATATTGATGAATTAAGGTTTGCTTATCCCTAAATATGCTTCCTACAATTATTTTTTCAATATTATACAACGAACTGTAATCAATATTCGCTGTTTCAAAAATGAATGTTAAATAATTTCTGATCATTTCAATGCAATGCAATGCAATGCTTCGGTTTTAGTTAGTTGATAAATGCCATGTAACTACAAGAAAGTGCCAGCTGACTAGAACAAAAAGACTGTGAGTAGACTGATACGTCTATCTGAAGTTTAACTGAATAATCATTCGCAGTGTGTCAGTTTATTTATTCAGATAAAGGATTGAAGTAAAAATTCTTATTTATTTCAATGGGTATTTTACACACTTTTGTGAAAAGTTTGACTAAGACATTTCTTACTGCTTAGTTTCCGTGCTTGAAAGATGGATAGTGAAAAATGGACAATTACCTTAAAATGTCGGGATATCTGGAGTTGAAAATTATTCAATGACGTAAAATCTGGAGTTTATTTACATTAAAATCATATACAGAAAATCGGGACTTTGAATAACTGACGTGATAAGCGGGAGTGACGTGAAAACCAGGTGTCGGCATAATGAGGTCCGACTGTATTTGTTTCAACTGTATCATTTAAACTTAAATTTAACAACTATAAAACAATATGTATTGTTTTTCAAAGATAAATTAAGCTGGATCAATGATGAATAACTATTACACTCTGCTGCTACTTTAAATAGACTTAATTTAACATTAATTATTACTTTAACAATAGTATTTACAATATTTAACTGTTTAAATTAAAATATTATATATAATAAATAGAATGGAAGTTGTCTTAATAAAACTTAAATCCGTTACCATAATTAATGCAGTTAATCTCCAACACATAACAGTAATTCAGAATAAATTAAGGAACTTTATTTTTGTAAACACATTAATAAAGCATTACTGATTAAAGATAATGATGCTGACCATGGGGGGGGGGGGGGGAAGCTCATATAATTTAATGAAATGACCTCTGACCTCTTCATCTAGTGATCTAAGCAAAATCTGCTTAGATGACTTATGTCCTCTATTGGTCTTTGAGGATACTACTGTAGTCTAGTAGGGAGTACGGCAAAAAGACACATAGAAAAGGTAAACGGGAAGTATGTCCGGCGAGTTAAAATGTTATGGATGGTTAAAATTAAATAAAACTCAACTGAAAAAGGTAAATTAAATATATATAAACTTATAAATAATTAATAAAACTATATATTTTTAATGATAGTGAACCAAAATATGAAAATATGAAAGTTGATAGAAGTGATAAGAAAACAGTGCTAAATATCTGAACACATATTGCAGGAAAAACAACAAATTTCATCTTTATATCTCAAGAAAAAATGCAAATCTCGTCAGTCGATAGTTGAAAAAAATTGTGAATTTTGTCAATCAGATGAAGAAAAATATTTCAGTTTTTACTAATTGATAGTGCGAAAAAATCGTGTATTTTGCCAGTTGCATATTTTTAAAAAAAAATCACTAATTTCATAAATTGCTAACATAAAAAATGTTAATTTTGTCTACATATCTAATGAAAAAGTGAAAATCTTGTCCATATATCTCAGAAAAAAAAGGAAAATTTTCCCAATCAATAGATAGGAAAAATGGCTGATTTTGCCAATTGGTCGCAGAAATGCATTGCAGATTTCGTCAATTGGTTCCAGTAAATAATTGTATATTTCATCAACTGCTCACAGAATAAAATCGCTAATTTTGTCAATTGCTAACAGAAAAAAATGCACATTTCGTCAATATATCTCAGAAAAAATCATGAATTTTGTCTCTTGACTGTTGAAAAATATTGCAAATTTTGTTAATTAGTTGTTGATAAAAATTGCAAAATTCACCAATCAATTGCAGCAGAATAACGCAATTCAATAAGCTTTTTTTCTGTTTACAGAAAATCAATTTTGTTCTAAAATAACATTTGTGCTGTTCCATCACTGTGTTAAATTTATGGCTCAATTTCAAAATTCTGAACATATCATTTTGGAGAGACACATCAAAAAATTACTGCAGGCTGTATACCTTTGAATATTTTAAAGTGCTGGATTTATATCACATGTTCAGATACACACCTCCTTTTGTGACATTTGTTTTATTTCAGATTTCTGTTGTGTGTTTTCAGTAAAATAATTATTATTTTTAGTCTTACAAATTCCAAAATAAAGTTTATGATTAGTTGATGATTTTGCTTTGCTGTAATATTGGCTTTCCTTGCTATTTAAAATAAGGATGCACCGGATATTGATTTTGCCGGATATCAGATACCGGATATCCGAAGCTCCTTTGCCTGCCGGATTCGGATATCCGGCACCAGATATGTTTTTAGTTATATGGTGAATTATTTCTTAATATAATGCCATCTCAGAACAATAAATTACAAACATGTTTCACACATCATTAAAACATTTTAAATGTATTAAGATATAATTTACAAAAACTATATCTCTTTGAATATTAGGGCTTGAAATTCAAGTTTTCCCAGGAGGGGAGTTTCCTACCCAACATTTATAAATGCAGGGGAGTTGAACTGTTCAATTGGGGGGAAAAAATCTTTAAACCCCGTTATTTTTTATGTGCCACTTAAAGAAATAAATTTATATACAGACATGACAAAATACCATTGAAATGATTTAAATTAACAACTCAAGATAATTATCCAAAATTTTTATTTTTATAAACAAAGGAACAGAAACAAGCTTTATACATACCATGTCTATTTTTCAACTCTCACCTAATGTTATGGGCAATTAATAATTGGGTTGCTAAATGAATTTCTTAATTTAGATTTTATTCCATTTTGCATGCTTTAGTCTCTTTCACAAGTTACAGTTTTGACAAACAGCTAGTTTGTTGTTTCTAAATATGTTTTTCTGAAGTTTACTAAAAAATTTTTTCTTCATGTGCTCCACAAGTGTAATCTCATTTTGTTTAGTGCTGACTATTGACCAATTTGGTAGAGCTCAGTCTCTGGTGGCTGTTACTGCCCTTTTAGTTATTTCCTATCTTGGGCACATGGGTAAAACATCGCAAAATACATAAATCAGTCGTAGAAGAAAATATCGCTGATTTCGTCAATCATGGTGGAAATAAATAAAAAAATTTGTTGACCGGTCGCCAGTAAAAAATGAAGTTTGTGGTAAATTGGCAGCGGGAAAGTATTACAAAATTCATCAATCGATCATGGAAAAATATCGTGAAATTTGCCAGTCCGTCATGAGCAAACATCGTAAAATTCCTCAGATGGCCGCAGAGAAAAAAAAAGCAAAATTTTTCTTTGGATGCGGAAAAACAATCATTATTTTCATCAGTATATCGCAAGAAAAAAAAGGGAAATTTGTCAATCGGTCACAAAATAAAATTGCTAAATTTGTCAATTGATCGTAAGAAAAAAATTTATGAAATTCACTGATCAGCCTCCAGAAAAATCATGAAATTCGTCAGTCGGTCGTGGAGAAAAATTTTGGTCAGATGCAGAAAAACAAACATGAATTTTGTCAATTTGTTATAAGATGAAACTGTGAAATCTGCTGATCGATAGTAGAAAATATCACAAAATTTGTTAGTCGGTCCCAAGACTTGATCGTCGTTGAAGATGACAAAGAAAGATTTTCGGAAACAGGAGCCTCCGCCCACAATATTCTTTAGGGCACGAATCCTGCCATCCCATCTTGAAATTCAAGCCCTGTAATGTGTATTAATAATGTTGTAGAACAAATGTAATTTAAACATTAAAATATTCTGTTTATTTGTTCAATGAAATGCTGATAATTTTTATAGGATTTGGATAAGGGATTGACTATATTGATAATTGCTAATAATTAATTAATTTGTACAATGAAATGCTGGTAATTTGTACAACAAATTTTAACCAATTAATATGCCTATAATTGTAAAGTATTTCCACAAAGAAATACATACTTTCTTTTTATAATCTAAACATAAAATATCTACTAATATACCCATGATTAAAGAATTATTTTCTCCAAATGTAGGTTTAGTTGATGCATTTTTCTGTTTTAATTGTTTAATGCTGTTTTGCTTTGTCACATTTAGTTTTATTTTAAATTCAATTACTTTGATATTTATAAGTAAAAAGAAAATTACTTTTAATTTTAAATATTTATAATGAAGTTACAAAAATAACTAGTTGGATGTGCCAATCCCAAACTTTTCTTCTATCATACATCTTAATATTCCCAAAAGTAGTTCCAAATGTTAATGCTTCAATATTATTAGTTTAATATTCTACCAACTTTGATTTTGATCTAAAATTTCTGCTCCAGTCAATTAATCAGAATAAGAATAAGTTAATCTTGATCATGATATTTATTAAAATCAATAATTTTTTCGTTATTCTGTTGTACATCAGCTGTTTCTGAATAGCCAGCTTATCAGGATGCGAGTTCCCGTCACTTCACGAGCCGCCAATATACAATACAAAAAAACTGCGAAAAATCGATAAAATTTTACAAAAATCACTGTTACAGTGCTACTTTCTGGCTAAATATTTCCAAATTCAAGGAGAAACTGCTGGCCATAGCCAAAAATATACACAAAAGATTGGTTCAATTCTATGCTTAGCTTCATGCACTTTTTGACGATAAAATAATAAAAATAACACAAAATCACTATCACAGCCCCTCCCCTTCTGGCAGAATATTTTCAATTTAAAGAGAACCTGCTAGACATAGCCAAAAACATACACAAAAAATTTTGCTCAATTATATGGATAACTCTATACACTTTTCGATGGTACAATAATGAAAATGGCACAAAAAATCACAATTACATCACCCCGTTCTGGCAGAATACTTCCATATTGAAGAAGGACCTGCTGGCCACAGCCAAAAACATGCTCAAAAAATTTGGTTATGCATAACTTCTTACACTTTTTGATGGTACAATGGCGGCACACGGACAGACAGACATTTTGTATAGGGATTGACCGAATAGTCGATTCAGTATTCGGTGATTCGGCATGTAAACCGAATATTTGGCTTTGGCCGAATAATTGCAGATAAATATTTTCTTAAAAACAGGAGAATTATCTTTTACTTAGAAATAGAATAGGCTAAACAATGAGTTTCAATATTATGTGCATGAGTTCAGAGTTCAGCTGCGCTACAAAAAACAAGTCAAAGGCCATTTTTAATAAAAACTTTTTCCTTCCTAAAATAGTCTACATAGGGGTCAAATCAAAACAACTGTCTATGATAGAGGGAAAAAAAATGTAAGGAAGATGGGAATCATTTTCTTATCATTTAATTTTAATTATTTCTACGTTAGTTTTCTTAATTTAAATTTATTTAATGTGTATTTTCTTTAATATACATTTCAAATAAGTATGTCAGAGTTCATCGCTGTATATCTAAGATGTATATAAAAGAAAATACACACATCAAATAAGTAGGGTCAGGTGGGGGAAAGTGGTCATAAAAACAGGCTTTTCTAACTTTCAGAGGATATAAACATCAGAATTTCTGTAATGTTTCCTAAAATTTTGGGTGTTATTTTACATTACATTACTCTAGAGTACACCCATATCCTTTTCAGAAATATTTTAGGGGAATAACACCTTTTTACAACTTATTTTTTCAGGCATGTTTTTATGACCACTTTACCCCGGGGGGTAGGGTAAAGTGAGTAGTGCATGGGGTAAAGTGGTCACATTGAAAAAGTGTAATAAAATATGAACTAATGAGTAAAAAGTGACATTTTATTATTTACAAACATTTTAAACAACCTTTATAATAACTTTTATCTGTCATTTTATTTTATTAAAGTGTAAATTTCTAGTGTTAAAATTGTTTGTTGTTAAAATTTGGTTCTTCAAGGATTTTAATCACATCTGATTCTGGAAAAGTATAATGATTGCCAAATTTGGATTTTTTTAAACATACTTTTAAAAATAAAATCCCCATTTTAATCAGGCCTTTTCCCAATAATAAGTTGCTTTATTGTTGTCTTTATTTCATTACCTTACCAACACACAAGATCTTACAGATATGGTTTGACTGAGATATCTTGCCGTCTTTGGCGATTATAAATCAATTCAAAAGAAGATGTTGACTAGGGATATTTTTTTGTTTTTTTTTCCTCTTTGAAATTTATTCAACTTTTAAGTATCTCATTCCACTTGTTCTTTTTGCAGATGTAATGCAACTGTTTTTTCTGTCAATACTCCCCCGATCTTGGCCTGCACACATTTCCTTTTTCTTTTAAAACTACATCTAACAATTCTATTCCCATCTGAAATGGGTGCAGATAATGTTGTCAATGTAACTTATTTTAATTTTTTTTACATATTTTGCAGTCGGCTTGATACTGTTTCTTTAAAATTACTTTCCAGTTGTTCTTTAATGGAGAAAATACACCTAGATCTAATGGTTGTAGACTATAGCTAGTATGAGTGAGTAGGCAGAGTATTATAATGTGATTGTTGATAGCTTTTCTTCACAGTGACATAATTCATTTATGTCCATCACAAACATAAATAAAAGGGCAGGCATTTGTAAGCTTTCGGTGTAGTACTACTTAATAAAATGATCCATCCAAGATTCAAGTATAGAATCCTACATCCATCCAGATTCCTTGATTCATACAATGCTCCTGCAGGACCACCTTTTGCCCATGATTCATATATATGAGCTCACTCATAAACTGCGAATGGAAGAATGTAATAACCAATAGCTGATATACCAAAAAGAACACAGAACATTATCTTTCCTTTGGTCGCTGAATTTTATATAATGCATTGCATAAATTTTTTTAAACTGGACTATTTTGGCTATTCATATCCATTCCAGCCTCATTAACATTAAAAATTCTTTCAGGACTTTCTTGTGGACCATTTTTTTTTATATAATACATGTATAGGTATTAGAAAAGTAGTTACTGTGTTGGTTGTTAAAATTAGTTGCTGTAACCTTTGTAAGAAATTCAGGTTTATGTTTAGTGAATTCATTTGCCCAACATTTTTCAAAGTTTTTGAGATAATCAGATCCTGGTGGTTTTCTTCCAAAAGGACTTTCTCTGTTATTTAAATAGGTTAAAATATGTGTAAATTAAGTTTGATATATCAGAACTATTAAATGGACATTCATACTGTGCAAGAAAATTCAAGCTTTCAACAATACAAAATTCTTCTAATAACATCCATGATTCTTTTCCTGAATTTTTATGCTGCAGCAGCATATACTGACTGCCACTTTTCACAGCTAGCAATGTTAATTGAAAACTAGCATGGAGTAATTGTCATGATTATTCCCCACATATGTTCTAGGCATGTTGAAACTACAAAACATACATACGTTTTAAAAGTTCTCCAAAATATCAATCGGTAAATAACACTATTCTGAACCTATTAAAAATTAAACCTAACCTTTTTTAACTCCCATATTATAAACTATTATTAAATAATAATTATTTGCAGTTTAGTTTTTAATAATTATTAGTATTTAATAAACTGGCATTGTATATAATGAATAATTTAACTCAGATCAAATATCTATAAGTTAAGCCTAACCCTATGACCACTTTACCCCATGTAACTAAAACTATTATGAAATAAAATCTGTAATAAATATAACTTAGCTATAAATGAAAATATGTTCTTGAGATATGTGTAAAGCTTTCTGAACCGTCAATTTAACAAAATTTGGAACAAACAAAATGCAATAGAAAAGTTAATTAAAGAGTTAAAAGAACAAGTTGTAACAAAGACAGACAAAATGAGTGCTCAGTGCCTCAAACATGTTACTACAAAGGTTTTGTTGAGTGAGAAACTTTCATCAATACTTACTAAATCTAAAATTAAAAGAAAATTATTCAAATATATGTATTAGTCATGATTTTAGCCCTTTTTATCAATTATGACCACTTTACCCCGCCTGATCACTTTACCCCACCTGACCCTATACCCCTATGCTTAACCTATAGCTTTTATAACCATTAAATTACAATCGCTCAAATTTGTTATCTTCATCACCACAATGTTAAAGTATTAACCAAAATATATATCAATAATTTGATAGAAAATAGTTAAATGTACAAATTGTTATGATACCTTAGTATTTGAGAACATTCCTATTCAACATGTTTATAATTAGACAATCAGTAAATCAGCTTAATGACAAAATTGTTTATTTTTTAATTTGAATGATCTTTTGTTTTTCTGACAATCCTTATCCTTAATAATAGTCTGTATAGTTTAATACAGGCCTGTAGGTTATTTTGGGTATTGACTAGTGATAAAATAATAAAAAATAAGTGATGGATTAATGAATTTGTGAATGGAAATTGGAAATAAGTCATTAAATTTTTTGTGTAATTAGATTTAAGAATAAAAAATGTAACTGAATTAAATTATTAAGAATTTAATTTAAATTAAAGTATATTAAAAAAGCTAATATATGCAAAAATGCGTATTAAGAAATTTTAAGTATTTAGTTGCCGAATACTGAAGCTTCGGTATACACTTTGACCGAAGCTTCGGTATTCGGCAGAATTGCTGCTTCGGTCAATCCCTAATTTTGTATAAATATGTTTGGGATATCTGACCCCTAAAATGTCTAAATCCATCGAAAACCAGAAATTGAAAAAAATTCAATTGCAATACTTTCTTGATGGAAGAAGATGGAAGAAAGAAAAAATAGGCCTGTTTAATTGTTAAACTTAAAAGAAAGAAAGAAAATTAATAAAGTCATACTTTAATAAACAACTTCAAATTTTATTTTACATTCTGGAATTAAAAGTACAATTTTCTAAAAGATGTAAACATAAATTCTTAAATTTATTATAAAAAGTTCAAATATCCATGTTGGGGAAAACTGGCAACTCTTTATAAACTTTTGGAGAATTACTTTTTACTCATGAATGGTGAACTTACTTTCATATTTTGCATTATAAAAGAAAGTTGTTCGTCATTGTTTAGGTCAAACGATTTCTCTTATCCTTTTATATTCGCTTTGCTGCACTCTGCCGGATATCCGGCAGAGAAGTCGGATATCCGGTGATTGTGATTCGGATATCTGATGGTATTTCAGATATTGAAAAATCAGCCGGATATGCCGGATATCCGTTGCATCCCTAATTTAAAACTGAGATTTTCTGTTTCTCAAAACCTATAAATTTCTTTCACTGCATCATATTTAACAAGTCACTGGTGATCTATTGCTTTTGTATGAACTATTTCAAGGCAAAAAAAACCCCTATAATATGCACCAGTGTTTCCATTTGTTAATAGAAAACACACGATGTTACATGAATTGTAGATCAAAACTTTGGAGAAAAAAAATTCTGTTTAATTTTGCAAAATAATTTTATTAAGATATTTTTTACATTCAAAAGTTACATAACTTTATCCTAATGCATTAGCCATTTCAGAAATAAAGGACTTTGTTTAGAAATTCTTAACTCATTTCTATCCATAAATTGTAAGTGCATGGTAGTTCCATAAATGTAATGATTTTATGTGTTTGATTATTTATATATTTAGGTATCTGATGACTGTGAACCTCCACCATCATATGAGGAAGTTATTGGTCAAGAAACTAGTTCAAAAGCATAGCAGTCATTCCTTTGTTTGGTGTAGTGTAAAATGCATTTTTCAATTAATTGTATAAATTTAACATTATTATTTTAGATTTACATATTTATATATATATTCATATATAATCAGCATACAAATGTATTAGAGAAATTTTTTGTACATATATATTTTTAGTTAATGAACAATGTTCTTATATTACAATTTATGGCAAAATACCACATGCATATAAATTACAGTTTTTATGACATGAATTCAACTTGAAATAAATTTTTTACATTTGTTATTTTTATAAAATACCTTTACAGCTCTATTAAATTATTTATTTTATAAGATTGCAAAGATCTTAATTTCTTATGGCATTTAATAAAACACAGCAGCAGATTCAGATAACTTTGAGTGTTAGTTCTAAGTCATTAAATTTCATTTTAAAACATCTAAAGTTCAATCTGAATGCTAAAAAAGGCTTTTTTTATGATTCTAAAAGAGACTTTTTTATGAATCTATAGGTGATATGTTAATAAAGGTATGTACACATCACCAGTTTTTGAGAAGAGTGGTATAATTCAGAAATAAAAGCTCTGAGAAAAAGCTTGGAATTTTTTAATTTAAAAATTGCGATATATTATATTTTCATTTACATATAAAGTTGCCTAGAACCAACCATAAGTAGTTTTGAAATGATTATTTTTGACTTGTGTCACTCTTCTGTCAAACCTATGATATGTATATTTATTTTACTTAGTATATTTTAAATTATAGCATATGCAATAATTTTTGTTAATTATTTTATTGTTGTTTTGTTTTTGTTATTATTTTTTTCTTTTTTTCAAACTTAAACAGGGTTTGTTTCTGTACTTTGAGTCAAAAAGAGAAATATATAAAATAATATGAAAGCAAAAGTGACGAGGCTGTGAATGTGTTCTGTTCTGAAGTATCTCATAACTTACTAACACAAATTTATATGTTACTTCTGCTCACTATTCATTAAAATAAATAAAACTTATTTGTTTCACTTTAATAGTTATTTGTATGGTATGATTTTTATAATTCCATGAAGTTAAGATAATGCCAAGTGAACTGAAAATATCTGTTTACTTGGCATTTAAAATTCCAGAAAATGACCTGGTCATTTGTGGGTTAAAATGGGGGATATTTATTAAGCTTTTTTCTTAGGAGAGGGGGAGAGGGTGATAAAATGTTCATATACTAATTCAGTGAAAAAAGAATTTATAATATATGTCAGGGGTGTTTGTGTGATTTAATGTTCTTCCTTTATACAGACTGAGCATTTTAATACTTGTTTATATAATTTCCAAAATAAAGCTTCTTTCAAATCTCATTCTTGTGAGAAACCGCTTTACCTTTTGTAACACCTTATTTTACACATGTAACTTTCATAGTAACCAATGGCATTTCAACAAAGGGATTTTTAAATGATTTTACTCTCTGTTTTGCACATCTTTAACATTGTTAATTTTTAAAAATGCCATCCAAGATCAGATGTAGCACATAAATCAGTACAAATTTTGTATACAAAGATATATGTTATAAGAAATGTATAACACTTTTAAAAAGTCCTTCCGGCCAGTGCCAGGAGGAAGAGGTAGCTTTCATATTCCTTATTTTAAAAAAGCCAACTTATATCATTCAAACACACGAAGCTCAATTTAGTGGAAACCGAATATAGGAGATTCAATACTAATTTTTATCAATATAATGAATGAGAATTTCGCGAAATTAGTCAGCTTTATCCAAGCTGCTTTTCTTTAAAGTAACTTATATTTGGCTGCCAAATTCGGCGATTTCTTAAAGTGCCTGCCATTTTAAGACAACATGGTGGATGAGGCTAACCAGTGAACTTGGTCGAGACCTTAGTAATTGCTGTGCACATGCTCACTCACATCGGAATCGGTTGATATATACGAGTGCTGTCGCATGCAAAAAATCAGATTTTTCAAAATGTCACCCACAATAGAAATTGAAACTGCTATATCTGAGCCATTTTTTAAGGTAAAGACAAACAAAAAATGCTCCTGAATACTTTTCAAGGTCAAATACTTAAGAAAGAAACCTTTTTCAATTTCTAATTTTTTTGCACCTCACTTTAAATATATATATATTTTTCTTAATTTAATGGCTGCCATTTTGAAACAAGATGGCTGATGAATCTGGCCAGCGAACTTGGTCGAGGTATTGAAGTATACTATCCACATGCCTTCTTACATCGAAATAGGCGAATACGTGTGTTATCGTGTGACAAATACAAGATCGTTTCAAAATGTTAGCCATGCTAATAATTCAAAGTGCTATAATTCAACCATTTTTTAAGATATAAACAAAAGAAAAAATTTTCAGAAACAAAAACTGCTCTGAAATCTTTGTATCAAGGCCAAACACATAAAAAAAATCTTTTTCATTTTCCAATTTTTTAATACCTCATTTTAAATTTTAAATTAATTTTTTTTTTAAATGGCAACCCTTTTGAAGCAAGATGGCGAATGAAGCTGGCCAACGAACTTGGTCGAGACATTGGTATGTACTATGTACAGACCAAGTTACATCCAAATTGGTTCATAAATACACCTGTTATCGCGTGACAAAAATCAGGTTGTTTTAAAATGTCAGCCACAATACAAATTCAAAATGCTATTACTCAGCCATTTTTTTAGATATAGACGAAACAAAAACTGTTCCGGAATCTTTGTATTAAGGTTAAACACATACAAAAAAAAATCTTTTTCATTTTCCAATTTTTTGGTATCTCATTTTAATTTTTTTATTTTTTAATTTTTTTAAATGGCCGCCATTTTGAAACAAGATGGCGGATGAAGCTGGCCAACGAACTCGGTCAAGACATTAGTATGTACTAGGCATAAACGAAGTTATATCCAAATCGGTTCATAAATACGCCTTTTATCGCGTGACAAAATTTAGGACGTTTCAAAATGTCAGCACGCTAGAAATTCAAAATGCTGCAACTCAGCCATTTTTTAAGATATAGATGAAACAAAAACTGCTCCGAAATCTTTGTATAAAGGTCAAATACATAAGAAAAAAATATTTTTCCATTTTCAATTTTTTGGTACCACATTTCAAATTTTAAATTTTTTTAAAAATTTTAAATGGCCGCCATTTTGAAACAAAATGGCGGATGAAGCTGGCCAACGAACTCGGTTGAGACATTGGTATGTACTATGTACACACCGAATTATATCGAAATCGGTTCATAAATACGCCTTGTATCGCGTGACAAAATTCAGGACATTTCAAAATGTCAGCCACGCTAGAAATTCAAAATGCTATAACTCAGCCATTTTTAAGATATAGATGAAACAAAAACTGCTCCGGAATCTTTGTATAAAGGTCAAATACATAACAAAATAATATTTTTCCATTTTTAATTTTTTGGTACCACATTTCAAATTTTAAATTTTTTTAAAAATTTTAAATAGCCACCATTTTGAAACAAAACGGCGGATGAAGCTGGCCAACGAACTCGATCGAGACATTGGTATGTACTATCTACATACCGAATTGCATCGAAATCGGTTCATAATTACGAGAATTACAGTGTGACATAGGTCAGATACATATATATATATATATATATATATCAATTTTGAACGGAGGGTGGTTTCGGGGTTTGGGGGTCATGATCGATGAAAATATACCAAAATTTTTTGAAATCGCTTTCCTCTGAATGGCTGCAATAGGTAGCTTTTTGTACTGAAAGCTACCTAAAAATGTTTGATTTTATTCAGTAAGTCTATGATGAAAAAAAAATGTCTGTAATGTAAGTGGTGATTGTTTTTAGTTTTTTAAATACTGATTAGTAGAAAAATAATAAAGAAATTCCCCAATATACAGTTTCATCACAAATCAAGGTTTAAGTTTTAAGAATTTAGTATATTTAGATACAAGAAAAATTATTTATGAGTTTTCTAAACATATTTATTGATTTAAAATAGTAAACTGGTGCATTAAATGAACAAAGAAACTGATATAAATTCTGAATAATCCTCTGAACTGGTAAGTTGCCAATGAAATACAATTAAACAAATTTAAACTGAATAACTCTCCTGTTGGTACATGTCTATTTTCTGTTCTTCTCTATTGCTCAAGCAGTGTCTTTTTTGTCCACTTTCTTGGTTTTGGAGCAGAGAAAATGAGGCCACTCCAGTTTTCTATTCAAGAAAATATTTTTTTTTTTTTTTTGTAGCAATGTTCCAGACATCAAAGGCAAGCTTTAAAATCCAATACAAACTTTAAAGCATGAGTACTTTTCATTGATTCATCAAAGAGCGATTCGAAAGCAGTGCTGTTGCCCAATGTAAATGTACTTCTGTGCCTGTTGCACATTCGATTAATTTGAAAGTACTACGAAAATCTTGATTTGATCTTCAATGAACTTATTCAGACCACAAATTGACAATTTGCAGTCATCTGAAGGTGGCTTCTATGTTGTTTGATCTATAAAATGGGCCCTGTTTTCTTTTATAACAATGATGTGAATGGGTCAGCAGAGACAGAAAATATTACATTAAGAAGGAACGGCTAATCTGAAAGCATTACATACTGGAGTCAAGACCAGTGAAAGGGGAAGCCTGGTTAAACTGAGAAAAGGGCATTTACTGCTTCATATATAATTTGGGCTTATGAAAAAATTTGTCAAGGCATTACCTATATCATAACAATTACCTTAAATATAAAATATCTCATTTTTGACCTTGAAGGAAGATGCAGTGTTGCTACACTACCTGGAAAAGTTATGGAATTGGTAAAATTTCATTGCATCTCCAAGATAATTTTTCACATTTTTGGCAGATAGCATATTAAAAAAAAAAATTGGTATAAATTACACTTCTTCTAAAATTTATACTCCCTCCTCCCCCTTCACTGCAGCTAAATTTTTTATAACCCCTTGAGGAGCAATGGGATATATTATATCCCACCTAAATTTAATCACAATTTTAACCAGAGACATTTAATTACATTTTACTTTTAGGACTTTGCTGTAAAAATGCTTTTCCTTATTTTGAAATATACTTTTTTGCAAATTCCAGTGTGAATTTAACATTAGAGGAACACAGTTACTTGCCCCTGAAAGGATAATACACATTTTTTCATCAGTATTTTTATCTTTTTGAAGTAACAAGTCATCAGAAGTCGCTATTTTCTCACTGGAATGTCTATTTCCTCTCCCCCTTTACCCCCTATTAAAAATAAAATTTATATAGACTTTAGTTTGTAATACAGTTGCTGAAGTGAATAGTGCACAAATATTGTACAGCAAGTTTTTACATTTTGGAGTAAACTTCATATAAAAGTTTGTAATGATCATAAGCAATTGAAGAGAGCATATCTATTGTAGTCTTGGGAGCAAGTTTTTGTGGTAACACAGAAATGAGCTTTTATCTGTTTTAGAAAACTTTAGTGTTTTCGAGTGATACAACATTTATTTTATGTCTGGCATATCCAATGCACACTGTGCTGCTAGACTGTCATTTTCTTAAAATACACCTGGAAAAGTCAGGGAATTTCATTCTCCTGTATGAGTAGCAACCATTTTATACTTGAAATTGTGCATATTGACAATAAATATTTGAAGAAAGAAAATAAAAATTTTTATCACAGTGCTTCATCATTTTTTTTTCTTTTGCCATAAAAAATTAAATGTTTATCGATTGCCAGAAAATTATTTTGTATAGTATAATAGTGTGTTACATTCCTAGCTGTGAAAATTATATATGTTGGAAGATACAGCAAACACGTCCAGAAAACTTAAAGAAAACTGTTAAATATTTTGCAATCACTTTGGTATCACTGAATATTGTTATGAAAGTGTTTCTTGGATTTTTACAAAGAAGATTTATTTAAAAAATATATAGATTAATAAACTATAATAATTAGACAAATTAAAAAATATATTTTTATTGATTTATTTGATTAATTTTGTGTGAGCTCTGTAATTTATCTAGAATCTATGCTTTTTCAAGTGTGAACATGCAATTTTATCCTATGTCCTTGACATCTTGAGCTCTGTTTTAATTATGCTTTTTTTATATAAACAGAAATGCACAATCCAAAGTTTTCAGATTATGCTTTGTTCAGTTTTAAAATGTGTTTGTCTAGCTATGTATTTATTTAGCCTTTAATGAAGTTTCATATGATGTCTTCTCAGAAAAAGTTTCTCTGAAGTTGAAAAAGAAAGAAAACTGAAGAGTATTTCCATGAAAATATGGCCAAAAATTGTTACATGGTATCTTGATATCATGAATCTTAATTTAATAATTATAGCTTGGGATATTAATAGCAAGCTATTTTTTCTAAAAGTTTGGAATATTGTCTGACTGAAACAAGTTTTTCAGGCCAAAACTGAATATCGGTCCTTTCTGAAGTTTTAGCCAAAAATGAAACTCTCTCAAATGCATTTTTAAACTATTAAAGTTTTACACTATTTATTTATTATAAACTTTTAGTTATTCATAAAAACTGTACAATAAAAAGTATGCACAAAGAACTGCCAATATTCATTTGCTTTACTGAAGCCATCTTTATACAAGTATGTTTTCAAATTCATTAAAATGCATCAGCTTTTGAGTATAGCTTTATTCATTCATTTCAGTATTTGTGTGAAAACTGGACATTTACAAGAACTATCAGCACATTTTTTCATGATCTTTTTTATGCATAAAATACTAAAAACTAATATCTTGTTTTTTAGTGATAAGAACCATATAATTTTTTTTTAAGTGTCCAAATTTGTATGAACATAACACAGCTCAGAGTAAAGCCTATGCTAGATTTATTGATTTATTAAGTACTATTTTTCCTATTCCTCATGCCAGGACATAGAAAGAGGTAAATATGACTGAGATACACTTAATAATCAAGATATGTAATAGAGTGAGCTCACTGCAGTATTAAAATTTACATTAATATAGAATGCGTCATAGAAAGATTATTTTTACTTTTATAAAAATTAATATTAAACATAAAAAATATGACTCACTGAGCTTATTATTGAAGAGAAGTGAAATCTTATTTAATTAATTTTTTTTTTTTTTTAATGCAAACATAATAATATAAGCAATGATTATAAGTGATTGGTTAGAAACAGTAATCGAGTAATTTACTAACTTTTAAAAATGGCATTTTTTAGTGAAATCTATATAATGAATATCTATAGCTTGACCACGGTACAAAAAGTGTTATAAGTTTATATAAAGATTCTTAGAAAAAAATATATTCTTCTTGCAAAAATAAACAAATGCAAATATCAAAAGGATTATAAATAAAAGAGATAATAATAAATTCTTAAGATTACTTGGCATTCAGATCCGGTGTATCTGCAATTTCCATCAATGTATTTTAGTCATACACACACACACACACACATATATATATATATATATATATATTAGTTGATGAGCAAAGTTGTTATTTCTAAGTGTTTTTGTTATCAACACTGTTTGAATCATCAAACAATTGTTGTATGAATGAAAAATACCCAGAAACACCATGGGCTGTGTATGTGTTCTTCAGGCAAGCACTTATGAGGTCTGACTAGAGTTTCAGTATTCATCGGAAGTTGTTCAGCTGTATTTTACTGAAACCAAATGCTTGTTGAAACTCAGATTTTGAACCAAAACTCAGTAAAAATGAATTTTCAGTTGATCTCTACTTTTAAGTTTTTAATAGCAGTTTAATGCATATTAACTTTTGCTTGTATTGCAAGATTGCCTTGAAGCAATTGTAATTTCATTTAAGTTTAGATCTGCTTATCCTTGAAAAATTGTTGTTTAACTGTGAGATTGCTCGGTTCCTCATTAGAGTTACTCATCCATTTATCATACCTAGTTATTCATGTTGACACAAAAACAAACTGGACTACTTACAGCAGAGGTATTAGTTTAAATTTAACTTATTTTGTATGCATACTCACACTTCGAAATATGTCACTGCTGTATTCATTTTATTTATCTTGAAGAAATTAATTTAATCTCTAATGCACAATATAAACGTTTTTTGTGTTTGTTTTTACATTATAAAATCATTCATATTTATGTTTTATTTTATTCTTTTATTCTTGTGTATTGTAGCATTTCTCCCCTCTTATGTGAATTTGCATTTTTTATTAGAATTTGTGTCTTGAATATGTAAGTTAAATATTTGAAAAAAAAATTAAAGTCTTTATGAAGCATGATCATATTTTAATAGTTAATAATATCTTTTTCATGTCTGGTTTTTGCACATATTTGCATTATGGTTGTATTTATGAATCTCATAGGTTATCCAAAAATAATTTTAAGCACATTTTTGAAGAAAATAACCTAAATCTGTTGTTTGTATGTTCTACTATATATATTTATGATAATATACCCAACAAAAATTTTAATTATCAATTTCAAACTAACAATTCTTCAATGTAAAATATTAAAATGAAACAGTTTTCATATCTTCTTTATACATGGGTCAAGAAATTTATTTTTATATTCATACATTTTGTATGCAATAATGGATTTAGTAGAAAGCCAAAATATAGTACAGTCACTTTCTCCATTATTAATTTGTAAAATTTACATCTGGGTTTAATATGCTCAACTTCCATCATTTCCACTATTTACATGAAAATTTCAGTCATTTTAATAAGATCCTTTCAGCTTACTTTCAATAAGAAAGCTTACTGGAAACGACTATAAGTGCAACTTATTCAATATTGTTACAACAGATATTTTTTATACTTTTCAACATGAATCCAGCTTAATCCTTACACACTGAATAAAAAATGAGTATTTTCATTCATAACTTAGACACTTATTGCTTAAGGCTCCCATACCTTCAAGTGAAGACACTCGTGAGCTAATGTTAAACTCATGGGAAGGTTCTTTTCAAATATTTTGTTTGCATTTCAACATTTTTAAATATTTTTTTTTCCATTGGATAGCTGAGGCTGCTCTCTACATTTGCTCTTTTTTACTTTTTTTTTTGTGTGTGTGTTACAGATTTAAAGTTACTTTCACTTTCTGAACCGGTTCTGAAAGTAAAAGTGTCTTCATAAAAAAATAATTGCAACAAAATTCAAAAATAAAAAAAAGGTGAGTGTAGGGATCAACCTCAACTATCTAATGCAGAATTAAAAAATCTTTAAAAATATCAAAATGCAAATGAGATTTGAAAAGAACTTTCCCATAGGTTTAACATTTGCTTCTGAGTGTCTTCACCTGATAGGACAGGAGCCTTAACTGTGTACATAAGTGGTAAAATGCTTTTAATGTTATATATCTTGATGAAAAATTAGTTAATATATTGAAAATTCTGGAGCTGGAACAAAAGTTTAGAACTCTAACAGCCATTTTTATAGCAAAAAATTTTATATATACCTTTTAAGATTTAAGTGCCTTAAAAGTATGCAATATTTTATTAATGTATTAAACAATCAATGTCTATATATATTTTAATTTAGAAGAGAAAATAAATGCATGAACTGAAAAAGCTAAAAATTAAGTAAATTTTGAATTAATTTTTGCAGGCTTTTATGAAGATCATCTTACTAAAAACTAAATAAATTTTTAATACAAATTAATAATAAAAAAACAATTAAAATTGTTAATATTATAATTTGCTAGATATCAATAAATATTATTGCATTTTCAAATATGTATTTTTTACCTTTCTCAAGTACAGAAATAATACTTACTGAACAGTTTTGTCCTAAATTTGAAGATACAAATCCTTTTTAAAATTCCCTCACTAATAAAGATGTGATGCACATTTTGTGCATTTCTGGAATGTGATTCAGGTAGCTTAAGAATGTTTATACCTGACACTTTAATAAACATCCAATATTGTTAGCAACATTGGTGAGTAGTTGTCAGAAGTGTTTCTTTAATATATATGCATCATATATAGACATTAAAGACATTTTTGTATATGTGAAAAAAAGTTATATATTCCTATTCTATTATGTGGCTGTCTAAGTACCTTTTTAGTCATTGTCATGTATTAACACAGAAAAACTGAAACATGAAATTTTCTTTTACAATTGTAACATTGCTGTGAACTGCATTTATATGCATAATATAATAAATTAGTACCTAATATATTTTATGTCATTTGTCTGTTAATGCAATTTAAAATTATTTACTTATGTTGTTACATTAAAAATTTCTTTCATATATTTCCAAGGATTAATGGTTCTTATATTTATTGTTCATTTATCAGTGCTTTATTTCTCATCGATATTGTTAATATTAATAATTTCTTTCTGTTCTTTGCATTATATGACTTTACTTAACATTTCTCTTATTCTTCAACAGTTACAATTACCAAGGTTTCTTCTCTTTTTTCTTCCCTTGCCTTAGTTTGTCAGATTAAAATTCCAGGTTCTCGTTTACTTTAGATAACTGTTTTTCACGTCTATGTAAAATAGGTAAATCTGTCTAACTCATACCATTAATTGCTACCTTCTGGCAACTATGTTGTTCATTCCTCCTGAATTTTTTATTAATTTAGTTTCTGCTTTTCAACCTTACATTATAAGTTTGCTTTGCTTTTGAACTATTTATGTACTATTTGTGTGTGTAAATAGAATTTTCCTTATAGAAATTATATGGGTCATGTAAATAACAAAAATGAGTGTCTCCTACCTTATTTGTATACTTGCCGATTTCTCACTTTTTGTTTTTTCAAATGAAAAAGACATACTTTGAACTGTTTCTTTCTTCTATGTGGTAGTCATTTACAATCTACTTGATTTCATTCAAAATAAAATTTCTGCTCCAGAGTATGCATTTTCAATATATATATATATATATATGTATTTGAGTTACTCTCCCTTCCACACATGACTATAGTAAACAGGCCTTTGCTGTTTTGGTTTTTATCAAGTTTTCTTGGAATAGAAATCTGATAATGAAACAGTACAGGTCTCAATTCCTTTTTCTTTTTAATTCTGTGTTACTTTTTAGGAATAATGAATTCCTATTCTGCTTTGCTGTGTGTGATGTAACAATACTTACGCATCCTAAGTAGAAAAATTATTTTGAAATCTTTTCCATGCATGTACAAACTTTTATGCATGTTTCTATTTATATATGTGCATGTTTTTAACGATATGAATAATCACTGCTATACATCTAGAGTTACCTTGGACAGCTACAAAATGACGATATGCAAATTTGGTTATAGCTTAAAATATTTGAAAAGTAACTTATTTTCATATGAAGTTGAATTTTGTGTGTATTTTAGTTCTCATAAAGTTTCAGAAAAAGTATCCGAAAATCTTTCTGAAAGTGAAACAGTTTTATGTGATGTATTTTCTATAACCAATCTTATTAGTGTTTTAACCAGAAAAATCTATATTTGTCTGTTAATCATTTTTTTAAATACTATGAGTGGTGTTGTTAAATTGAATATTAAGAAAATAAAAGTAACTAGTTAGAACCTTTTGTTTTATTTTTGTGGAATTACTATTTTCAACATTTGGGATACTATTTATACAAATGTTTTTACTAAAATTATTAAGGTAACTGTTTTGTTGTAATTTGCTTGTGGTAATCTTGTATATCCAGAGAACTTACAAAAAGAATTTCCTCACCTCTCTTTATCAAATGCTTGTGATTATTAAATTGAAATATTTATTTTATGCTATGAAAAAGAAAGACCATTTTAATTAAAAACTTGTTTATATGAATAGAATGTACATTTCTTGAGAAACTTAAACTTTTCTAAAATAGAGCTTTTTCAGTGATGCAGCAATTAATTTGTCATTCTACTTTAGTTTGGCTCACCTGCTTGTCCAGTGGTTAGGATATTGGCTACTTGGTCAAGAAGTGTCAGGTTAAATCCCTGATGAAAGAAGGTCTGATTGCACTTTAAACGGTGATCCCAGTTTGTTTACATGTCATGTACTAAACATGATCATGGCACCCCAAACAAAATCATTATTAGTTTGATATTTCAGCAGTAAAAAAGCACAAGAGTATAAAAGTTATGATAATTACTACTGAATATTAAATTTTACAAGAAAAATTATCAAAAGTTTTTGTTGTATTTTGCTTATGATAATCCAGCACATCCAGAGAAATTACAAAAAGAATTTCCACCACCTTTCTCTTTCAAATGCTTGTGATTATCTATTTATTTGAAATATTTATTTTGTGCCGCGAAAAAAGGATAATTTTAATTAAAGACTTGTGTATAAGAATAGAATAAATGCACATTTGCTCAGAAACTGTTTTTTAAATTACAGCTCTTTCAGTGAGACAACAATGTAAGCTTTAATTTGTCATTGTACTGTAGTTTGTCATTGTGCTTTAGTTTGACCCACCTGCTTGTCTTTTGGCTAGGACATCAGTGAGTAGTCTAGAAGTGTCAGGTTCAAAGTGTATCTTATTACACTTTAAATGTTGGTCCCAGTCTGTTTGCATTTCATGTACTAAAGATGATCATAGCATCCTAAACCAAACTATTATCAATTTGATATTCAACATTAGAAAAGTGCAAAAGATAAAAGTTTTGATAATTACTACTGAATATTAAATTTTACAAGAAAATTTATCAAAAGTACCAAATTTTAAAAAAGAAAAATCATATTTATCATCTTGAAAATGTTATCTTACATATATTAAGAGGAGAATTTATATCCAGTTTTCATTATTTTCTCCTTGTATTTCATTTATAAATGAATAACTTTTAAACTTTTTATGTTTTTTTCTTTCTGTTTTTGATGAAATGTTGAATGTAAGAGCTTATAATTTGTGTTCATTGTGAAGTTTTTGTTCATTATAAATCTGTAATTACATGAAATATGCTGCTTTTAATTGCACGAAAAAATTTATTTGCCTTTTTATATTGTCATTATCATATTTAGTTATTTATTATGATGAAAAATAGTATTTCCTTCACAATACCAGTTGGTTACATTGTAGATTGTATATTTTTAAAAACTTTTGTGCCATCTTTATATCATATACTTGCATGAAAAATATGTCTGTCTGTGCTTTATAAAAAGAAAATAAATTTTGTTACTTTGATATTTAATATTTTTTCTAAGTTTTAACTTTCTTTGTAGTAGTGTTTTATTCTTTAACAGAAATGAAAAAAAAAAAAAAAAGCATAGTGGGTTTTAAACAATTTGACAGATTTTCAAACACAGGTGCTGTGAAACAATAACTAGCTTCTAAAATCAAATCATATTGATTGCATTGAATGGAAATTCCATTGAAATGGAAGAGATTTGTTCAAATATATCTGTTATATATATCTATATCAGTGGTAAATAATAATAATAACTTTTTGGAAAAATTCTGTTTCTAAAGTTTGATGGTTCATAACAACTCTTTGTTTTGAAATAATATCTTAGATATACATATTAACAGAAAGCTTATTTCACCAAGAATATAATTCAGTTAATGTCTGGAATGATTTTTTACATTAATCAGACTTTTTAAGTAGAAAATATGAAACATGTTGATAAGTTTAAGAACATAAACGTATTTCACAAAGCCAGTTAATAGTAAATGGACTCCTTTCAGCATTAATTATAGCTTTATAATGCCTGTCCATGGTGTGAACCAAGCTTTTTAGTTGTATATTTGTTATATTATGAAACCAAAATTAACCCTTTATGTACTGAATTATGAATTCATGAAAATTTTATCTTCTAAAGCCTTTTTCATGAATTGTTTAAACTACATTAGATGATTTACATAATTATTTAATAAATTTTAGAAGTATTGAAGGATTAATTAAATTTGAATTAATAGAGATTTTACTATTTATAACCCCACTGAAATCTTTCATTTTAAATATTTTTCTTAGTATTTTGTAGAACTAGGAAATGTGCAAATGTAATGTTCTTACAATAGAAATATTTCAGAATTGAAAAATTCACCCTCACCCCCTCCCCAACGCCAAGAAAGCTGAAAAGATGCAAAGGCAAAATAAATCATCCTTTTAAAAATATTTTTCTTTTGTGTAACCAATAATGCTTTTGGAACAAGATAAAGTAATGTATCTATAACTCCTTCTAAACTGTATTACAACTAATCGATGTATTATATGAATTTTATAACAAGCTATTTTAATGGTACTTATAAGTACCATCAGTAGATAAAGGGTTAATAAATTGCTTTTATTAATTGATGCATTGCTTCCAACTATTCTGTAATTGGCTCTCTATCTTTTCATGTGAGTTATTCTCAAGTCATTTTAACTGTAAGACGTGATTATCTTGAAATGCCTTTTTTCCATAAAGCAGTTATATGACAATCTGAATTCTCTGGAATATAAAACTTAGGAGAAAATCGCATACGAATTCAATTCGGACTCATCTCATTTAAGTATTACTGGGCATTTATATTATCATTAATCATAAAAATTTTGATTTCATCCATCTCTAGATCATAACACTAACTGGTTGTTTCACCCTTAGTGTAATGCAATCATAATGAGCTTCTTCTATCCTTCTCATTACATGTTTTTATCTCATGACTCCAAGTAGCACAAATACCTTGTTCTGTTGTCCAGACAGCATGAATTTTAGCCCAGTTTAGCATTTTCAACCTTTACTTGAAAACTAAAAATGGCTTTTTTATGAAATTTCAGCATTTAAACCAAACTTGTGTAATCTGTACTAAATCCTCTCAACTTCATATTTAATTTCTCCATTTCATTTTGTACTTACTGAGATAATTTTTTTTTTTTTTTTTTTTTTGTTATGTAAACACAGCCTCATTATTCTTTTATCATAAGTTGCTGTCATGCACTTTCTCTTACCTTTATCTTTTCATTTCTGTTATAACCAAGTGTCCTTATGCTACTTCTGATTAATTTTACACCAATTTTTCTCCTAATTTCTACTTTATTGTAGCATTTTTTACTTAATAGTACTTTCTTTCATTGTGTTGTGGATGGTTTGTGAACTCTTCCAACTTTTTTATTTTTTTATTTCATTTTACACTGAAAAGATACAACTTCTTTATCAACTAAAACTTTACTAACAAAGCAATCCCATAATGCTCTGATGAAAGTCCTCCTATCAGCTCCAATAGGTGACCAGGGATGTAGTGGAGGGTATATGGCAGATACCTTCTGGGTTTTTTAAAGGAACTCTGTATACCCTCTGTTTCTCAAATAAAGCTATAGCGTGTACCACAGTTCTTGCTGGCTTTTGACCAACATTAGCAATTTGGCGAATAAGAAGTAAAAAACTGTAGCCAAATGAAAAAAAAGTTAGCAAAATAGATTCGGCGTGAAACGCTGAAAAATCCATCTTTGACCCCTTATTGTATCCCTTTTTTCCAATATGTTCTAAAATAAGCTAATTTTTGTTGTAATTGCTTATAAAATAGAAATTCAGCTATCTGCTACAGGAATTATTAAATAAAAGTACATTCTCAATTTCTCCTAATTAAATGTTTCAGACATTGTTTTAGCAGTCTAAATGAAAATTCAAAACAATGATCTTCGATTTACCGTTGTGAAAATATACACTAAACGCTGCTATGAGATTTTGAATCTAACTGATAGAAAAAACTAATCGGCCAATGATACTTTGCATACAACTAATAAATAGTATTGTAAATGGCAAATTTAAATGGCGCATCCTAGCTAAACTTTTCTGTGCTTGATGCAAGTAATTTGTGCTTTTACTGGCTCATAGATAGCAATTAACTGACAATAGAGAAATACGTCTTTGTGCCTTTGGCACACACCCACACAAAAAACAGCAAAAATTGTGCACTCGCAATTTGGCAAGTCTGATTATTCGTTTACTCGCCAAATGAAGCAGTTTGTCATGATTTGGCACAATGGCGAGCGGCAGCGAGAACACTGGCGTGTACGCTCTAGTGTATATCCTCTGTTTATAACATATACCTTTTGGTTTGTTTATGACTACACCCCTGTAAATGACATTTATCACTGAAATCCTACTGTAGGATTGATTGTTATTTTAAACACTTATTATGGCTTCATTCAAATGAAAGAAAGTTATAAAGTGTTAATAACAGGTGACACTGTATTATATTATATTTTTGATTATATTAATCTTTCCATCGATATATACAATTATTGCATTACTAAATGCAATGTGGAGTAGTCAGACACTATGCCTTAAAAAGTCCTTTTTTCCAAACGGTTTCCAAATTTTGGCCATTAGTCTAAAACATGATATATGCTCAGCACTTTTGAAAAGTTGTTCAATGTAGAATGTTATCATTAGACTATTCCTACCAACATTATCAGAGGACATTTCCGTAGCTGCTAGCCTTTTACTTTCTTACAAGTCAAATTAACGTATTTTGAACCAGAAATTTTACTTAATAAATTAAATCAGTTCAGTACCACATAAAAACAAGACACGTTTTATTAAATATTTTTTCTGTTTAAAAACATGTTTGATTTGAAAAAATTCAGAAATTTGGCAGCTATGCATCTTTTAAGTTAAAAGATTTTTATTTTGGTTAATTTATTATAGGGTGACCAAGCTAGTAGTTGATCAAAAAAGGTCGATGCTACGGGATTTTTATTATATTTCCTTCCTTTTAAGTTTTAGAAGTAAACTAACATGATTGCTACAACCCTTAATGAATGACCTATCATGGGCAAAAATAAAATTACTGAAATTAAATAGCAACAAAATTATAAGCAAACTAGGGGGCTCTGCCCCCTGCAAGCTACGCTCGCCATTCCCCGTTCAGACACCGCAGAATCTAAAAACACGCTAATCTGATGGGTTTTAAAAATATTAGAGAAGATTGAATTATACTGAAAAAAGCTGTGCAGATCTCCCTGTAAACGGGTTTCCATTCAATTCCCTTTGATTGCAAAAATTTAAGGGCGAATCAGTTGCTGTTAAGACATCCAATGGTTGTTTTCGTGTTTGATTAAAGAGGATCAGTTAAACATTTGAAAATAAGCTAAAAATAAAAGGAATTAAGTGTACAGAGTTTTTGTCTCCCAGTATTTTAAAACAATTTCTATAACAATAGCCTAAGTCATGTGACTATCATCAAGAGTTCCGGGCGAACCACTTCCCTTTTTATATTCCTGGTGCCATTTTGGTACTTTAATATTAGCCAGGTACAGGTGATAAGTCGCCAAATATTATTCTATCGCCATCATTTCATCTATATTATAATAGTCCAAGTCACGTAACTGCCATAAATAAATACGCTCTGATCCCTTCACTTTTCATATGAAAGTTTGGCCCAGATATCATATACGGCCCCATATTGGCGCGATTTTTTTCCGATGCTAATTTGGGGAAAAGATCAACAGCATAAACAACATCCGGCTTATCAAATCAAGTAAAATAATGATACTATGGTGCCAGTTAAGTACCTATTGCGTATATGACATTGGCATCAGAAAAAAATAGCACCAATATGGGACCGTATGTGGCGTCTGTGCCAAAAGTTTTCCATTTTGATTTAAAAAAGTCAATTTTTTTTCAAATAATACTACATAAAAGCATTGTCACAAATAATTCTTGGTACTGTTACACTAGCCGGGTGCAAATCTCGCCAATAACTATTTTTCAACTCGCCAGTTAGCATTTTTTTTAATTTTTTGAGTGGTAAATTAAAACATTGCTTTGAAGTTGAAATTAAATGTCATCATTTGTTACATCATTTAATATTTGGCCAGATGCCATATACGCACCCGGTTTGGCGTGATTTTTTTACGAAAATTTGGCAAAATCCTCGTTTTCGAATAGCAGTTACATATGTATTTTTGGTACTACTTAGTTATCCCGTCGAACAAAAATCTATCACTAAACTATAAGATTAAATGCCAATGATGGTTGATAAATGTCACATTCACTTGACTTTAAGCAAGTTACACGTCTTTACGTCATCAAGTGATTTTTATTTCGACGTTTTATTTGTATATTTATTAAGGCTATACTATTTTCTTTGTTCTTTCGTTATTTAAAATAAAAATTATGTCAATTTGTATAATTTGGCGAGTGGTTTGGCGATTTATATAATTTGGCGAAATGGGTCGATGGAATAACTAAGTAGTACCATATTTTTTAATTATTTTCTATTATTTTTTATTTTTAAAGGAAAATAACAAAAAAATAATTAACTATAGAACAAAACAATTTATGTAATTTAAAAAAAGAAAATAAAGTAAATAAACACTTATTATTAAATAAACAACAATAGCCGGGTTACCATGTCAACCAAAATAATGCCATTTTGGCAACAATTAGGTACCCCGGTGCATATATGACATCTGTGCCTAATATTTTTCTTTTCATTTCGTTTAAAAAGAATAAAGAAGTGAAAGCCATTTATTTTAAATGTTTCTGTTTGTATTAAATAAAATGATAATGAAATACAAACTGAATTATGAATAAAAGTAACATGATACATTTCTTAGCATACATTTAAGGGAGACCAAACTTCTCGCCAAATTAGTTTAAAATAGTAACCTTTTCTAAAATCTGAAAAAAAAAATATATATGTTTGATTAAAATTTGAGTTGCCATCATTAGAAAAATGTATATAAAATTAGAAAAAAATTAATATTTCGAAAACTAATTCGAATTTAAGAATTCTAATACCAGTTTTGAAATCTGCGGATCAGTATTGATTTTTGGTGTTAATTTCATCACAAAGTACTCAATATTTTAGGAGAAATCACCGTGAAACATAATCAGTTGTTTAATCAGTCGATTCAAAGAATCGTTACATTTCAGCCGTTTCATATATTCGTTTCATAAAATGACTTCTCTTACAGCAGACAGCTGACAACAATGTGAGAACATTCAAACAAAAATATTATCTCTAGTGCCATGTGTAAAACTCATTTCTGCCTGAAATGGCACAATATTTCAAAAATTTGATCAACTCTGGAGGGGTATCAACTACTGGCGCAGTCACCCTAATTATTAAAATTTAAAAAAAGTCAAGTATTCTTTTTAGTATATTGAATAAATATTTCTACAGTTATATGCTTCTAAACAGTTACAAAGGAACGTTTTTGGTAACAAAAAGGTACTTGAAAAAAGCATTAATGGGCAACTGTAGCATGAACAGGAATTGTATTCATATACAAGTAAAAGTTAAATTTAAAACATCAAAAAACCCGACTGCATAATAAGCAAACTAATTAATTATTTCTCATCAATGTGAAACTATTTTTTCCTATCTATAAACACTGTTTCGATGAGGCCTATATAGATGTTTATGAAGGTTAGAGTTCAAATTAAGCTAGATATCCTACCTACATAACTTTCAGGTTGTGTAATATTTAAATGGAGCTTCAGACTGTAAAATAGGCTAGGAAACATCGCCTTCATTTTGAAAGGCGTATCCAATGATATGCCACTCAATATGGTGCGTAAAAAAAATTTCTCGTCTCTGCCGCCATTTTTAATTTTACAGGTGCATTTTGAATTTATGAAAAATAAATCTAGCCTATAACCATCGTATGGTTAAGATGAATCAATAGAGACCTCATTCATTAAAATCCATTCAGCCGTTGGGATGTTTCGGGGGGGGGGGGGGGTATAAAGAAATCCACATACCCGGATACGCATCAAACACATAACCCTTCTTGGCAAGTCGGGTAAAAACTGAAAGGAATATGCTACACAGTGGGCTGACAGCTTATGTGTTCAATTGGTGAATTGCTTCACTGTAAGCAAGAAATAAATGAATTTTCACTAGTTAAAAATTAAAGAATACTGATAGCAAACAGCTCTGTCAATACCTGTTGGGCTTCTACAGGGCTTGGAAGGGAAAAATACAAAAACCGGAACGCTATTTCAAAATTAAGACTTTTTTTTTTTTTAAGTGTAGGCAAATTTATATCTAATCATGCAAAGACAGTTTAAAATATGCATTCAAGATTTTAAATAAGAATAAAAAACATTGCAGAGAGCACAATAAGCTATATCTATGAAACTGTAATAATATGTTTTAATAATTGCATGAACCGGAATGGTATTTGTCATAATTTCATGAACCAGAATATCATCCCAGTTTGCTCCAGTACATTTTGAGCTCTGCACTTCTGCAGAGAATGCACAACCTGTAAGCTGCCAAGAATTTTTTCAAACGGGAAGCTACAATTTTTTAAATGATCAACATTAAAATTTAAAATATGCCTGCCCCACCAGTGGCTGAGAGGTTCTGCTCTCGAAGCTGGTAGACGGGAGGTGCTGGGTTCGAACCCAATCGCGCCCGTCAGCCTAATCGTTCGGAGTTTTCGTGGTTTTCTTTGAGCCATGGATTTCCATGCGTAAATACGGGTTAGGTTCCCTTAGAAAGACCCTCACGAAGGGCACTCCCCCCTGGGCCTATATCCCACGTGCAGATAATTGGCCGTCAAAAATCAATCAATCAATTAATTAAAATATGCCATGTCTTTCTCATTTAATTTTCAATTTGTTAGTAAAGTTACAATTTTATATTTTGTAAATTTTATGGTAAATTTTTCTCAAAAGTAAAAATTTACCATTTCATACATGATTTATGTAATTTACATTCCCTTTAGAAATTATTATTTTTTGTCATAAAGATAAACACTTGAAATTTAGAATGAATTTTCAAAAGAAGAATTTATTACACCTTTCTTCATCATATTTAAAAAGAAAGTACATATCTATATTATAAAGGACAAACATATCTGTGCGTAACGCATACGTCAAACTGCGAATGGCAGCACTGAGATATTAATATTTTTATAGTTTTAGTACCAATTTTGTAATTGTGGCAACTAAAGTACTCAAATCAATAGATTACTGAATCTTTTTGTTGCCATTTTCTCCTACAAATTAAAATTAAAATACGTGCTATGCCAAGAATATCGTCTGTTATAAAATCCGGTGAATTTTGGTTTTATTTCATTTTTATTCATCATTTAAATGTTTTTTAGTTTATTGCAAACTTACTTTACAAACGATAGAATACTTTATCTTTACAAAATTGTATTTTAAATAATATTTGTGTGACTTTCCTCCACATTTACTTAATTTGTATCAGAAAGCTTAAAGAATGGTATTTTATTTATCCGTGTGTAATAATATTTTCCGAATCTTGAAAAAATACAAATGAATAATTTCTGATAAAACATGGAACTATATAAACAAACGAGTTAAGTCCTATGAATCATTAGGTACCTGATTTATTTTGCCAAGGTTCTTGAATGACGATATTGCGTTTTTCCGGGTTTGTGTATTATTCCGCGATAATGACGTTATATGCATTCTTTTCTATAGATGTTGTTTAAGACTGGATTGTAAAGGTGGAATGCTTTAGCGTATGCAAATAATGTCATTTCATTAAAAAAACGTGTTTTTTAATTCTTAAAACTGAAATGTGTTTTGTAGAAGTGCGTCATTCACACAGCTGCTGTGAAATTCTTCACAGGTGAAAAAAGCTTCAATTTAAAAAATAACATAATTGAAATCGCAGGTTGATAAAGTGCAATGTTTCACAAAAATTTAGAGTGTCTATATTATAGAGGACAAACATATCTGTGCGTAACGCTGACGTCATTTTGCAATTGGCAACAGTAGACGATCAAATTTAACTTTTATTTACTTTTATTGTGATTTTTTAAATTTCTAAATATTGCACATTTTCAATTTTTACACCATCGAATAGAGAAAAAGAATGTACTTTCAAATGCAGTTTGTTTGAAAATTGTATCTTAATTGACATATTATGGTTTTTAAAATAATTTCAAGATGAATTTTTTTTTTAATTATTTCTATCGCGTGCCGGCTCCGTTGCGAATTAATAATAAGGAATTTGAACATAAAACAGTAAAAATTGCTAGCATTTCCCCCCGTTTTCTATAACGAAACTAAAGCTTCATCAATAAATAAATAAAAGAATAATATGTAAAATTCCCTCAAATTTAACGTATATGCAATTGAAAATTTTAACATCGCCAAATAGGGAAAAAAAATTGCTTTGAAATATAATTTGTTTGAAAACTATACCTCAGTTTTTTTATTGTCTATGGTTTTAAAAATAACTTTCAAGCATGAAGTATTTTTTAATTTATCTCTATCGTGTGGAGCTTGATTACAAAAGATTTACCCATTTGCCCTTAAAACAATATAAAAAAGTTCAGTATTTGTTTCCGCCTAATGTTCCATAACAAAATTGAAGCTTCCTCTATAGAAAAATAAACATTATAATATAAATAAAAGGCAAACTGCGCGCTTAAAGCACTGAAATGATCAGAAAGGCTGCCACAAGACTTAAAATCTTTGGCTAATAACTCCTGGCATGCGATATCATGTGAAAGTATCGCTTTCAATAAATTTTAAAACTATTTTTGATTGCATAATTGATATTTCTCATCTAAAAATTATTTTTGGTGTAGTGGGCAATCAAAAAATATATATTACATGTAAAAAAAATTAGAGTTTTCAATAAAAAAATTTTTTTAAAAAGAATGGTTTCACTTATACTCTGTAACCCGGGGAGCTTGGGTTCGATTCCCTAGTCATTATAATTGCAATGTACAGTCTTAAAAAGAAAATAAGAATACTCTTACCAATTCAGTCACAAATTATTGTAAAAAAAAATTATACCCATCAGTTGAAAATAACATAAATGTGAAAGCATTCAAACTGTAATTAAATTACAGTTTGAATGCTTTCATATTTTTTTCTAAATTTTCAATGGCAACACTCAATTTTCACATAACAAGATTTATGATCTGTCTGTGTTAAAATGCATTTGTAGATAAATTTGAAATAAATTGAGTGATCAGTTTTGGATTTTGAATATTGAAAATATTTTAGCTTCTATTATAAAATTACTTATTCAAGATTTTATATATATTTTCCTGATTTATAATATTTTTATGCTGATATTTCATACAAAATTTATGCTACTAAAGAGAAAACTCTATATTTCCATATTTTAAGTTTTATATTATAAATTATGAAATTAATAATTAAAAAATATTTAATATAACCTATAAATATTTTTGCTGCATTCGATCTATGGATGATTCTAAAGCATTTACAAAATTTTAGCTTTTTTTCCTATGAGTAGTTCTTTTTTAACCATCATAACATGCACTTCACTGGATCTACAGGACAGGCCAAAAGTCCGTAACTTTTAAAATTCCATAAAAAATCATAATTGGCGTACAATTTTGAGGTTTGGGCAAAAATTCTTCTTGTGATCTAAAGTTTTATTTAAGAAAATAATTGGAACAAGATAAAGTAAAGTATCTATAACTCATTCTGAACTGTATTACTACTAATCGATGTATTAAATGAATTTATAACAAGTTATTTTAATAGTACTTTAAAGTACCGCCGGGGCATAAAGGGTTAATGAATGTAAGGAAAAAAATTTTCACCAAATATTTTTAACATTACATAATTTTGGAAACTACTAACAAGGAAGATCTCCATAACCGCATACTCAAAAAATTTTTGAACAATTGCAGAATGTTCTTGTCATGAGGATATATGATGGCTGTAAATTAAGTAATGGCAACATAGGTATAAATAAATTTTTAATGAACTTACAAGTGCAATTGCATTACATTCCTTCTATGTAATCATCAGCAAAGCTTATAACCTTTTGCCAAATGTCAGGAAGTCGTTGTAGACCAGTGGCAAGGTGTTGATTGTTGATGTGAGCGCCCTACTGCGTGGACCAACCACTCACTCAGACCAACCTCTAAGGATAATTCTAGGACAGTCCATCGGTGGTCTATGGTAGGAGACCACTCAGGATGTTAATCTGTTCTTGAGGAATGGAGAGCCGACCTGTGCATTGCAAATCCACAGTCTGATTCCGACCCGAGCGGAATGCTTGGGCCCATCATAGTACTGTCCTATACGGTAAAGCATTTGTGCCACAGGCTTCCACTAATCCTCGATAGCATTCTGTTGCATTTTTGCCATGGGCAACCTCGATTTTAAGCCACGACCGCTGATCTCCTTTTGAAAACATACTTTCGAGCGATTGAAATGGAACTCTTCACTTTAACGCCACACAGCAACTACCTTTCTCAGCAGATTGACTGTTTTTTGCAATCTACACATCAACAACAGCGCTGTGATATATGTATATTTGTGGCAACACCCATTCAATATTAAAGTTTTTGGTATGTAATGGCAACACTATATTTTATATAGCTGAATGGCAACACGAATGTATTATTATGATGCTATGTGCTGGGAGCTGTCAGTACGCTCGCTTCTCTCTTGTAATCACGATGCATGCCGTGATATTAGTCCAGATAATATGCTACTAAATTTAAACTCATGTTATTAATAAACTATGTTCCATCTTAAGAAGTCTCTTCGTCAATGAATCAAAGTTACACACTACCTCACTGCTTCCACATCCTATTTGCACATGCTCGCCCTTCTGCAAGTTTCAAGGTTAATTTGCCACTATTTAATTTACAACCCTCGTATATGTTCATTAAAAAATGTCCAGCTGAACTTCAATATAGCGTCCGTAAAAACATAATGAAAATTTCCATTTCTTGGCGATTTACTGCTGGTTGACAGTGCAATAAAATTTTTAAAAAGATATACCCTTTTATGAAAAATAATCTTTAAGGAAAAACTTTTTCTACTCTTCATACTGAACTAGTTTAAGTATCTAAGTTTAATGTAAATATATATACTTTTATAGCTACAGTTTTGTCATAGACATATTTATATGTATACATATAAGGAAATTTAACGATCGTTTAAATGCAGTTAGTACAAAATTTAAATTAATAAAAATGAGTTGATACCTGTCGAATTTCGATGAAAGAAAATGGTTGAAAAGAAACTGTTACATTGATTTATAATAAACTTACAGAATTAATTACAATAAAAAATTCATCTTACATTGGTATTATCAACGTAACAACAAAGGTTGACAACAACGTCAACCTAAAGTTACTGAAATACCATTTTCATAACCTTCAACTGTTCAGATTATTGAAAAATTAAACTTTATTCATATAAGTGATCTGTAAAATGTAATCAAGATAAGTAATTATGATAAAGTTATCCATTGAACCTCTTATGCTTGGTATTACAGAAGAAAAATCAGCAAAAATTATTTCACTTTGACACAAACACAGATTTCCCAACCCCCATGAAATCTAAACCTCATGTTATTTTCACCTTCTCAAAATTTACATACGCACCTCTCATACCAATATTCACCATTTAAAAAACATTTTAACACGTAATGGGTTATTAATAAATGTATTTCCAAATTTGAAGTCGCGTTTGTCAGTTACAACTTGGCATGAGAGAATTCGCACTCTTAACTTGAGTCTCTGATCTCAGATCCGGTGAGTAAAAATTCCAGAAATTCATGTCTTAATATTTACTTTAGTCAAAGAAAAAGTTTCTTTTAATATGACGTCATTTTTACTCACTGAATCATTTCGCCTAGCGTCTCAAACTCAGTATCGGCGGAATGAAAAAGTATTGAAATGTAACAGTTTTATAAATGAAAGTGTGTGTTTTTTAAAGCATGGAGTCATTTTTTGTTCATATTTTGTTAAAAGTTACTTTTAATTATAATAAGAAAATGACATCATAAAAGATATAATCAATAAATATAAATAAAACCGATTATTTCTCTGTAACAGTGGAAGTTTCTGATTGCCACCATTTTGAAGAAATTTCATAAAAAACATTTAAAATTTAATTTAAAGTATACAAATAGGAATTTTTTTAAATGTAGCTAGTGTTGGCACATCTACAGATGAACAGCTTTCATTTTAAAAAAATAATCATCAAAATCGATTAAACAGAAAGCTCAAGCCAGATGACTAAAAAAAAAAAGAGTCTTGTCTTTTAAATACACTGCTGAAAACAATTAAAGGATATTGTAAGTCTTATATAAAATAAGGGTATAAGCGGAATGTTTTTTGCAAAAAATGGAAGAAGAAAGTCCCAAATGCAAGTTTTTCTCATTTTCAAACTTTGGAGTATGCAAGTTTTGAGTTTGACGTCAAAACAGATGCTTTAGCAGCAGCGACTAAAATTTAACTTTCATCTTATTGAAAGAATGGGGAAAACATTGATCGACATTCAGTAACTGCTGTGTTTCGATGAGTGAGATCTGAGATGTCTCAACAAAGTCATTTAACCAAATTAGAAGCTTGCAGAGGAGTTGGTGGGGTAAACACAAGCCGATGTAGCAGAAGCCACTGAAGTTTCACAAAGTGTGATTTCCAGGATCTGGAAGCGTGTTTTGGAGACTGAAAGTGCAGGCCAAAGACCAGAGCAAGGTCGTAGACGTGCAACAACGCCGATGAAGATAAATATTTAACGTTAATAGCTTGGAGACACCGAAAGTTGAATGTCACTCTTCTTCGACTACACCTTTGCTTGGCTACTAGCACCACAGTTTCAACTCAATCTGTCAGAAACCGGATACACGCTGTAGGTCTGTATGCTCGCAGACCAATGGTATGTCTTACATTAACAACGTTGGCCTGGCTCAAGCTTATCACGTTTCTGGGCGGGAACACCTACGTATGCAAGAAAACCGAACGCTTTAAGATGTTTTAGGGAGGGTTTGTTAACACTGTACATTTCTATGGGTGTTTTTGCCTGTCATTTTGGACATAAACGATTCCAAACATAAGTAAAATGTGTCATGGCATCTGGCCAAAATGTAGTGTCTAAACCATTATCCTGTAACAGAGTTCATGCACCATCAGTAACTGTTTGATTGTAACGTTCGATCTTGCCGTTCTGCTGTGGCGTATACACATTTGTCAATTCATGTGCAATGCCTTTATCAAAATCAGAGTTTTTAAATTCTGATCCATTGTCCGATCTGAATGACCAGACTACCAGCTTGTTGTTTCATTTAACCATAGTGTCAAACTTCAAAATCATATTTCACTCCCAGATAAAACAAACAAACCTTTCTCATTTCCAGCCAAAAATAACATCAAAAGAATGAGCAGGGTCAGTGACACTCACTCACTGTATTTAAAGGAGTGAAGGAATGACCTAGAAACAGGAAGTCAATGCCCTTTTCAGTCAACAGCTGAGAAATATGAATATCAATTAACTTCGTGCACGCGTGTACGATGTTTGGATGTATGACGTCATCATCCAAGTGAAAGTGAAACAGGTGGTTTTTATCAAAGCAAAAAGAGTGACGTATGCATTTTATATCACCTGCAGGAAAGTAAACAAGGTTTAAATTAATTCAAAACAATTTATTTAAGAAGTGTTGGATGAAATATAAAAGAGTTTTAAAGATAGGTAAGTTTAACAATAAATATATTTAAAAAGTGATTGAAGTAATAAATATCTTTTAAAGTAAATTTTTATTAAATTAAACTTTAGGAAGTGTTGAGAACTTTAAATAAATAATGGAGGTTTTAAACCAGACACAAGGCACCGTGGCGCCTGCAGAGAGTGGGCAGCAGAGCATGTGAACCGGAAGAGAAATGAATGGCGCAGTATTCTTTTGTCTGACGAGTCCCTTTCTTCTGTTCATCCTGATAATAGACATGTTTTCATGTGGAGGGAACGTTGCAATAGAAACAATCCTGCGTTCGTGCAAGGAAGTGTCAGATTTGACAGTGGGGCAGAGATAGTCTATGTTGGCCACTCCATTGATGTTATGCTGACCGCTCTCACTCACACCGACCTCCATATCATTCGAAATGGAGCTCTGACTGCTCAGCTATATAGGGATGAGATCCTCAGATCTATTGTAGTCCCTTACACTGCAGCAATTGGAGATGACTTCTTGTTAATGAACGACAATTGCAGGTCACATCGTGCTCACTTGGTGATGATTTCCTTTTCAAGGAATGAATCATACGACTGGAATGGCCAGCGTGTTCTCCGGACATGAGTCCAATAGAGCATTTTTGGGACATTCTAGGCAGACGAGTTGCTGGCCGCCTACCATCCTCCACAAACTCTCCACGAACTGAAAAGAGCTCTTCTGGAAGAGTGGGACAGAATACCCCAGCTATTTATTAATAGCTTCATTGATTCCATGCCTCAAAGGTTTTCAACATTGCTGGCCATCCGAGGAAACTATACCCCCTACTAAAAATGATTTCCTTTGAAGGAAACACCTTTTTTTATTCGTTTTTTCTCATATGCACAAATTATGTTTTTTTTCCCCTTTTGTATCCAAAAGCTCAATACAATGTATTTTTTTCTGCCAAACATGTGTAATTTTTTTTCTGATATAGCCTACCACGTCTATCGATCATGCATCAATTATCTAAACAATTCCTCAGCCGCAAGATCCATCCACAACCTCAATATCCTTTAACCTTTTTAGGGACAAGGCATTTCTGCTCCAAATATGTTCAAATACTTAATTCACACTGCAAATTGCGAGCAAATTTATTTGAGAATAATCAAAAGCTTTTCTTTACGTATATTATCAGATCTAAATTGTGCTAAAAAATTGCTGGTGCCAATTGGCAGTTTGGACATTGAAATTAAGCGTTTTCAGAGTGCAAACAGCGCCCTTGAAAGGGTTAACTGTTTGGAGAAGTGTATATGTAGATTGCTTGAAACTCAAAATTAAGATCCGATTCAGAACACTGTCAATTAGTCTACTATATTGTTAGTGTCGGAGACAATAAGAGAACAGTATTGTTGCCATAGAAACAACGACTTATTCAATGTCCAAATGTATAACGAGATCATTCTTAACCCCTTAACTGGGTTGTTTTTTTTTTTGACACAATAAATTAAAAACAAGGAACAGACACCACTTTTTTTTACTAAAATATATGGCTTTGTACAATCGAAAAAGGTATGCCATTTAACAAATGAAAGATTACAGTTAAAATTAAGTGGTATCCAAAAGCTTTTAGTATCGAAAATAGCAAACTCTTCTTGCCCGAGTGCCGCTTGGGCAAAACAGTAAGGGGTTAATACTGAGCTGCGTATATAACAGGAGTTCTGAGTCGGTGTTCAGAAGCTTGCAAGGCAAATTAAGCATGCATGGCAAAAGTAAAAAATAGTCCGCGTTAAGTAAAATAATGCTATAAAGTGATAAAATATCATTTATTAAGATTGACGATCATTTCGTCCCACCAACGGCGACATTTTCAAAATCATTCACGATAGAAAATATTTTCACATAATTTAAAAATAATAAACATAGTAAACAATGTCACGAGACATGATGCATAATGAAAAACATTGCAAACATAAAATAAATTAAAATTAAATTAGTTATTTGTGAGCATGGATTAATTTTCATATAATTTAACAAAACAATAACATGGTAAATAATGTGACGAGACAACATGCATAATGAAAAATATTGCAAAACATAAAACAAAAATTAAAATTATCTTGGCTATTTGCGAGCATGGATTAATTTTTACTACTATTATCAAAATTACATAGCATCTCTTTCCAAATTTTAGGTAAATCTAGGGACACTGAATCATTGCAAATATTCTTGTTGCATAAAAATATCTCTATTGATTCTCAGATTGTGGATGGTAAATAAAATCTTGATGTGTAAATTAACTTGCTATTCTTAAAATCAATCCATAAAGGTTCTTTGCTGCATAATCTGGCCAAAATTGTGGTTCTTCTGTTGTATTTGATGTCTGCTATATGTTCTTTGATTCTGGCTTTAAGTTTTCTACTTGCCATACCTATATAAAACTGCTTTGTTCCATCTTCTTTGGTGAAAGTTATTTCATATACTCCTGATAACTGGTTTGACTCTATTGGATCTATTTTCTTGCATACTATATTTTTTAATTTCATAGAAGGTTTTGCGACTAGGGAGATATTGAATTTATTGAGTTTATATTTCAAACGTTCGAAGAAACCAGGAAAATATTGTAAAGTGGATAACATGGAATTTTGTGGATTGAAATTTCTTTTCTTTTTATTCTTCAAGCTCTTAATTAATTTTTCTATGGTGCTTTCTTTGTATCCCTTGTTTCTTGTAAAATCATATATTTTATTTATTTCATTATTTAACTGCTCGGGGGTACAAACTGTGAAAGCTCTATGAATAGAATGTCTAAATGCAGAAACTTTGTATGAAAAAGGTGCTTGAGCATTATGAAAGATAATGGATTGACTGGCTATGGGTTGTCTGTAAACAGTGCGTTCTATTCCTTGGTGTGTCTTGATTAGTAATACATGTAAATAAGGTAGCGTACCATTTTGTTCTATTTCCAGTGTAAATTTAATTTTAGAATAGAGGCTATTAATCTGGTTTAAAAAGTTATTGAGCAAGGTATCTGTATGTTGCCATATGATGAAAATATCGTCTACGTATTTGATCCATGCATGGGGAGTATAATCCAATTTGTATATATCTATTTCAAGTGGTCGTAATATGAATTCAGCTAATAATCCTGATATAGGAGAACCCATTGGAGTTCCATTATTTTGATTGTATATTTTGTCATCAAAAGTGAAGTAATTATTATTAACTATTAGATTAAGAGCACTCTTTAGTGTAGTTTTTATATTAGCATTAATATTCTCCATGCAGTCAATGCAATTATTTATATTTGTAACAGCTTTTTGGGTATCAATAGATGGGTATAAAGAGACTACATCTAAGACTGGCTATTAAATAATTCTGAGGTAAATTAATGTGTTTCAAATATTGAATGAACTCATACATTGAATTAATTACATGATCAGAGCTAGGCAAAATATTTTTCAATAAAACTACAAAAGCTTTTTCCATAAAATGTGTGGGGCTTGAGCATTTAATTACTATTGGCCTTATTGGCATATTTACCGTAATTTCCGGTGTATAGCCCGCGGATCAAACAATCGTGTTTCGACCCAGAAATTTTTTTAAACAAAATGTAACTTTTTAGATCACGGTAAATATTGGTTTTCAAATATTGAATAAAATTTCTGTGTCCAAACTGAATTGTTTGATCTGCGGGATATACACCCGAAATTATGGTATTTTGTGGTCTTTGAGTCTGCCAACAATTGCTGGGATTACTGCTAACTTATTAATTCTCATTAAAATTTTCATATTATCAGGCCAGATCCCTTTATTAACCAATTCATTAACTTTTTTGTTAATTATATTAAGTGGATTCTTCTTGACTTCTTGACAATCCATATTGTTAATACATTGTACCATTTTATTTTTATAATCATCTGTATTTAATATGGCTAATTTATTAGATTTATCCATTTGGATTACAATGATTTCTGGATCAAGTTTAAGCTTTTTCAAAATATTCAATTCATCTTTTGGTATCCTTATGGGTTGCTTAATTAACTTCTTCAGTTCATGGTACATAACATTTTGAATTTCTTCTTTATGATCGTTATGAGTCGACTGTACAATATTTTCAAGTTCTTGAATGATAGATTTTAAATTAGGCTCAGTTGGAAATTTCTCCTATATTAGGATTATTAGCTGAAATCATATTACGACCACTTAAAATTGATATATACAAATTGGATTATACTTCCCATGCATGGATCAGATACGTAGACGATATTTTCATCATATGGCAACATACAGATACCTTGCTCAATAACTTTTTAAACCAAATTAAGCCTTGATTCTAAAATTAAATTTACATTGGAAATAAAAAAAAATGATATGCTACCTTATTTAGATGTATTCAAGGATTATTGATATAATCATTGATAACAATATAGATAATAACTGATAACAATTTAGATGTGCATACTAATCAATATGCACCAAGGAATAGAACACACTTTTTACAGAAAACCCATAGCCAGTCAATCTATTATCTCTCATAATGCTCAAGCACCTTTTTCATACAAAGTTTCTGCATTTAGACATTCTATTCATAGAGCTTTCACAGTTTGTACCCCCGGGCAGTTAAATAATGAAATAAATAAAATATATGATATTGCAAGAAACAATGGATACAAAGAAAGCACCATAGAAAAATTAATTAAGAGCTTGAAGAATAAAAAGAAAAGAAATTTCAATCCACAAAATTCCATTTTATCCACTTTACAATATTTTCCTGGTTTCTTCGAACGTTTGAAATATAAACTCAATAAATTCAATATCTCCCTAGTTGCAAAACCTTCTATGAAATTAAAAAATATAGTATGCAAGAAAATAGATCCTATAGAGTCAAACCAGCTATCAGGAGTATACGAAATACCTTTCACCAAAGAAGATGGAAAAAAGCAGTTTTATATAGGTATGACAAGTAGAAAACTTAAAACCAGAATCGAAGAACATATAGCAGACATCAAATACAACAGAAGAACCACAATTTTGGCCAGATTATGCAGCGAAGAACCTTTACGGATCGATTTTAAGAATAGCAAGTTAATTTACACATCAAGATTTTATTTACCATTCACAATCCGAGAATCAATAGAGATATTTTTACGCAACAAGAATATTTGCAATGATTCAGTGTCCCTAGATTTACCTAAAATTTGGAAAGAGATGCTATGTAATTTTGGTAACAATAGTAAAAATTAATCCACGCTCCCAAATAGCCAAGATAATTTTAATTTTTGTTTTGCAATATTTTTCATTATGCATGTTGTCTCGTGACATTATTTACCATGTTATTGTTTTGTTAAATTATATGAAAATTAATCCATGCTCACAAATAACTAATATAATTTTAATTTATTTTATGTTTGCAATGTTTTTCATTATGCATCATGTCTCGTGACATTGTTTACTATGTTTATTATTTTTAAATTATGTGAAAATATTTTCTATCATGAATGATTTTGAAAATGTTGCCGTTGGTGCGATGAAACGATCATCAATCTTAATAAATGATATTTTATCACTTTATAGCATTATTTTACTTAATCTGTTTATAAGTGATCATTATATACATGTTTTTATAGTCCGCGTTGTCAATGTTAAATACTATAGTGTTCTCATTTACTATTATCCTAATTTATGCCTCTCTAATTAAGCTATACTTATTAAATTGATAAATGGTTTTTTAATCCTGTAAGGGAATACGATAAAAGCATTTTATGCCAAGAATGTGAACTAAAATTATCGTCACTGTATCCTCCACGCTGACTGCTAGAAATCATGTCGGGAAATAGGAAGACAAATCTCTTGTTATATATGGAGCTTAGTGAATAAATACACTTTACCAGATGATGAAACCGTGTAAAATTAAATAACTTCAGCAACACCAAACTTGTATATACACTGGCCTCCAAAAGTTAAGGAACAGGGACTGGATGCTTTTGATTGCACACGTTTTGTCGAATATCTACCAAAATTATTGCCGATTTGTTCTTGAACTTCTCGGATGCAAAGAACATGTTTGATTTCATATTTATCGGTGAAGATTTAGTCGGGAGAACAATTGGGGGCTAATAATAAATTTAATAATAAAATAACATTTGCGATCACCTATGTAACAGAAAATGCTTAAAATGGTTTGTCAATGTGTTAAATTACTATTTGAGCCTTGGTCAACGTTTGTGAGCATTTGTGTAAGCATAGCACTCATATTCTTAAAGATGTTATTGTGTTTATGAAAATTTCAAAAGTTTTTTGTTTGTAGCATACAGAATTTTCAACCAAATTTAACACAACTTTCCGAAAACCTGACAAAGAGCAGTAGAAACAATATACTGCAATTAAAAGATGAATATTTTGAATATTTTATGAGATATCGGCATTTGTATGAAATAATTTTTAACTGCGCATGCGTCGAAGATTTCAAAATTTTTATTTCATTATTTGGTAGTCAGCTATTTTGGGCAACTTCTACAAAAAGTCCAGTCAAATGTTATGAAAACTCAGAAAGATATAGTGAGCTGGTTGAAAAGTTGTGGAAAATCCCTTATAATAAAGCTATTTTTAGAAAGCAACTCACTATATCGCCCCTATCTTTGTGAATTTTTGCGATATTTGACTGGATATTCTATATAAATTGCCCTAAATAGCTGACTACCAAATTATAAAATAAAAATTTTAGAATCTTCCACGCATGCACAGTTAAAAATTCTTTCGTACAATGCCCATATCTTATCAAATATTCGGTATATTCATGTTTTAATTCCAGTATACTGTTGCTACTGTTCTTTTTCAGGTTTTCGGAAAGTTGTTATGACGTTCGCGCATGCCCTCTCTGCTCTAGCAGCGGCCCCTTTTGTAAAAAGAGGAAAAACTGAACAGAACCTGGCCTAAGAAGGTCAGCTATAAATGAATAGAACGACTTTTGCCTCTGCCAGTCGTAAAGATGGAATAAAATAATCTAAGAATTGTTTATATTTGTTAGTATTGATAGTTTACTGTTTGTGCTTGTGCTAGTGTTCTATCAGTGATGTCCTCCATCTTGAAATAAAATGTATCACTTTCAAGAATAGGCCAATTTCTTATAAAAGCCCACACGACGCGACCATCCGGTCATTACATTGGCGCCAGAATAACATAGGATTTGGCCTACTAGGATAAGTTAAGTTAACATACGTTTCTGGATTTACTTTTGGATTGTCTTTTTTCGGAGGTAAGGCAGTTTTTATCATTTTAAATATGACAGAGAAACTCTCAAAGTTAAAAAAAGACTCGCGGTGTAATCAAGAGTGTTATAACATCTATAATTGAAAAATCAAAGACATCTGTGTGTCCGACGCACCAAATTTAGACGATCTCCAAGAAAACTTAGTAATGTTAGAACAAAAGGGAAATGACAAAAGAGGACAGAGAGATTTTAACATTACCTGATGACCTAAAGAAGTGGAAAAAGACGCGAAGACGTCAGCTGAATATCAAGAGAAAATAACACTCTGGAAATTTAGTATAAAACAGAATGATAAAAAAGAAATTCCCCCCATAAGTCCCGCAAATAATACGCCTGTAGACTTTACAAGCACAGTAAAATTACCGACACTCTGTACCGCCGTATAAGAACTCACTTAAGAAAGAATCTTAACTAGAAAATGAAAAGAACTTGGCGTTCGTTTTTTTTTTCAAGAGTTTTTATTAGACGATACAGGACACACACATAACAAGCACACGTTAATATTTACATGGCAAAAGTTAATCTTTTCCGGAGCGAGACGCTCCTTTCAGCAGGACCGAGAACTTGACCGTCTGGAGTCGTGTCACAGCAAAGTCTGCTCTCTACGGGGCCTTGTTTTTCTGACCGTTCATCTCCTCGATACCCCACGTGAGGTCTTGACTCATCTTAGTCAACAAGTTCAGTTTATAACATTTCTACGCAGCACTTTTTCTCCAGATATTTACATGATTAAAACTGTTTACATGTTCCATCTGGTTTTTTTGGTGAAACTGACAGGCAAAGTTATAGCAGGCATCTGGAGGGTCCAATTAAAGATGTTTATTTTGTTAGGGCATCTGGTCTCCGAGTCATCTCAAATAAAACGTCACAGTCCCTCCATGCCCCATATAAATTTTTCCTTAAGGGAAAAATTTCCACACTCGGGTGCACAATCATAGTGAAATTCGGAGTTAATGCTATCCCTAACAATGCTATCTACTCCAAAATTAATAAAATTTTAAATTTTAAAATCAAAACATTTATCAGAAGTACTTCGTTTCCATGGAAGGGATTCAGCATAACACACAACAAACATAATAAATACAGTAAACAATAAACACATTGCAATTGCACACCATTATATAGTAATACTAAGATTTATAATAAGCACTTCAACAATTTTATAATAAACCAGAACCTTCATTAATAATTTTCCGTTAACATAATCAGAATAGATAAAGTTTTTAAACATCACAGGTAATTCCAATAAAGTTCGCTCTCTCGTGTTCACATGGATAACCAACAATAATAATATATATATATAGATAAATTTTTTAAGAATGAATTCTAATACACTAATAAAACCAAACACTTTTAAACCTTTTATATACAATAAGTTACTTAAAAGAATTTTAACTTACTCTTAATTACTCTTAATAGAATTTTAACACTCTTAAATTTTTTTTTTCAATAAAATTTCTAGTCTTCAAACGCTACTCTGCTTAGACTATCAGCGTTTTGGTGTTTTTTTCCTGCTCGATGTTCGATTGTAAAATTGTATGGTTGTAACGCGAGGCTCCAACGCATAAGCCTTGGGTTGGAACTCGCATGAGTTTGTAAGAAGCGCAGAGGATTATGATCCGTTATAATCCAAAATTTTCTTCCATCTAGATAGTAATGTAATCTTTTTACGGTGAAAACAATACTGGCACACTCCCGCTCGGTGGTGCTATAGCGTTGTTCTACCGGAGAGAATTTCCGACTCAAATACAAAATCGGGTGTTCCTCTCCCTTCTCATTTACCTGGCTCAACACAGCTCCGGCACCGCATAACGATGCATCGACCTGAATAAGGAATTCACGACGAAAATTCGGCACATGCAAGACCGGCCGTTCGGTTAGTTTCACTTTCAGCAGGGTTGTAAAAAACCCGGGTTTTTTAGAAAAAACCCAGCCCGGGCGGGTTTTATTAAAAAACCCGGGTTAAATGGGCAATTTTCCCCGGGTAAATTAAATTGCCAAAATGTGGACGATGATTCCACCTTCCTCACAAATAATAATCTTCACAGTTGCCACTGTATAGGGAAAACTAGAAAATCTGAGGGAATTTAAAAATGAGCATTAAAAACAAGGAATTTTACTAAACTTTGGTACTTTGCAAAATTTATCCGTTGAAATTTTGAAAATTCTCAGAGGAATTACTCTGGGAAAATTTAATATTTTGCTCAGTAAAGCACAAGAAATTTGATTGCCGAAATAAGTGGCAATCCTGATCTCAAATACAATCTTTGTGAACACTTCATAGTCTAATAGATGGGAATGACTTCATAGTCTTAATAATGATCTCACCATTTTTCTCTGTTCTTAAAATACATATATAGATATGATCACTTTAATTTAAATAACAAACAAAGGTACTTCTTAGTTATCCCGTTGACCAATTTCGCCAAATTATACACATTGACATAATTTTTATTTTAAATAACGAAAGAACAAATAAATTAGTAAAACATTAATAAAAATACATATAAAACGTCAAATTAATGGTTTTATTGGCCATTATTGACATTTAATCTTACAATTAATTAATGGCAACCATTATTGGCCTTTAATCTTACAATTTGGTGCAGTAATTTGGTCAACGGGATAACTAAGAAGTACCCAAACAAATTTTAAATTGCAAAGCTATCAATTGTGTGTTTTCCAATTGTTTCCAATCTAAACGTGCAAGTAAATTAATACAAATATATTTTCTAAAATTCAAAGAAGTGAATAAATAAAACAAAATAACCATAAACTGTTAACAATTATATCATCTGTTCTTTTCCAGAAATATATTTTAAAAAACCCGGGTTTTTTACCTGGGCTTTTTATAAAAAACCCAGCCCGGGCAGGCAGCTGGGCGGGTACCCGGGCAGCTACCCACTACAACCCTGACTTTCAGAGACCGAAAAGTGCTCTCGCACATGGGAGTCCACTCGACTTTACCTCGACGGGTTTTCCCTTTTAGCGCGTCAGTCAAGGGGGCTGCTATTATGGAAAAATTCCTTATGTATCTCTGGTAGTATCCGGCTAGCCCTAGAAATGCACGAATCTGCGTTTTTGTTTCGGGAGTAGGGAATTTTTTTACGCATTCAATCTTGACTTCTGCTGGAGTGCGGGAACCATTTCCTACAATATGGCCTAAATATTTTACACTACTCTGGGCAAATTTACACTTAGAGGGCTTTATTTTAAGATTTGCCTTATGAATTCTATCTAGAACTAATGCGACATGTTTTAAGTGGTCTTCCCAGGTGTTCGAAAATACAGCGACGTCATCTAAATAAGGAACTGCAAATTCTTCCATCTCTCTTCTGCCATCATTCATAGTTCTGCCATCATTTTGCTAAAGAAAAATGGCGCATTTTTTAATCCAAAAGCCATTTTCAAACACCTAAAAGTACCAAAAGTTATACAGAATGCTGCATACCGTTGAGCTCTGGGGCTCAAGGCACTCTGCCAATAACCTTTCGCTAAATCTAGGACGGTTATGTATTTAGCAGATGAGACTTTCTCAACTCTTTCTTCGATATTGGGGATGGGGAAATACTCTGTCCTAATTATCTCATTGAGACGCCTGAAATCCACACATGGATGAGGATCCTTACCCGGAACCTCTACTAAAATTAAAGGTGGCGTGTAATCCGACTCGCCAACTTCAATAACCCCCAATCTTAACATCTTTTGAATCTCCATTTTTATGATTTCTGTTTGTCTTTGCGACATCCGATAAGGTTTTGATCGTACAGGCTTATCGCTAATTAAAGTTATATCATGCTCCATCAAATCTGTTGTACCAGGGTCGTTTGAAAAGCATGCAGCATATTTATTTAAAAGCTCCCTTAATTGGCTAATTTGTGCTTCGTTTAGGTTTTTTTCTAACTCACTAAGCCGAACTATTTCCTGAAAATCAAAAATCGTAGGATTATTCTCTAAATACGGAATATCTAAATCCTGATCTTCTATTAAATTTGAATTGTCTTTGCAGCACAACAAATTTACATGTTCGGGTCGCGTATAATATGGTTTCAGCATATTAACATGATAAATTTGGGTTTTATTCCTACTTCCTGGCAGTTCTACCGCATAATTAGTCTCAGATATTTTATTCTTGATTTTTCCTGGACTTATCCATTGTACGGACAGTTTATTTGGTCTCGTCATGGCTAAAACCAACACTAAATCTCCCTCCTTGAATTCTCGTTTTACCGCATTTTTGTCATAACCAAACCTTTCGTTTACCTTGCATTTCTTCCATGTGCGAAACAGCTACCTCGCGACATCGTTTCAACCGATTAATTAATTTAAAAACATATTCGGTCACTACATCATTTTCAGGTGGAGGGTCGGACCATCGTTCCATTATCAAGGTCTCGGGTGTTCAAAGGTTTTTTCCATACACCAACTCGGCTGGTGAGTAACCTGTGCTTTCATGAACTACGTTTCGAAGAGCCAATAGAATCGCGGGCAAATGTTTATCCCAATCGGCACCTAATTCAATACACAGAGTCCTCAAAAGTCGTTTTAAGGTCCTATTATACCGTTCCATGGGATTACTCTGGGGATGATAAACAGAACTATGAGTGATCTTAATGCCAAATTTATTAAGAAATTCGGTTGTTAAAGCTGAGGTAAAGGACTTTCCCTGATCGCATTGGAGTTGGCTGGGGAATCCGATGCGACTGAAAATATTCAGCAGCGCCTCAGTCACTCTAATAGAGGAGAGGTCCACCAGCGGAACCGCCTCCGGGTATTTGGACGCCATGCATACTGCCGTTAAAATATACCGGTGTCCATCCGTGGTCAGTGGTAAGGGTCCACATGCGTCGATATTTATTTTACTGAAAACTTCCTGAATTATTGGGACAAGTTTTAACGGGGCTTTCTTTTTCTCATTCGCTCGACCCGCTCTTTGACAAACATCGCAACTGCGCACATATTCATCCATTTCTTTATAACAGTTAGGCCAATAAAAATATCGAATTAATTTATCCTTTGACTTCGTCCCACCTAAATGTACTGACGTGCCTTCATGACACAATGCTTTTATTTTCAGCCTTAACCCTTTTGGAATAACTAGCAATCTGGTAACATTTCCAAAACGATCCTCGCGATTTCTAACTAGTAACCCATTAACAACTGAATAAGTTTTCATCGTACCTTCCGTTTTGTCCGCCCCCACTCGGCTAAACAATTCCTTTAACTCTGCACATTCGTGCTGCGCTTTCAAAAACCCTTCTTTATCCATTTTTAACAAGTCCAACTCCGGGGCTTCAACTTCTAACGCCGGAATTTTAATGAGGTCCTCACCTTCCGTTGAATCCCGCAGTCCCGATTCTTCCTGATTCGCTACGTTCGATTCCTCGGGTGTCCCCACATCTTGAGCTACCTGTTCGAGCTCCCTTTTCTCTTCCTTTAAGCGTCTAGTAGTCGCACGCGTCTGGACTGCATTTACCTGTCCAGTTGGCAAAAATTCATACCCCGTTCTCTCTCTTATCATCGCGGCAGTTTTATTTCCTAAAATATATCGGTTTTGGTTTAAATGATTTCCGCAAACAGCGGCTTTCGTACAAATTTTCCCGAAATCTCCCTCTATCTCTACCCGTGCTAACAGTAGACAAACTAACTCCAAACTAAGTGGTTGTTGGATCCAGATTTTCTCTCCACAAAAATCCTGCGGATCTACAAATTTCCTACAAATTAAATCAAGCGTCGCTCCCGAATCTCTTAATATTCCTATCTTTCGGTTGTTAACAACCCCAGGAAATGTATAAGAGTCCAATAAATCGTCCTTTCGTACATCTTGCAAATTATTTACGGAGCCTGACGGAGGTTTTTTCTGCAACTTCAGGCACGATGAACGCAGGTGCATTTCGGACTCGCAATTAAAACATTTCAAATTCGCTCTTTTTTCAAAGGCTCTATCTCGGTTTACTGGTCTGTGCACGGCATTTGCATTCAAAGAGGGGGAGAACCGTGGTCTAGTTTCTCGAGACCTTTCTTGAAAAAACGGGCGTGTTTTTTCCACCCTAACATCTCTGGTATCCTTGGCCTTCGGAGTAGAGGCCCTTATACTCTCATATCCATCCAATAATTCCACTATTGCTGCTTCAGTCTTAAGCTGTGGCCATTTGTCAATGAAGTGTTCATGCATTTCAAACGTCGCACGCTGTTTAATCTGATCGGTGACCAAAAGGTCTTTTAGTTCATCTAAGGAAGTTATTCCTAAACCCGCTAGCCATTCACTTAAATAATTTCAGATTTCGAAACCGAAATCCTGCCAATTTAAAGATTGCGACTTCTGGTGGCTAACAAATTTCTGCTGAAAACGCTCTGGGTTTAATTTAAAATTTTTTAACAATATACCTTTTACGTTATCGTAATCTTCTGACTCTGTCTCGGGTTGTCTGGCAATAATTGAAATAATGTCTACTGGCAGAAGCCCAATTAAATGAGAGACCCAATTTTCCTTCGGTATCCTAACCCGTTTAGCTTGGCATTCAAACAGAACCAAATACAAGCTAATATCTGTTTTTTCTGGATTAAAATATGGGATTAATTTTTTTAAGTTCTGTTCAGGGGAACGCGAATGTATATTATTTGCATTTACTGAAGACAGGGCAATTCCTTTCTCGATTTTTAGTTTTTCTAACTCGAATTTATTTTTTAATTCTAATTCCTTTAATTCTTTCTCTTGCTCCAATTTTTCCTTCCTAATGGCTTGATCACGCTCCCATGTCTGTTTACGCAACTTGTCCTCCCATTCGATAGCTTGTAACCGTGCGCGCTGACTTTCTTCCCATTCTAATTCCTCCTTAGCTGTCTCTAATATAGTTTCATAAAGAGCCCGTACTATTTCTTCTTCATACTCCTCAGATTCCAGCACTAAGTGCGTTAACTGAATCCGAGTTTCGTTTCCCGTCCTGGCAAGTTCCAGTTCATCCACTAACTTTTTTATATGTTCCTTTTTTCCTTTACCCAGGAAAGCCATATCTAACCCTTTTTTTTTCAAACAAAATTTCTCTATAAAAAGGTACTTCTCTACACTAATACAACAAAAAAATATATACTATATTAACAATAATTACAATCAATCATAAAATTTCTTTCAATAACACAGCAATATGTAAATACTGACTCACTTCCATGACTAGTACCTGTTCAATTTTTGTCATTCCCGTTTTTGAATTTTCCCAACAAAATCAGCAATTTTAAATAATTAAAAATCACTAAACATTAACTCCAAATTCAAAATTGTGACTTACCCCAATGAAGGCTCAGACACTAAACGGTAATCCACACTTTTTCTTCAGCCGGATGGCTCACTGAACACAACTTCTGACCTTAAGGTCCACTAAAACAATATATCCAGAGGCACGGAACACTGAACACTATCTTCGACCCAAAACGGGGCCCACTCACATTCCCAATCTTCTTCTATCCACCGATCCACTGCTACAATCACAGTTTTGTTTCAGGCCTTGGCTCCCTAAAATCACAGAATTATCTTCTTTTTTTTCCACTCTTCCGCAATCCTTTCATCACCAAACAGCGGTGTTGTAACTCTGTTTCCTTTCCGCAGTCGAACAGCTGATCACAGACGGGGAAAAACAATCTTCCTCTTTTTCCGACACTGGGTAAGGATTTCTCAAGTCTTCCTTTCTCCAAGTCTTCCTAAACCAAAACCAGATAACACCAAGCTTCTTTTTTTCTTTCCTCCAACAGGGGAGTGAAACAACACCCTTCTCTTCTCTGACCGGGTGAAAATCGAAACTAGCCCTTTCTTCACCAACCGAACTGTTTTTTCTCTTCTTCCAACACACGGGGATTTTCCTTTTATTTTTCTATTCTAGTATCAGGACGGCTCTCTATTTCTCAAAAGAATGAGCTTTCACCTTATCATTACTTCCGTGGGTAACAGTTTCAGGCCTTGTGTGCATGTGTGCCCAACTTTTCGAACAACTCGAATCCCAAACTCTGACACCAACTGTACCGCCGTATAAGAACTCACTTAAGAAAGAATCTTAACTAGAAAATTAAAAGAACTTGGCGTTCGCTTTTTTTTTCAGAGTTTTTATTAGACGATACGGGACACACACATAACAAGCACACGTTAATATTTACACAGCAAAAGTTAATCTTTTCCGGAGCGAGACGCTCCTTTCAGCAGGACCGAGAACTTGACCGTCTGGGGTCGTGTCACAGCAAAGTCTGCTCTCTACGGGGCCTTGTTTTTCTGACCGTTCATCTCCTCGATACCCCACGTGAGGTCTTGACTCATCTTAGTCAACAAGTTCGGTTTATAACATTTCTACGCAGCACTTTTTCTCCAGATATTTACATGATTAAAACTGTTTACATGTTCCATCTGGTTTTTTTGGTGAAACTGACAGGCGAAGTTATAGCAGGCACCTGGAGGGTCCAATTAAAGATGTTTATTTCGTTAGGGCATCTGGTCTCTGAGTCATCTCAAATAAAATGTCACAAATCAAAATTGAGAAATATTGTGATGATATTACTCTTTTCCAAAATTTCTGGAATTACTTTAAAATCGCAGTGCATGATAATGAACACTTGTCAAACATTGAAAAAATGAATTATTTATTGAGCTATTTATGTGGAAGCGCATATAACGCTATATCGGGTTTTGCGTTATCTGACAAAAATTACGCGGAAGCTATAGAAGTATTAAAACAACAATTCGGTAGGTAGAAAAGATTTAATTATTGCCAGTCATATGAATGCTCTTTTAATTTTAAGACCGGTAGTGAAATCACATGATGTCACGTCATTATGGCAATTATATGGTTTAATTCAAACCCAAATACGGAGTCTTAAATCTTTAGAAATGGAGTCAAATAGCTGCGATTCACTCTTAACCACCATAATTCAAAAAGCATAACCATTCAATCTGTCTCTCGAGTACAATAAACAATTTGTCAATTCTGATGAATCCCATTGTAGTGTTGATAAATTATTATTATTTATACAAAATTAATTAAAGGCCAGAGAAAAACAGAAACAAATAATCCATTTATCTTCGGATTCAAGGCCAAAAACAATCACAATCAGATTTATTGCCTGAATTTAGACAGAAAGGTAATAAAATGGCCGCTGAGATATTTCGTGTAGCTGCTAACGAAAGTGCTTGTTTATTTTGTAACGCAGCTAATAATCATTTAACAGAAAATTGCCATAAATATTCGATCAAGGAAAGAATTAAAAAATGAAGGCGGAGGGGAAGTGCTTCCTTTGTTTAAAGCGAGCACACCGTATTAAAGATTGTAATGTGAAAATTAAATGTAACGTGTTTTAAATTGCACCACTTCTCAGTGTGTAATTATTTAGTTGGAAAGGTCGATAAATAAAAAAAAGGATACCAATGAATGTGCTCTGACCGCTAGAGTGATGTCTAGAGATGTATTTGATTTAGGACGATTGCGAGAAAAGGAAAAATTAATTGAACCACACCCAATGATAGAGATAGAATTGAAAAAATAAAATATTACAAAGCGTGATTGACAGAGGTACTCAGATTTCAATTATAAAAAGTTATCGTGAACCGGATCACTTTAAAACACCGTTTGGATCGATTATACTTAAATCAGCTTTCGGACATAAGTTGAAAGCGCCGTTAATAAATATTCCACTCAGTATAGCGGCTGATAAATTACAATGCAGGGTGTTCCCAAAAATGGTAATAACATGCGCAATGGTTGAAAACCTAATTAATGATTTATTGTTGTCTTTAAATGCACATAAAGAATTAAATACGATAAACGGATGTACCGAGCGCGACGCCACGCAGTGGTCCCAAATCGCGATCAAGTGCCAAAAATCATTTTTGGCTTTCCTGGTGGTTGTATATCCCTCATTTTTAATTTTATAACATTCTAAATGACATTCCATAGCGAATATAAACTAAATGTAATTGGGGTTCTAGGGGAGGGGATTTGGGGAGGGGGGCGCAATAGAGGGGCCAAGTTTTTATTAAATTTAAATTTTCTTTTTTTACGGGATTTTTTTTACAGGAATGAGATTATTTCACTTTTGATTATGGGGAATATTTTCCCTTTTTCAAAACAAATCATCTAATTCCATAGATGAGGAAAATGTGAAATTTTACCCCCTCCCTCCCTGAAAATGTACAGGTTAAAATCTTACTGATTTTTTCTCTTTTTAATGTTATTGCAAATTAACAATAAAGAGTATAAGCAATCAGTAAAATAAATAAAGAATCAATCAGCTGAATTTTGCCACCTCCCCCCCCCCCCCAACATACCCAACATACACACACACCTGAAATCTCCCCTTTTCCATTTGTTTCTATACCAAGGAAATTTTAAAAATATCATTGCTATTTTTTAAGTTTTCGACATCTATTTACTATGAATTAATAATAAAATCATTAAATTCATTAATTAGATTACTTTAAAAAATTTCGCCCCCCCCCCCCCCCTTCTTTTGTTTCCCTCTATTACACAGAGAATAATACCTTTGAAATTCTAATAAAAATGAAGAATCTGCCTTTGTTACTTTATTTTGGTAATATTAAATAAATAATTACCTCACTAATTTTCTAGTATATTTGAAATTTCCGCTTCTCCACCCAGCCCCCTGTCCTCTCCGGTATAAAATTCTATCATCCCTAAGTTTTAAAATTTTTACAAAAAAAAAAATCAAAACTATGTTTTAATATAAAACAATTTTATATCTTTTTATTGAAAAATAAAATTAAATCTGTTTTTTAAATAAACCTTCAGAAAAGTGGATTTACACATTTCAAGTAACTGCAACATTTCATCCCAAGGGTTGAGTGAATTTTTCATATATTTTTTTAATTTGTTAAAGTATTCATTAAAATTTAAATGTGCATATAAATTAATACAATTAAATTAACATTTATATAATAAACTGAAAAAATAAACGCAATAAAAAATGTACAATAGATTTATGTGACGATACGTGAAAATTAAAGTAAAACTTAATAATACTACTTAATCCGTTCGGGACCATGGTTGCATATATGCACCCTGAAAAAGAGCATAAAGAATTTGTTTTAGGCACCAGTAAAAGAAAAAAAAATTAGTTAATTTAGTTTAGTTAAAATTTAGTTAAATTAAATATTTAGTTTCTTTAATTAGAGCCTTTTTTGATTGATTAAGTAACGGTAACTCTTTTTAAAAAAGTGGTGCCAACCGAATAAAATTTGCGCAAAAGCCTCCGGTCTCGAAGGGGGTTAATAATAAAATTTATTTGTAAGTAGGTAAAATATACTTTTCAAATAATCAGGAAATTTAAAACATTAAATGATGTTTCCCAGTTGATTGAATTTCCCAGACATGCATGTTGCTAGAATTTAGTATATATATATATATAAACTGAACTTTAAATATGTACTTTTTAAAATAAGGTCAAGTTTTAATATTTTTTATGTAAACGAAAAAGGCAAGGGAAAAATTGTAAAAACAAATAAAGATATACATAAAAATAAAAAAATATCCCCAACTCTTAACCCCCCCCCCCCCTCCTTGTGCAAATTGAAAAAATGAAATTGACAGTGTTATGTTAATTAGAATGTTGCATTATATAAACACTGACAATTTTGGGTCAGTGCGGAAATTAGATTGACTTTAAACACGATTACTCATGTTGGGCTAATACTGGCAATATCCAATGTCCAACTTCAAACAGCTAGTTCTCAAAAAGTCGCAATAAATCTCTTGGGATATGATTTTAGAAGGCTCATTCTACAATTTGTACTATAAAAGTCTGAGGAACTCAGAAGGACTTTTTTTATATATCACTTTTTATGTACAAAAATCCTTAAAACTATGTATTTTTTAAAAATTTCCTCTTTTTTTAATTTTGAGATTTTTACAATCGAAAAATCAAATTAAATATGTAATTTAATGTTGTTTCAGAGAAGTGCAAAGAAAAAAACGAGAAACTATCTGAAATGGTCTTAGTTAGGGTGTGAATGCAGCGAATTTGCCTGAAATTCACGCAACAGCAGAAAACGCTAAAAACTCCTAACTTCACATAAGCAATGCTAATTCACGTGAGCTGATAAAAGCAAAATATAACAGAATATAAATCTTCAGATATTTCTAAATACTGTAGAATAGATTTCATTTCGAAATACGAAACTTCGATTTTCTGATTTTTGGCCACATAATCACGATTTGGGACCACTGTGCGCCGCAATAAACGATTGTAGTGCTATAAATTTGCCCCGTACGAAAGAAATTAACGCGGTAGATTTAGCTTGTGCAGCTACGGAGTCCGTGCCAATTGAAACAGGACATGCAAACGAGAACATTGATCATGATTGTAGTAATAACGCCGGCAATTTCCCGAACGATTCCGAAAGATTTAAATGACAACAGAAAAATGATACATCGCTAAATCAGTGTTGGATAAATGCTAAAAAATAATTGTAATAATCATTTTGTCCATGACGACCTTTTATATCATCGCGATAAATTAATGGGAGAAACGGTACATCAATTACTCGTATCCGAGCCACGTAGGAAGTAGTTGTTAGAACTCGCACATTTGAATGGGGAAAAAGAAAGCTACGCAAAGATTAAAATATTCTTATTTTTGGCCTAGTATTAAAAAAGATGTGAGCAAATTTTGCGAAAAATTTTCATCCTGTCAGCTTCGAGCAAAACCAATGGACCACAAGCATTACTGACGTCATACAACGTCACGATGGATTATAGCTAATCAGCTTCTCGATTTTTCTCACAAGCGCTGGCGAAAAGCCAATCAAATACCCCAATGCTTGTGGGAAACATTGCAAGCTCCGCCCATTGCGTGTGGTCAATTAAGTTCGATAATGTACCTATAACACCAGTTGCTCATCCTGACGAGGCAATGCAGATTATAAACATTGATATAATAGGCCTAATTGAACCCGCTAGTGGAGGATACAAGTATGTACTGACGGCGGTAGATCATTGCACACGTTGTCAGGAAGTGGTCTGTTTACAAAACCTGTTTGCTAAACCTACATGCGATGCACTTTTACAGATATTCTCACGGACCGGAAATCCCAAATTAATAGCCAGCGATCAGGGTAGAAACTTCACTTCGGCTCAAAAACATCAACAGCATTATAAACAATAACATTCGGGTTACCATATCAAGCAAAATAATGACACCTTGGTGCCAATATGCACCGCACCTGTTGCATATATGACATTGGAGTTAGAAAAAAATCGCGCCAATATGGGGGATATATGACATCTGTGCCATATTGTAACATTAAGAAATATCTCATAAAAGAATTTTACCCCTAAGGAATGATTCATAAAATTACACATGCTTCTACTTAAATTAAGCCTAAATTCCATCAACTGTCAGAAGACTTTAATAAAACTACATTTAAATACAAAAACAGTTATATTAATCCTTTAAAAGTTGCAGAAATTTGTCCTACCTGCACATACTTAAAATTGTTCTGATGGACATTAAAATCTTTCTACAAAAGATTAAGTTTATTATACACATAAAAGACCCATCTCTTATTATAAAAATGTTTCTGTCATAATTTTAATTTTTGAAAGATTATCTTATCATTAATTTTTTAAACGTTATTTGCAACAGGCGGTTTGTTTATTTAGGTTAATACAATGTGACAGTTTATTTAAGTATGCAATGTTGTTTCAGTGTTGTTGTTGACAGTTTATTTAGGTTTTTTTTTTTCTTTTGCACGTTACATGCTTTATAAATCACTGTTTTCAATCTAATTTTTAAAAATTTCCTAAAGATACACAAAGACTTCTCATTTAATTTTTTTTTTTCTGCATTCATAATTATTAACAAAACAATAAGATAAAAAGCAATCAAAGAGTCAAAATTTAACAAGTTTCAGTTTCAGTCAATACTCAATTTTAAATCATACCAACTGTATCATGTAACTGCTCTGATGACAATAAATATACTAATTGACATAAGGGAAAAAAAACCCACTTTGTCGTCTTAAAACAACAAACTCTTTATCTTTTAAAAACGCTTTTTTTTTTTTTTCCATTTTACTTTCAAAAACACTTAGGTTCATATGAATATAAACAACAAACCTTTTTTGCATCTTTTAAGTACACTTTTTTACTTTAAAAAAGAAAACTCTAAAAATTTTTATTATCTAAAAACATATCTCCCCCCCCCTTTTTTTTTCATCTTATAAAATAAAATCAAATAGAAAAAATTGCCCTGGTAACAAACAAGACGGGGATATACGTAAGCCTGGCCCACACTTTTTTTTTTTTTACTTAGCGGCAGATTTTATTTATGCCCCACGCTGAAACATATAAATGTTTATTTCACATTATATTTACAATTTTACTTATGGGTATTTAAAAATATTTTCAGCTAAATAATTTTTGTACTTACTTTTCTTATTGTGTTCTCATAGTTTGTAGTGTAGCATGTTATTTTTTGAAAATGTAATTTAATGAGTAATGTAATTTAATGAGTAATGTAATTTAAAAAAAAACTAGTTTGTAGGGAGCACAAATATTCTTTTTGATGTTACTTTAATAAACTTACTTTATTGTCTCCTCTTTTGACATAGAAGTGGCAGTCCTGCCATACTCACAGATTTTTTAAAATCTTCTGTTTTGAAATCTTCTGATGCAAAGATGAATCCACAATCCTTATAAAAGTAGCATACAGTCCAAGCTCTAAGGGCACGAGACAAATTCCAGTTGCTTGCAGACGATCACTAATGGTAGTCACTTATTTCACAATAAAACTACACACCTGTGATTTTCTGAAAGCATTCAAATTTGAAGATCTATCTCTATCCCGGCATCAGCTGATCCGCCAGACGCTTACCTCCACTGGTATACTTTGTATTGATTGATATATACAATTTCTGGATGTAACGTCAAAAATAATATTGATGCTCCTTACAAACTAGTTTTTTTTATTAGATTACTCGTAAAATTATATTTTCCAAAAAATAACATATTACACAACAAACAATGACAAAACTAGGACCTACTACAGCTTCATTACTTCTAACATACTATTTTGACCACTGAATTTATATATATCATGAATTCATGATTTGTCTAAAACTTTAATATACACTCAAACATATAGACTCAAATCAAAGAATCTTCCACAAAGAGCATTTTATTTTTGATAATGAATTCCATTTTCAAAAATAGTAAGAATAATAAGTAAATGCATTTTGAAAAAAATAAATAAATGAATAAATAATTTTTTACTTTAATAGATAAATAGGTACATTTAAACTGATGATCTATGCTGTAAGATAAATCTGTAACTATACTTGTAAAAGAAATGCACTTAAATAACAATTTAAACAAAATTTTATAAATATATATTTCAACTAGAAAATCTCCTATTATTTTGGTATGATTTAATTTAAAATGCATTGAATAGGCGTTTATAACTGCTTATCGAATTGGAATGGTAATGTGAACAAATTCTTCGAAATGGGCAGATAGAAAAGCTACACATGGTTTGAATATCTCTCAATTGATTTAAATTTCATACAAAGTTATAAATCTTCATAAAAGTTTCAGCATTAATTTTAACAACAAAAAGAAAGATAACACATCTGCAGGTGAAATGTATTAAAAATAAAATAAATAAGTAGATCAGCAGTGTTTTCTTTACATGACAAAGTTCACAAGTAAGTATCTGAAAAGAAGTAAAGAGCAAACTGTTTTGCAATCGGAACTTTCTTCCTTAAAAGAGAACAGGAAAATACAATGGCTTGTTTATTTTATAGAAACTTTGTTCACAAGCTCGCTTAAACATGCATAATCAAGTAATTACTATTAGCAAAACTGGATTGAAGTTTGCCTGTAACTAATTTTCCATTTAAATAACAATGGGCTACAGTAAACAATATCCTTCTTAACACTTACAATTATTAAGTGAGTAAAGGGAAATTTAAATCTAAATTGATCAGAAATACCCTATCAAGTAACCTAATATAATCAATGAAGCAATTCATTTTACGAAACAAATATTCTTAAAAAATACTTTTATTCTTTGTACACTATTAACGCCCAATAAAAATAAAATGATTTTGAGAACTGGACATATCTTCATCCTTATATCTGAAACAAAATCCTTAAACGAACTATATAATTAGTATTCTAATATTAATAAAATGCATTTTAATGATTACCAAAAATAGCGATCATATACAATCCATATGGATTACCCACAATTTATTAAATTAAAAGACAATAATAAAAGAGGATATTTATCCAACATGTTAATAAAATTTACCATTTTGCTTCAATCACAAAAAATAGATTATTCTTTGACGTAAAAACAGAATAATTAAATATATATATATCACTTAGAAAATTGACAACGCCGCCATTATTATCAAAATACTCTATTTTAATTGGCTGCGCTTGGGTAAGCCGTGCTTAGGATTGATCACGAATCAAACCTATAAAATCACGTTCTAACGACCTAAAATCTTGTGCTTAGGTGAAAAGTTAGGTAAGTTAGACCTTGGGTAGACCAGTGAAAACGCACCAGGGATATCTCCCTGTGACCGGTCGTTCCTCGGTTGATTCCCATCGACGTATCATGAGTGACTTCAATCTCAATGGATGCAAAAAATAGTGAATCCTTACTTTACTTCCTGGGATTTGGCAACACTTAATGTAAACAAAACATTTTCTTTGTCAGTTTGCATCTTTCATCGTTGCATCAGTTGAATTCGAAGATTTTGAATTGCTTGTTGGAGTAACTCTGAGCGGCGTTTTGAGACTCTTTGTTTAACACAAAAATAATTCTGAGAATCAGTGAGTAAGTAAAATGACTTTTTTTTTCTTTTTTTTTAATCCAGTGCATTGAATTAAAGTTTGACCGGGGAAATTTTTAATATTTAAAAGTGATTTCTTTAATACTAGGGAAGCGCTTGCGGACTTGCACGAAATTGAGCAGAGCGTAATTGACGGCAACAATATAACTGCAATAGTCCTGGTAAAGATTTTAGCTGTCAAAAACTTCGACCTACAGTAGAATAACCGGGATCTTTCATTATTAAAATTTGTATTGTTTGTTTAAATGTATTGCTTTATTTTGTTTTATAATTTCTTTGTGAAGATAGTAGCGATTTTCATAACAAACCGTGTTAATTATGGTGGCTTTCCTGGTAAAATAAATGAAAATGTTATACTAAAAATACATCGATCAATATAGCGAAGTTCCTAGCAGTCATGCCAATAAATCGCTAAAACGACAATTAAAAGTATTGACGATAGTCTAACGGAATCATAGTAAAATCCCTCAGCTTTATAAATGAGACTATAGGGTAGATGTTCCAGTAATGGACACCCTTAAGGGATTTCTTTAAAAACAATTTTTTAATTATTATACTCCAGTTTTTTCAATATTATATTATTCTATCAACAATATTTAATCATTCTCATAATCTCATTTCCCAATATTAAACAAATTTTTACTGTCTAAGTATCAGAAATATATCGAAATTCCAGCAATGGACGTAATGGACATCCTACAAAAAGTAATAAATAATTGTTTTTATGATTTATTTTAACCAGAATTTAATGAAAGCATACTAATGAAACAAAGTAGTTATTTTAGAATAAATTTAACAGTTAGGAAATCACTAATTAATAAAATATTTGTGAGAATTATTAACTGTTTAAATTATTTATTGTGATTATCACAAGATCAATATTTTAATTATTTTAAATAGATTGTTTAAAATACTAAATGTCAGGGAATTATTGTTGTAATAAAAAAAATTGTAATTATATAGTAATGTGCATTTGTTGGAAAATTGAATTTATTTTTATTTGCATCGGTTTCTCCTCATCAATTACAGTTATCAAATTATTGAGACAGTGGGGCGTTTAGAGGGGTAATAAAAAAAATCTGAAAAAAAAAAGTTTTGGAATATTAGTACATAGATTCGTATATTTCCCACTATTTTTAAGTGTTAAACTCCCGGAAACTACTTGATAGGGCAGAGGGGGGGCACATTTGAACAACTTTTACATTTTTTATTATTTCTCAAAATTGTTATGAGCTATTGAACCAAAAATCTATTTATATGAATATTTAGAATTTGTTTGTTCTTTTGGTGAAGCTTTTGGATGCATTTATCAAGAATTTCTAACTTATATCATCATTCTAAAAATTGTCTAAATTTGTTCACATGTGTCCCAATGGAGGGGTAGTTGTGAACATACCTGGGGCACATGTGAACATATGCATAAATAAGACAAATATTTTTTTGTGAATAAAAACTAATTAGATGCTCTCTTTCTAGTTGTGTGAATAAATCAATAAATGTTTCAACATAATTACAAGAAATTATACACTAATATGCATACTCCTTTTGAATCACTTTTAATTGTTATCTAACTTCCAGTAAATTAAAACTGTAAAGCAATTAGAGGTCTGCACAGGCCAGAATTTCCATGCCTGGTGTAAAAATTGAAAGTTCAGCCCGGCCCATACAAAAATCAGTGAAAACAGGCCCGGCCCAACTCAATTTCTACAAAAAAAATCTTTTTTTCCTCGACATACAATCTCAGAAGCAGAATTTTCTGTGTCAGTCTGCAGCAAAGTAAAATTTATCTGCGACCTAAGAATGCTAGGCTAAGCTTACTAGCATAAGAAATAATAAAATCCCATAAGATAAAGTAAAATTTGCATTTATAAAGAAAATATGATAAAAGATACAACATATACCATAAATCTAGAGACTTAAAGTAAATTTTAGCTATTTTTTAAGCCTAGCATTTCTTTTTAAGCTGGTGGATTAATCTGCAAGGTTTAAAATAATCTGAACCGCCCGCTGCCGTGCTGCACTGTTTCTGCTACTGGGCATACAATTAAGATTCTTTTAATGAATACTACGTACATATTTATGGGAACATTTTACAGTACATTTTAGATTATGTTCGCAAAACAGAAAACACACAATAGGAAACATTAACAATTACTTAGTGTTTTAGTCATCGTCTCTACAGACATTTCAAAATTCAAATAAGGATTCATTAAAGCATTAATGTAGTTCAGAATAAAGTATTAAAAACATGATAACTTTTGAAGCTGTATAATAAAAAGTAGATTTCTGAAAATATTTCTCTTACTTTTAAGGCTGTTCTCAAATCCAAAGGAGCTACATTTCAACATATTTATGAATTCATTTCTTTTCAGAAACGCGTAAGATTGGCAGGTATTCTTATTCAGAAACTATGTAAATGCCATTTTTTTTCATAGATAAAAGTAATATATCTTTCTGAAAATACTGCCAAAGTTAGCGCTTTGAATCGAATTTCCGGAAGTGATAGCACAGGAAAGGAGAAAAACGTACAGTCACGTGACAAGAATCTCTGTTATCTCTGTAAGTAATTTATAAAATATGGAGAAAGCTATTCATTTCCAAATGCCTTTAATTGTCAGGCCTGCCAATTTTATGCCTTTATAATTAAAAATGTGTCTAAAAGTTTCGCATTGTTGAGTAGGGAATATGAGAACCATCTTAAGGTATATTTCCAAAGATACTGTTAACAGAAGTTCATTATTACTATTAATAATTCTACAAAACATAATGCCAGTCCTACACATCCTGAGATCGATTAAGACCATTTCTGTCCCGGCACGAGTCTGCTGGAAAAATTTAAACTCTGAGTCAGACATCTAGTAACTGTACGATGGACATGTTACATTTTTGTATTGATGTTGTTAAACTCGCATCGGCTTGTGACGCACATTTATACTTCTTGAGAAATTAATATTAATTGAAAATGGCTCGTATGTTATCTGCATCGGTTGAATTCTTATATTTGGCCAATAGGTCCGATTAATTTTTTTATCAGCTCGGCCTTGCAGGCCTGCTCAATTTTTTTGCTGGCTCGCCCCTTTGAAAAAATTGTCCTAATTCTGCCGGGCCGTTTGAAAATTCGCCCTCATTCTGCTGGCCTGGGCAGACCTCTAGAAGCAATCCTGAAAACATTGAATATAGCTCAATGTTTGACGAGGGTAATTAAATTTTAAACTAAAAAAAAAAAAAAATGCATTCACAGACTTAAAAAATACACCTGTGAACTGTTCACATCTGCCCCCATATGTTCTGTTCACAAGTGCCCCATCTACCAACTTCAGCCTAACTTATATAAAAAAAGATATTTTTAATTGAAATAAGGAAACAAAATTTTTTGTAGACTTACCTAATTAATGCCACACTATAGAATGCAATGCTGATATTCTTCTTTAAAATATGTCTTGAACGAATTTTTACTTCAATAACTTAGAAGATTTTTTTAATTCACACCTTCTAAAACAAACAAATTACAAATACCAGAAATCAAAATGGCCTATTGTTCTGAAAATTTAGCCAAAAGGTGGCACCAGTACTACTATCAATTGGTAATTTTTTGAATTTTTTTATTTCAATTTAACTGAGTGAAATATGTACTGGTCACATGTGCCCCCCCCCCCCCTCTCCCCTATATTACTTGTAGTAATTAGTGTTACAAATATGAAAGAAATAATACTGTGGGTTGAATGTTTTAAATACTAAATAAAATAATTTCAAAATAAAACTGCAAAACTGACATTCAAGGTCACCGATCTGCCAATTAACTAGTTTCATTGCTACTATAAATGTAATTAATATTGCAATATCAGGGATGTGTTTATGAAGAAATTGGGTCCTTTAAAGGACCCTTCACAAAAATTTTCCTTTCAAAACAGGACCCTTCACAAAATTCTTCATCTCAAAACAGGACCCTTCACAAAATTCTTCATCAGGGGTGTAAATTTTTTTTTTTAATCTAGGAGCCAGTTACTATCGATAACAAATTTGTAAAATGAAATTAAAGTAATAATAGTACATACAAATTACTCTTTTTAATTAAATATATCTGACACATGACATAAATTTTCCTTGTATGAAAAAGTAATGTTACATAAAGTTATAAATATTGATAATAAAAAATTGGAAGTGCTGATGTAAAATACAAATAATAATCATTAAAAACTTCTTTAAACACCTCAAAAGTACAAATATGTATGCACTTCAAGGACTATAATATATGCCATAAATCAATACTGTTAACTTATTGTTTGTCCTCAATTGCTTTTAAATTTTTATGATGTTTATGACCACTCATGTGTCTTGTTGTTTTTGATGTAAAGTACCAGGCTCAACTACTTTTGCAGGATCAAAATGCTTTTGTAGTATAAAATCCTCTCAATAGCGATTTCCAATGTCTTAATTTTTCTAACATTTCTCTAAAGATCAGTCCAGTTCAATGAAAGAGAACTTCATTTTTTTTTTTTTTTCCCTTCGCGCATGGAAATAAAAGAAAAAAAAATCCATAACTAATCAAGGTTATAAATACGAATTATTTTTCATTTCCTAAGACATATCTAGGTGCCAGTGTCGAGGCGCCCGGTATTTTTACACCCCTGTTCTTCATCTCAAAACAGGACCCTTCACAAAATTTTCTCCTTAAAACAGGACTCTTCACAAAATTTTTTGTCATAAAAATAGGCCTTTCACAAAATTTGCCAATCTCCAAACTGAACTCTTCACAAATTTAATCAGTTAAAAGTAAAACCTGACCTGTCACTTTTACATGTATAAAGAAAGTATATTTTTACATACATATATCTTATAAGGAAAGTATATTTTTTACATACATATATCTTATAAAAAATGTATAAACAAGAACCTGAATATAACAATAATTTCAAATTCACAAAATTATGACAAGATTTTTCACAAATGTAAAAAGCTGTTCACAATTTCACAAAAAACAGGACCCTGGGAGAAAAAAATCTGGACAGACCCCTGAATATATAGGGTGACTTGGGGTAATTAAAGATCACTCTCTTTCTGGGGTAATTATGGGTCACCTAGTTTTTATCCCCATGATATCTACTAGGACAAATTCTAAAATACCAGATAGGTTCTCTCATTAGTCTACTTTATTATGTATAATATTTTTTTATTTTAACTTAGCTGCATAATATGTGTTGAGATGTTTTGTAACATGCTATAAAATCATCTTTCAAAAAGATTGCCTTTGAAAATTGCACTTTTTGCCAAGGTCCATGCCATAATTAAATAAATGCTTGGATTTTTTTTTTTTTGTTTATGCTTTTTTTTAAATATACAAATACTACAAGGTGCTACTACATGCACATTTTAGTCCTATTTATTTTCAAATAGATTCTAGATGTATATCCAATTATGTCCCAAATACCTGGGGTGGGTCACCGGGACAATTCTGGGTCAGCATGTTTTTTCCATTTTTTATGGCATTTTTTAAATTTTAGACATGCAATGCAATTGTTAATTTATGATTTTAAGGGTTTTCAAAAATAAATAAATAAATATACAGTATTGTAAACTTAAAGTAACTTTTGAAGTAGGTCAGATAAAATATTTTTATAAACATCTCTTTTTTATACTTTAATTGCTAACTATTAGCACATGGTAAAACCCAAGTGTTGGATTCATATCTTTATAGTGTGGAGCAGTTAAATAGATCCAAATCATTAAGAAAATATAAATCCCAATAAGATTCTTGTTGCTTAAAAGAACAAAAAAGTATTGTAAAAAACAAAATTATTTTTTCAACTAACAAATAAAATGTTTTAAAGCATGTTTTTTCCTTTAACTTTAACCATATTAGGCTATGTAGGGTAACTGTCATTGTTTGAATATTAGTTTTTAGGCCTAATTGTTAGAACATGGTGAAACACATGTGCTAAATTCATATTTTTATAATGTAGAGCTGTTAATCTGAAGAAAACTATAAACCTAAATAAATCGGTCAGGTGCAAATTTTATTCATGCACAAAGTGTTCCATATGATGGCTATTTATCAGTATGATTCTGTACTTATAATTCCTTACGTATAACAGACATTGTATAAAATTTTAACTCACCTTTGTGGCAAGCATTCTTCAAATAAGCAGATTGCAATGACACTTTTTTCTAGGTTAATACCTTGGCTAATAAGCAACAAATGTTTTTTTTAATCATAATATTAACTATCCTTGAAGGATTCTGCATCAATATGTACCCTAAGTGTTCCTCAGCTCTCTTGCTAAGCACCTGCAAAGTAAAGTTTGTGTGTAACAGAAAAATGTGATTTTTTGTAAACATCCCATAAAAATAAATGGCATTTTCATTTATTTTTTATATTTTTTAAAAAATTTTAAGCTTTAATGATGAAAATTTCTACCTTAGAGGTAATTTCCAAAAACTTACAAAAATATTTTATTAAAAAAATATGCATTAATACTTCATAAAGACAGCGACCCATAATTGCCCCGATTGTGACCCATAATTACCCCATTTACGGGGTAAATAAATAAAAGTATTTTGACTTGCCATTCCTAGATATTGAGATCTTATTATTTTTTTATCCATATTTACCCCGTGTCACCCTATTTATATACAGTAAAACTCAGATATAACGCTCACCGCTTAAAACGCTTTCCTGCCTTTTACGCTCATTTGCCCCGATCCCTTGAACCACACCCATAAGAACAATGCAAAAATTCCTTGCTTTTAACACTCCCCGCTTTTAATGCTTTCCCGCTCTTAACGCGCTTTTTATTGGTCCTTTGAACAAAGAAATCCAGATATTACGCTTTGGTGCTTTGGTTTGCATCCGAAGTTTTCATTTTCTCGCCCGTACAAAGAGAGAGAGAGAGAGAAAGAGGGGGATACGTGGAATTGGCAGCCAACTAATGCCCAAAGAATATATTAAAAAAAAAAAATCAGGCAGTGCTGCGGTTTTTTTCTCATTGGATCAGAGAATAACAGAATTTATGCCGTCCATCTCAGTAGCACCTGTCTGTTTCTTACTTCACACAAACTCTTTCCGCTTTTTTCATTTACACATAAGTAAGTAGTATTGCTGGCGACTCCAATTAGATGCAACATGGAAGCTAAGAATATGAAAAGAAAGACGCTGACAATTCTAAAAAAATTCTAAAAAAGTATGACAAAAAAACCCCTATTGTGAGCCAAAAAGATTTTGCGTTATCTATGAATATCGCGCCGTCGTCTCTTCGGATTCTTCTTCAAAACAGAAAAGATATTGATAAAAATGCTGCTATTGGTGGCTCAAAGAAAAAGAGAATGAAAACAGGAAAATATGAAGATTTAGAAAAAGTTATGTACGAGTGGTTTCTTGAATCAAGACACTGTAACATACCTATCAGTGGATCCATAGTTAACGAAAAAGCTGCAGAAGTAGCCCAAAAGCTAAGAATTGAAGATTTTACTCCATCTAATGGGTGGTTAGACCGATTTCGAACCCGCCACGGCATTGTGCACAAGAAGATTTGCAGAGAATTCGCTGCCGTGAACATAGAAAATGCAGAATTTTGGAAAAAGAACAGTCTTCCAAGGCTTATCAAAAACTATGACAGTTGTGATATTTATAAAGCCGACAAATTTGGCTTATTTTTTTAAGCAATGCCTGATAAATCCTTAATGTTAAAAGATGAGCAGTGCCATGGAGGGAAGCTCAGTAAAGAACGTGTGACTGTGCTTGTTTGTTCCAACGCCAATGGGAGTGACAAACGCAAGTCTTTAGTAATTGGAAAATCGGCCAAACTTCGCTGTTTCAAGAACATCAAACGACTGCCCTGTGACTATGCACATCAACGTAAGACTTGGATGACGGGTCCCCAGTTCATTAAATATGTTTCTGATTTTGATGTCCAGATGCGGAAGCAAAATAGGTATGTCATACTATTCATAGACAATTGCGCAGCGCATCACCAAGAAATACCAGATATTACAAATGTCTCTCTGGAACTTTTACCTGCAAACACCAACGGCGTACTTCAACCGATGGATCAAGGGATCATAAAGGTTTTAAAACAACATTATCGCAAACGTATAGTGAAACGATTTCTACATGAAATGGAAAATAAAAGTAGTCGATCTTCTGTAACTCTCCTTGACGCCATGAACTACCTTAGCGCTGCTTGGGATGCAATCGAACCTAAAATAATTCAAAATTGCTTTAAAAAGGCAGACTTCATAACAGACACCGACGATGATATGGATGCGGCTGAAGAGGGGTCGGATCCTATAGACGACGAGGACTGGCAAGCTGTTTGCGAGCATCTTGCAGAAAACGCACACAGCCTTCAGAACTATCTTAACATTGATAAAAACGTTATCACAAGCAACGTTAGGAGCATTGACGACATTATAGGGGACACTGTACAGGATGACGCAGAAGAAGAGGACCCTGATGAAGTTGCTGACGACGATGTTCAAGAGCGCTTCCCAACGATAGCTGAAGTAATGGCAGCTTTTAGCACTATCCGCCTATACACTGCTTCAGTAGATACCGCCGCTTCACATGAAGATATATATTAAGACATATAAACAAAGCAGAAAGCGCTCTTTTGTGTGGTCGTTCGTCCACCTGTCAGATGAAACTCGAAGAGTTTTTCTCTAAAACAGAATAAACAATAAGTGAAAGTTTATAGTCCTCATAGTGGTGCTCAAGAATACAAATGTTACATTTTTTTAAAAAACAAAATATTATTATTAGTTTCTTTCATAATTTTATTTTATGTTTAATATAAGGATAAAAGTTCCTATATGAAATGTTAAATATATTTTGTAGCTTTAGTTTTAATGCTAACAATTCTTTTACTTATTCTGATTTGAAATAATAATACACTTTCTAAACACTATATAAATTTGTGATATTTAAAATGAAGGAAACGTTTTTGTACCTATGCTGTGGAGTTTCTATTTTAAATAATACACGAAAATGATTCCCTGCATTATTTAAAGCAGGTAATATAATATTCTCAATTTTAAAATGTCGAAAACCTTCTCCCGCATTTAAAGCTTTCCCGTTTTTAACGCTCTTCTAGCCTGGTCTCCTGGAAGAGCGTTATATCCGGGTTTTACTGTATATATATATATTTTGTTTTTATTTAAGCAGGGGAGAGATTGAGCTCTATGAGCCCCACTTTTCTCTATGTACTTAGGCTATATTCTCTGCTTCCTGATTTTTTTTTTTTTTTCGTCAGATTATAAAAATAGGCAACATAGAGTTATTAAAAAAATTAATTTGATTACAATACTGAACAATTTATTAACCATAGAAAATTAATTAAAAACAGCTATTTATGAAAATTTTGGGCACAATCTTAGAATAAGCAAGACACCCAATTTTGACACGAGACAACCGAGAGTCAGAATTCTCAAACCTCAAAGTTCTTCCCAATACACATGCTTTTCGTCAGACAACTTGCTATTTACACAGTTCCATTGAGAATTTCTTTCATAAAGTAAACATTCCACACAATAAACTTGTATAAATTTACAAATTTTCAGCCTTTTTTTTTCTCTCTGGATTTTTCAATTTATACAAATTTTTAGCTTTTTTTCCCTCTAGATATTAAAAAAAAAATTTCTTTTGTATTTTTCAATTTTTTAAAATTTTTGCTCTGGATTTTTACAAACTTTTAATAATTTTTCACTCCAGATTTTTAACAATTTTTTCTCTGGATTTTTCAATTTTTACAAATTTTTTGCCCATGATTTTTACAATTTTTTTACAACAGATTTTTAAATTTTTTTTGCACCAGATTTAAAAATTTTTACAAATATTTTGCCCCATATTTTTCAATTTTTACTCATTTTTTACTCCAGTTGTTTGAATTTTTTCGCTGCAGATTTTTTTCGATTTATACTAATTTTTCACTCCGAATTTTTTTATAACGATTTTTCCGATTTTTGCAAATTTTTAACAATTTTTCTCTCTGGATTTTACGATTTTACAAATTTCTAACAATTTTTTGCTTCTGATTTTTTGATTTTTAACAATATTTTGCTACAGATTTTTTTTTTTACAAATCTTTAAAAAATGTTTCTGCTAAATACTACCAATTCTATGTGCTACTATTTGATGCTCACATAAACCAAAAAAAAAAAAAAAAAAACACTGGATATACAAAGCTCACTTTATACAGACCTGCCAACTGCTACGAAAAAATCATAGTTGTTACAATTTGAACCTGTAAACTACAATGCTACGAAAATCTGTCTTAAACAAAGATTTTTTGAAAAAAGCACAAACGCATTTTTTGTTTCTAGTTGCGATTTTTATCCCGCGCAGCATATTTTTCAGACGTGATTTTGTTCCAAAATTTCAAAGTATTCATTTCCGAAAGTTTTAAAAAATTGGTCATTAGTCCGAAAATTCAGACATAAAAAAGTCTGAGCTGCAAAACAAACTTCTTAACATAACACCCTCTTTATGTATATTAACCACGAGTGAATAATGTTTCTGTAAATATTTATACAGAAATTCCCTTCCTTAGAAACAGGGATGCCACTTTAAGAATTTCTGGAGGGGGGGGGGGGGGAGACAGTTCTTTGAGAGGTAAGGTTTGAAATAAGGGGTGCAAAATCGCACGGTTTGCACACAGAAAAAAGTCCTGCATAATGAAAAATGCTGTGCAGTATTTCCCCCTTCAAATTCTTCCACAAACCTATGATTCTTTTGCGAGTATATTTTGAAATTTCTTAGAAGTCCGCAAATTTTTTTTCTTTTATAGAATTTCCTCAAATTAATTCGTGAATCGATCGCGGAAAAAAATTAGGATTTCTTCAAATGATCGTGTAAATATATCTAGTATTTCGTCAAAGATCTCAGAAACAAATAGTGATTATCTTCAATGGTCGATGAATAACATCACTAATTTCGTTTAGAGTTCAGAAAGAAATTCCGAATTTCGTCAAACGAGTGACGCAAATAATCACGAATTTCGATAAACTATCGAGGGAAAAATATTGCAAATTTCATCAAAAGGTCACGGAAACGAGTAGTGAATTTTATTAATTGTTCACGAAAAGATATCGAAAATTTTGCCGATTGGTTGTGATAAATTATCGTGAATTTCGACAAATGACCGTGTAAAAAATCAATTTCGTCAATTGGTTGCAGAAGAAAATAAATTTGGTCAAAGGATCGTGGTAAAAACATGAATTTTGTCAAAATATAGCAGACAGAAAATGCAAATTTCGTCAAAAGATCAGTAAGATAAGGCAAATTTCATCGAAAGATCAGTAAGAAAATGCAAATTTCACCAAAAGATCGCGAAAGAAAACCCTAATTTCATCAAAGAATCGTTGCAAAAAATGCAAAATTCGTCAAAGGATCGTGGTAAAAAATACGAATTTCGTCAAAAGTTCATGGTAAAAAGTGCGGATTTCAACAAAAAATCGTGATAGAAAAATGTGAATTATGATTGTGAATATCATCCTGAAATGATCGCTGGGCTAACACTGGGCTAGAAAACTGGAACTAGGCTCCTTTTACAAATGTAAAAAAAAAGAAAAAAGAACCACTTCAAATTGAAAAGAAACTAAAAATTGTATAAAAATTTTCAGAGGAAGAAATTTACTGTATTGAGTTCAAAGACTGAAACCTTATTCTTTTTACGAATGTCAAAAGATGGCTGCGAAATACAAAAACGAACCAACCAACAAACTTTCAGATTAATTTTAATTTTGCGTGCTACGATTTCTCATTTTCAAAGGTTGGCAGGTCTGTTTATACCAATTTCTAAAATGCACAAAATACAATACTTATCAAATAAAATCAATAAAAATTTGCTTACCTTTATTTCTCTTACTTTTTTTATGATTTATGTTTGACGGCATTCCTCTTATAGCCTTCATCTCCAAGGCATTGAAAAGACCCTTCCAACAATCATAAATTAACCTCAGTTCCTCGTAAAATCTGCCTCTTAATAATCTCTAACAGATTATGGAAATCATTCCTTCATCCTTTAAGACAGATTTTTGAGACATTGTTACACTTAACATAGAAATGCTTATGAAGAGATGTTAAAAAATTTATAAAAAAGATCCTGAAAAACAGAACTGCTCACTCCAGAGAACAAAAGTTAAACTTACCCCTAATGCTTATTCATAAAATACTTGTAAACAAATTATAAAAATAACGTCCATTTACAAAGGTGAAACTCGAAATAACCAAAAAAAGTCAATGAAAATGCTTTCCCAACAATACATTCCAAGTCGTCAAACCCAATAACCACGTTAAACCATCACTTCAACTCACTTGATAAAACACACAAATAGAAAGATTATACAAAACTCGCTTCACAAACGCATTTGAAGAAACCCGATCAACCTGACCACTCGAATCTAATTCCCTGATAAACCAATCCAAATTCCAGATCAAACTACAGTAGGCATGGAAAGAATATAAGAAACAAACTGGTAACCAACAAAATTTCATTTATTGCCTCACCAAATTCAACATCACCAAGTGTCTCGTCTCACTTATTCTATGATTCAGCCAAAGTTTGATGTTATTACATTCCGGTAAGTGCAATTTAAATATTAAATTAGATTACTTAGGTTTTCATTTTATGCAGTATGAACATTACTGAAATTGCATTTTTAACAATGTCTACATGGGGTGTCCATTACAGGAAATTGATTAATTAAGCATTCCAATAATGAACAGGGGTTTTAAAAACTTAAAAATAAATGAAATTTTGTAAATGGCCATTAGTAATGTAAAATTTAAAGTTTTCTATTATTACCAAAACAAAAACTTGTGAATTTTGCTAGAAAATAAAGAATATAAGTTTATTAAATGAAGTCAGCTCTTAGCATGTTCATTTTAAGATTTTCACTGAAAAACAATGGAACTTCAAAACATTATTTTCTCCTTCCTGATTAGTTTGATTAAAGAGTGTCAACAGTAACCCAGTTTATAAAACATGCAAGGAGGAGTTATAGAAAAAAATAACAGAAGCTAAATTTTTATTGCATATTTTTTTATAAACCTAAAACATTGAAGAGTGTCCATTATTGACACATGTATCCTATGTTTTCTTTGGTGCATGTAACAGAAAAATATAAGATTTCTTTGACAATATTGAAAAAAATATATCTATCTCTAATCTGCCAATCTGGCCATTTATGGGAATGTGCTTGTAGTTAAATGTTGTTATTATTTTTTTAACTGATCAGGTATGAATGACCCGCGCAATAAAAAAGTAGGAAATTTTTATAGAAAATTCAATAAAAAGAGATGTCACGGAGCATGCCATGCTGGTTTAAAATTCATGCAAGTCTGGCTTCAGAAGGACGAAAATGGAACAGAAGGTAAAAATATACGGAATTGTTTGCTTTAGTAAATTAATACGTTTTCAGAAAAAAAAACAAAAATATTTTTGACACATTCATAAACTCATTTCTATTCCTATTTGCCTGAAAATTGCAGATGTTTAAGTGTTAGGTGTTTAAGAATCGGGTAGCATTCTCCCTTTTCCTAACATTTTTCTTAATTTGAAGCAGCTTGATTTAAAGCGGATTACTACGTGGATTCGTCTTGTAATTGTCAACCTTCGAATTCGGAAATCAAAAGTCCAACTTTGATGTTATTTTATAAAAAAATCGGAGTATTTTAGAAAAAAAAAAAAATCATTCTATTTCATAAAAGCATCTCAATTGCAGGGCTGCCACTGCCGAATGATACTGAAAATAGTAGCTTTAGTAGTCTCCAATGAAAAAAATAACATTTGTTCGAAAATAATAGCCAAAATAGTCGCATACCAATCACTTTAAAAAAAGGGAATTAAAAATATATCCATAACAACAGAAAGGACTTTATGAATGTTCACATCTTATTTCACAGTTTATGCTTCTGAGTCATTTCATGTCACATCAACACACCTTTTCTCCCTTGATCCCTCAGATTTTAATGAAACTTTGTTTATCAAATGTCCTTACATAGTTATGAAAGAAACACTAAAATTATTTTTTAAATGTATTTCATTTTAATTTTATTAACAATTAATTAAAGCATTTTTCATTAAAATTTGCTACATCTTGAATTACTTAATTGCTATTTTCTCAAAAACTAAATGTGATACAAACTTGGTTTATATATCATATTAAAGCGCTTTTTATGACCTTTAATTTGATATGCAACATGATAAAAAAAATTAAAAACTTAATTTTTTTAAAATTCAAATTTAAATTTTAAATTTCTCAAAAAGTGACATTTTTAAAATTTTCAAAAAAATTCTCAAATTGACTTCATATTCCCCTTGTACATTTCCCCAAGTTTTATGATGGGATCTCTATTGGATGAGAAGATACATGAAGTTGAAGTTCACATGTAAAGTGAAAATTTTAACTTGTATTTCAATATCTTCATTTTCAACTGATGACAAGTAATGAAAAAATTATATAAATGCCATAAACTAACATTTTTCACATTTATAAATAAATATTTCCATTTTCTAAATATATTAGAACATAAACAATAAGAAATGAAAAGTTGGATATTATTATTTGATAATTCACAAATATATATACCTTATAAACACTATAGATTCTTTTATATTACAAGATTGTCTAATTTATTTTATTATATAAATTGAAAATTTATTTTACTTTGTGAAGTATATCTGACACAAACATCTCATATATGAACTGATTCATTTTTTATTCCAGATGGCCACCTTTATATTATACATGTTTAATCTTTTTTATATATACTTAATATTTCTACTAATATCATTTTATAAATACTTAATATAGGTAACTTTTTAAATGCAGATAAAATATAAATATTATGCTTTGTTTGCAATAATTTATGTAATAATTTAATGTAAATAGCACATGAAAATATGGTATGAAAAAGTTAAGTTACAATGGCAATGTTATTTTTACATACATATGCATATCACATTTTATGCAAAATGATTTTCTGATTTATATGAAAGATATTTGTGTCCACCTCACAATGTAAAATAAATTTTCAATTCATTTATTCGAAAATAAATTAGACTTGATCTTTTCTTGACTGCAAGAAATCTGTAAACATTTTTCCAAACTTGTTTGCTTCATCCGGTAGCAGAGTATATGTACGACCAGTTGGTGTAGTAGGGTTTACTTTGCAAATGACATCAGTTGATGAAATCCACAGAACATCAGGTACGGAAGGGTAAAAGAAAGAATGCGCTGGTCCGGGTGGATGAAGAAAGGTAACCTTTATTTCATTTTCATCTGCATTTTTATCTAAAATATAACACAGCCACCATTCATCATTGTAGTAAGAAACAAGGTAGCCAATTACTTTCTTTAATTCCAATTTTTCTCCGACAGGAATAATTGCATGGGTTTCTAGTTTCTAATAATTGTGAAAATGAAAATAACTTTGTTTTCATTTTCGTCCTACATGTTGAAGGGATAAAAAGCATGAAAATTTCTAGTATTAGGTCCTGCCACAGCCTGGCTAAGTCTGTGTTCAAGGTGCTGCTCAGTTTTAATATACTCCTCCTGGGTAATATAAGAAAATTCCATTGTCTTAGATAAGTGAAATTTTAGCCACTCATATAACTGAAATAGAGTAGTTATTTGGTCTTGGTAAGGCCTTTGTAGGCTTGTTCTTTCTGCTTCCCTTTTCACCATACCTCCTACTCCATCACATGGTCCTTTGCCATGTGCTGTAGCAGAAAAGTGCCATTCTGCTTCAATTCCAAAATCAGTTTTGTGATAGCAAAGATTCGTGAAATTTTTTTTATTCTTGTACTGGGCTGCACTGCCATCTGAAAAATAGTAAAGTTTCTTCACGTCATTAAATTTAGATTTTAAAAACTGAATAAGTTTTTTCTGAAATGTGTATACAGATATAGTATTATGTTCAAGACATTCTGAGATTATGACAAAACTACAATGCTTAATCTCATTTCTTCTTTAAAATATACTACAAATGGATGTATAGTGGCTTGCGATTTGTTCCAGTGGTACGATTGGGCTTCATCGTGTAAGATAAAACTATAATTTTCAGAAAAGTCACAAACTACAGCCATTTCAGAAGAGTTTTTCACAGAATATGTTAATAAATTCTTGCACAGGCTTCTGAACTGTTTCTAAGTTGCAGCAATCAACCTAAATCCATTGGCAAAAAGTTAGTGTTTCAATCAAATTTTCTTGAAATCCATCTTCTAAGATTTTTCTAATGCCATTAACACCAGGACAAGAGACACAGTTTGAAAAATAGCAATCAATAGATGCTGGATTGCATACCATTTTCGTTAAACAATCTTTATAGCTTTTTAATCTGACTTTGTGATGGAATTTATCTTGCAGTTTTCTATCATTAGCTTTACATTCTGGTGGATGGTGCTTATACAGAGGGCATGTGTTCCACTTTGACCAGCTAGGATACAGTTTTTGGGAAGCAGCTAAACAAATTTTGAAAATCCAACTGTAATGTTTGGAAATTTTTCTTGGAAGAGTTTGTCTGCTTTTTTCAAATTGCAGAGTATTAATCTTTTTGAAACTTTCACTTTTTTACCATCTTTGTCCATCATTGAAACACAGTCTTTAATACCTGGCATTGGTCGACTCGCTACATCATTCTCATAAATCTCTGTAATTTTATTAAGTCTCTCTTTCGGCAAGTTTTTTCCTGGTTTTTAATTTGTTGTAGACAAAATACCCTTCTGCTGCAAGAGTTTTTTGGTTTGCCTAACCTGAAAATCCTATAGCTTTGAATTCTTTCATAATTTTTCTTATGCTCCAATTTTCTGGCAATAAAGTAAGTATCATGACTTTCTTTTCCCTGCTTTCACAGTTTTGGTACACATTCTTTAAATGATTCAATATTTCATTTTTTGAATCACTGATTTGATTTTCATCAGATGAAGAGGCATTTCTTAGAAATTTTCTTTTGACTGTCGATGTTATATTTTTCATTTTTTGACTAGAATACTTCCTATACTTCGCCTTTTTTCTATTAACTGGTGATTCACCTAGTTCCACAAGTGACGAATTAAATACGTTCAAAGATTCATTTAAAGTTTCAGGATCACTGTCTTCAGATATATTGCTTTTAGGTTTCAAATCACCAGTAGCTGATACTGGGAAGATCATTTGCACTGCTATCATTCTTTCTTTCCGACAAGTTCTTTCTGCAGTTAGTACATAATGAGTTTGCAGGCATTTCTGGAATTAATGCACATATCCATGGTGTAACAGTTCTTAGTCCTTTACTTACATGGGAATGATGAGGTTTTTTGAAGGGATGAAAACAATTTAAAGTCCCAACTCCTCTAGAACCCATTGTGAATATTAAATACTATGCTAGCAACAAATAAGCTTTGTAATTAACAAACTTCTACAGCATTAAAAAATACAATTTGCAGATTGTTCAGACAAAATTACTATTTTGAATATTTAAGTACCAGAACAACAACAAAAATATGTGACAATGAACTCTTACAATACAAAGATATAGATATGGTCAAGTAATTCCTACTAAGATCCGCCCCTATATGCATTTTATCCGATCAATCTAAAGGATCCACCCACAAGCATAGTATACACCCACAAACACTCTTTTGAAGTACTTTCTAGAACATTTATTATGCTAATTCTAAAAGAAATAATTTGTTCTGCATTATTAAACCCAAATAAGGGATCAATATGTTAATTTATGTGATAATTTACAATTCCAAAAGTTTATTTAATATATATATATGTATAATTGGATACTATATTGTATCTAACAAATTATGGAAAACATTTTGTAAAAAACTAACATGGTATTGAAAAGTAATTTAAAATTATCACTGTACATATATAAACTTTAATTTCCTATATCTTTTAATCCCATATAAAGATCCCATTGTGAAACTTGGGGAAATGTAAGAACACAATATGAAGTAAATTTGAGAATTTTAAAAATGTCACTTTTTGAGAAATTTAAAATTAAATTTAAATTTAAAAAAAATTAAATTTAAATTTTTTAAAAATTAAATTTTAAATTCTTTTATCATGTTGCATATCAAATTAAAGGTCATAGAAAGATGAACGAAATTTAAATGATACATAAACAAAGCTTGTATCACATTTAGTTTTTAAGAAAATGGCAATTAAGTGATTCAAGATGTAGCAAATTTTAATGAAAAATGCTGTATTTAATTGTTAGTAAAATTAAAACTAAATTTATTAAAAAAAATAATTTTAGTGTTTTCTTTCATAACTATGTAAAGACACTTAATAAACCAAGTTTCATTGAAATCCGAGGGGTCAAGGGAGATTTTGGTCTGAAACTGTGTTGATTTGGCATGGAATGACTCTTCTGCTTAAATCACTGAATAAAGAATAGAGTGATTTCTTCAAATGAAAAAGCAAATTATCCAGAAAATAAGGCCCTAACGTTTCAGTTATGAAGTAAGCTTGGTTCTTCAACAATAAAAATTATGTACAGCACTAGAAAACATAGCAATAAAAACTTCTTGCAGATTATACCTGATACTATTTTCCATCAGGCCTTTCATTTCAAGAGTTTCTTGGAGAGAAGGAAGAAAAGTTTTATTTGAGGGGCAGGATTAGAAATAACGTGTGGGATATCACAATTCTCACACAAAAAAGGAAAATCCTGCATAATAAAAAAATTTGTTTGGATGGAATCTTCCAAATTTACTTCTTGCACAGGCATATGTCTCGTAAGCAATTTATTTTTTATTTCGTGAAAGCCACAAATTTTTTTCTTCAGGAATTCTGCAAAATCAATTCATCAAACAGTCGCGAATTTTGCCAATCGGTGGCGAAAAACATTGCAAATATCAACAATTGGTTGTAGAAAAAAACTTGTAAATTTCACCTAAAGGTTAGGGAAAGGTGCCCTAAAATGATCGTAGCGCGCAAAACGATCCACATAGGTTTTCTTCCAGACAAGTAGCGCTTTCTACAGGGTAACACATAAACTAGTTGTGCCAAGTGAAGAAGAAGCAATGACGGTATTCAAACGATCGCAGTATTACGCGTTTGAATGCAATTCTTTGAAAAAGTGGGTTTTATAACATCTGTTATAAGGTAAGCACTAACTTTCATATTTATTTACATATACACCCTTTCATGTACAGAAATATGATTTGGTTTATTTAATAGGGTACATTTTTAGATGTGAATTGCACATGCTAAGTTTGTTATGTTTCTCGGTGTCATCCAGCTTTATGACCCAAAATGGACAACTATGTTGCCGGGTAAAATGATCCATTAAGTGGATCAATTTACTACCATTTTATTTGTTGAAGAAAGTCTGGTACCAGTTCCTAGCCATCATGGGATCCAAATGTGTGACTGCCCCAAACCTTTCTCTTTGAGTCCATGTGTTATCCTATCATTTCCAAAGGAAACAGAATCAAGCACATCGAGAAAAAGGTAAACGATGGAAAGTGCCATTTAAACGAGCAGTCCTTATAAGAATCAACTGAGCTTGGAAACAAAAAATAGAGAACAGAAAGAGAAGATAAAACAGGCTGCAGCTAAGAAAATCCAATTAAAATATGCTAAATCTAAAAACGAAATAGCCAGAACAAGCAAAGAAAAGAGCATGAAGTCAAAGGAAAGACGTATTCCCATCAGTGTTGCCAGTGGGTTACTTTTTTTAAATTCAGATTTCTTAATTGGCACCACTTTTCTGAAATGGTAAAATTCCCCTTGTTTTTGCCTTAATTAATATGCCATTAAATAAGGCTAATTTTACTATTTCAAAAAAATGGTGTCAATCAAGAAATCTGGATTTAAAAAAAGTAGCCCACTGGCAACACTGATTCCCATAAAGAAGAAAAGGGTGCCTAAAAATCAATATTTGGAATATAGTGAAACCGATTCAGAAGATTAACACGAGTGTATTTATTGTGATGAACTATTTGCCTCCTCTGCATCAGGTGAAGGTTGGATCCAGTGTCGTAAGTGGGCACAAAATGCATTCGCAGGGATAGATGAAAATGACAATTATGCATATCTTTGCAATATTCTGAGTTTTTGGATGGGGCAGAAATTGGCAGTATTTAACTTATTTTTGTGTTTATTATGGGCTATTACTTTTGGATCATAATTTTCAATTATTCCATTTTATTGTTTTTTCAAAATTATTTGTGACACTTTTTTTATTTTAAAATTTACATAAAATAAATTATGTATGCTATTTGATAGTAAAACTTACTTTATTTCATTATTATGTATTGTCATAATTACTTTTATATCCTTTATTTTGCCGATGAAAAAGCAATTTACAATTATTTTTAAATGAAGGATTATTTTGCCCTTGGGTGAGGGTAAAATGATCCTTTCGACACGTTATCAAAAATCCATTTTTTTTATTACTTAATTTGGGTTTAAAATATTATTAAAATATGTTTTTGATGCAAAATATAGTGTAAAACATATTAGCATAGGACCAAAGTTTTGTTTAAACAGTTATGTTACACACAAGTTTTCCCCTTAAAGGGATCATTTTAGGCCACCTTCTCCTATGGAAGAAAATTGAAAATTTTGTCAAACTGTTGTGGTCAGAAAAAAAAAATACTCAGGAATTTAATCAAAAATTGAGCAAAAAATTAAGAAGTTCCCCAGTTGGCCGACAAAAGAAAAGAGAATTTCAACAAAAGATCGTGGAAAAGAATCACGAATTTCGTCAAAAAATCTCTGAAACAAATACTGAATATCAATTTCATCAATCGGTCGTAGAAAAATCTATGAAATTTGGCAAAGGATAATGTGTAAAGAAAATCATGAATTCTATGAAATGATTGGCAGGGGAAAAAAAGACAAATTTTAGTAATTCATGGGGGAGGGGGGGGGGAATCACAAATCTCCTTAAAGGACCATGGAAAAATATCTTGAATTTTATCAAAGGTTGCGGAAACAAATGGCAATTTTTGTCATTCGGTCATGGAAAAATCATCGCAAATTTCGTCAAATGAATGCACAAAATATTACGAATTTCATCTAACGATCAAGAAAAAAAATTTGCAAATTTCATCAACTGGTCAGTGACAAAAAGACGGCAGAGGTGATTCGGAGTAAAAAAAAAAAAATTCTAAAATTCACAGCAAATTTTCTGAAAGGTTATAGCAGAGGAGGGAAACGGGAAATCTCCTCCCGGCGCCAATTATGCATTCTTTCCTTTGGCAGAATTCGTGTTTTTTCCATGATCCTTTGGTGAAATTCACGTTTTTCTCAGATTCTTTAACAGAGTTCGCATTTTTCCGCGATCCTTTGATGAAGTTTTCAGTTTTTGCGATCCCTTGGTGAAATTTGTGGTTTTTTTCGCGATTCCTTGAAGAAATTTGCATTTTTTCCATGATTCTTTGGTGAAATTAGTTTTTTCTGCTGTCCGTTGTAGAAATTGGCAAATTTATTTTGTGAATCATTGTCAAAATTGATTTTTTCGCCGACCATTTGCCGAAATTCATGCTATTTTTTATGCCCGAATTTCGGACAGATAGCTGATTTTTTAAAATTTTTGGTACCGAATGCCTTAAACTTTCAGAAAATTCAGAACAGAATCACCCCTGAAAAGGTGCGAATTTAGTCAAAAAAGCGCATAAAAAATCGAGAATTTAAACAAATGATTGTGTGAAAAATCAAGAATTTCGTAAGTCTCTTTGAAAAAGAAATCACAAATTTCGACAAACTATCATGGAAAAGAATCGCGATTTTCATCAAATGATATCTGAAACAAACAGTGAATACCATCAATCTGTCGCAGAAAAAATATATATCGCAAATTTTGACAAATGGTGGCGAAAAAAAAATTTCGCCAATCTGCCAAAGGAAATTGAATGGAAATTTTCTGATGAAAAAAAAACACAACAGATCTCCACTCCGCCCACCAATGAGCTCTGGCTTGACACAAATGGCTTCGCAAATGGCAATGGCTTGGCATCAGTAGAGTGCACGCTACCTGGCGCCTGGCTCGGAGCTGTCCTTGAGGTAACCAATTTCTAACAGTTCGTTGTGTCACTGTGGTACCAACTGCACCTCGAATTTCTGCCGCAGACGCAGTACGATGAGCCACAGTCTTACGCCGAATACAGCGATCTTCCCTCTCAGGGGTGCCAGGTGGCCGCCTGAAACCCGGTCTTGAGGCAGTACCATCCCTTGACCACTGCTTCCAACAATCATGCACAGTGGATACATTCCAGCCAAGTCTTTCTGAAATATCGCGGAAAGAAAATCCACCTTCTCGTAGTCCGAATATGCGACTTCGTTCCAACTCAGTGAGCTGTTGACAGTAGCTTCTTCGTCTTGTTAAAGGCATCCTTGGCTAACATCAACTCAATACGTCACATTTCGAAGCTGAATAACGCCTACGAACTTTACAGCACGCATTTAAAGTAAACCTGACCTGCAAATTCTGAGTGGTGCTACTAGCAGCACACTTATGCGCGAAGCATGAAATTTCAATCAACGTCATCTTTCAGATATATAAACATGCCTACCAAATTTCATTTATCTAACACAAGTCTTTCTTAGTGTTGGGATTTTTTTTTCCGTCAGTGTATATTGCAGCATTTGGTAAATATAGATATTTATAATTAAGCTTTTATTATGTTTTATTCTTATTCATTTAACTATTTTTGATATTATTCTTCTGTTAGTATGCTATTTATAATTGAATTAATAAATTTAATCATATTTAATTAGCAACAAAAATTTTAAGAAAATATAATTAAAGATAACAGTATAAGATTGTAAATAAACTCATTTAGATCTCTTTTAAATTTCTTCTTGGCATTTACTTGCCAATTGTGGTTAGCTGTGCCCCTAATTATTATCATTAATGTAAGAAACAAATGACTGGTGTTGAGGAGAGATAAAAAACAAAACACAATGTTATTAAATTTTTGTATTAAAGTACCCTTTTTCTATTTGATGAAGCAAAAAATAATTTATGTGATATTTAGAAGTGACGTATAAACGATTAAAACACACTTCTGATGTCAACAAACTTTGTAGTGAAAGAAATGGAAACTTGATGCTAAATATCTGGGTTTTGAAGCCTATGTAGCGATCTTATCTTAATTGACAAGTATAAAATAAAATAAGGTTGTGTGCATGAAATGGAACTTGTATTTGTATATTTGTTTAACTATAAAAAATAATTGCAGGCTTTTTATATTATTTTGTTGTTCGTATGTTGTTTATAAATAAATTAGTTAATTTAATTGAATTTAAACAGAAATAAAAATTTAAAGAAAATATAACTGAAGATAATAACTTTAGATTATAAATAAACTGCATTTTATTTCCTTTTAATTTCCTTTTGGCATCCAAATGTCAATTGTGATAACCGTGCCACTAGCTATTTATAATTATTTTTAGATTAAAACTTTTATTGATGCGTTAGATTTTCTTTTAATTCCCTTTTAAAAAACTATTTAAAAAGTCACTAAATTTATTTATGCTTTTCAAATGAATTTCATCCAAAAATACTTTTTCTATTTGATAATGAAAAAATTAAAATTGTGCAATATTTAAAGGTGATGTATGAGCGATAAAAGCACATTTATAATGAAGGAAAATTTTTTAAACAGAAATAAAAATTTATAAAAATATATGCCTCAAGATAATAGTTTAAGATTATAAATAGTGTTTTATTTCTTTTAAATTCACTTTTGGCATCCAAATGTCAATTGTGATAACTGTGCAACTAACTATTTATAATTTCTTCTTGAAAAATCTTTTATTGATGTGATAGATTTTTAAAAATTCCTTTTAAAGGAACCATTTAAAAAGTCACAAATTGATTTATACTTTTCAAATAAATTTCATCCAAAAATGCTTTTACTCTTTGATAATGAAAAACTTTAGTTGTGCAATATTTAAAGGTGATATATGAATGATAAAAACACATTTATGATGAAAGAAAACTTTGCAATTAAGAATTTTTCATTCAGAATCATGTAATTCAATAATATGTTTTTTACAGGACTAAGACCCAATGTCCATTATATTGGACATGCCAAAACTCTATATATTTTTTAGTTTTTAAAATAAATGAATATATATAAAGTTTTCTAGCCCCATAAAGAGCCTTAATCCTAAAAATGGTAAAATTTGTGCCAAAAATGCGAGCTTGGGTCTCAAGAGGATAAAGTGAAATTTTTGTTTTTATGTCAAACAAAGTTGATTTTCTTATTTTTGTAAAAAGTGTCCTATTCCTCCCCACTCCCCCCTATCCCTAATTGTATCCCTAAAAGTACAAATTTTCTTTCTGTTCACATAATTGCTTAATAATCTGTTTTGTTTGCATATTAGCTTTATAAAAAGAATTAAGTAAACGTTTTTCTAGAATCCAAATATTGTAGTTCAGCCAAGTTTTGCACTTTTAAAGAAAACAAGTTTTTATTTTGTTTTAGTGATAACACAACAATAAAGTGCACATAAAAATGAAACAATATTATTGTTAACATGGTTGTGAAGAAAATGAGACAATATATAATATAAAATTACAACCACGAAATGCAGTTTGGCACCTTGAAAAAAAAATTGTAGGTGTCATTTGACACCTTACTTAGTTTCTAATTTCTAACCCTGGCACATGAGGCAGATGAATTCAGCATTTGGTGTTTTAAACTTATTAAATTAACATGTAAACAATTACCCATTGATTTCTGCAGAATTTTCTGATTTTAATTAATGAAGCATCCTCTATTTGCAAATATTTAACGTTTTTTATTGTACTAAAAAAACTGTCTTTATTAGAAAAAGCTTAGAATATGCTTACTGTGTTCTGAGGTTAATTCTAATGAATATTGCTCTTTGAAAATTTATGGATTTTGCATAGTTCCTGAGCAATTTTCTAATTATATTCCCATTTTACTTATTTAAAAAACTAAATTTTCATCAACATTTAAAAAAGTGTTGCTAAAATTTTAATGTAAGCAGGCAACTGTTTATTTTCCTTTCCCATAAAGTATTTAATTACACTTTCTTCAAACTCTGATGAAATCAATGATATAGGCTTTCAGAAGTTTGATGAAAATTTCAAATGCTGGTGATCCTGTTAATACAATCAAAATATGTATAAGTTGGGAGCAAAAAAATATTGGCAGAAATTCTTTTCATACAAAAAATAAATTAAATATTGCATTGCAATAACTACTTTGCTTTTAATATTGAAACACTGCATAAGCAAACTAATGACAGTGTACAGTAATTTGGTCTTTGCAAAGTTAGTTTATATATATATATTTCCATTAATTAAACATAACCTGCCACCGTCAATTATTATGAATAAAAGCTGTAAGTATTAAAAAAAAAAATATTATAAGAATTATTATGGAAGAAAAAAGAAAAAAGTGGACACCGACAAAAATTGAAAAGCTTATACATTGAATTACGTTATCGAGGGCACAGAATTCAATGATATAAGCAAAATGGTTGTTTTCTGTGGGAAAAATAAGCTAAAGCTAAAATTAATTTTCCCCTGTGCCCGAACAACCACTAAAATCAAGTGAATTGATTAAAAATGAAAGCAGAATAGAAACAAATAATATGAAATGGAAGAATCAATAAAACGTATTTAAATATTTATAGGATATAAAATAGAAATAATAAACACCATACCGATTAATATTTCAGTATTTTACAAAAATCCATGTGCACATGTCTTCCAGTATATCGAAAAGAATAAGGTGAATAAAACAGTTAAGAAATCACAGTAAATGATACCAAAGGATGCAGTTAATACATTTTGAAATAAAATTTGAAATACCTTGTAAAACAAATTTAATCTAATATAAAATAAATAGATATTAATTACATTATTTAAAATGCACTATTAAATTAATTGATAACAGTTTAACAATATCGTCAAATTTTAGCTAAAAATACACCCTGGTGTATAAATTATAACTGAAATGGAGCTAGAAAAATTAAAAAATAGAGCAATCTGAAAGATACAATTTTAGTGCTGCCATCTATTAATAATTATATTAAACATCTATCGCAAGATAAAAATTTGCAAGCTTTTGAATGTAAATAACTGTTTAAACAGCAAAACCAAACAAATCCTTATACATAGAGAATTATAGAACAACCACTAAAATCAAGTGAATTGATTAAAAATGAAAGCAGAATAGAAACAAATAATATGAAATGGAAGAATCAATAAAACATATTTAAATATTTATAGGATATAAAATAGAAATAATAAACACCATACCGATTAATATTTCAGTATTTTACAAAAATCCATGTGCACATGTCTTCCAGTATATCAAAAAGATTAAGGTGAATAAAACAGTTAAGAAATCACAGTAAATGATACCAAAGGATGCAGTTAATACATTTTGAAATAAAATTTGAAATACCTTGTAAAACAAATTTAATCTAATATAAAATAAATAGATATTAATTACATTATTTAAAATGCACTATTAAATTAATAGATAACAGTTTAACAATATCGTCATAATTTAGCTAAAAATCCACCCTGGTGTATAAATTATAACTGAAATGGAGGTAGAAAAATTAAAAATTAGAGCAAGCTGAAAGATACAATTTTAGTGCTGCCATCTATTAATAATTATATTAAACATCTATCGCAAGATAATAATTTGCAAGTTTTTGAATGTAAATAACTGTTTAAACAGCAAAACCAAACAAATCCTTATATATAAAGAATTATAAACCTAATATAAATCACACAAAGTATTTAAAACTATTGTTAATAGAATTTAAAAGCATACAATATGTTCTATTAGCTAAATTATTTAAACTAAACTAAGAGTTTAAATAATGTTAGAACATTGATAATATATAGCATATATCTATATGCTATAAAACAAAATAAATTCAGTAATAATTAATATAAATAATTATTAAAAATTATCTAAAAATTATTTTTTAATGAATTATATATAAGATATTTATAAAATGAACAGGAAATAACAAACATGTGGAGGTATATAGAAGGTTAAATAATACTTAAAATCCCATTACTTAAAACGCACAAATATAGAATGTGGATTATTTTCAGACATCCATAAAAATCCATAAAGTATGAATATGGGACATTCAAAAACATTAAACTAAGAGTGGCATACTATTAGTAATTAATATGATATTGTCCTTAGTAAATTAAAATTTAATAACAAATAATAGTAAATTAGATTAATGAATAATTAAGCTAATTATAATATTAATGAAAATCTCCAACTTACATATAAAATATCAAATCAACATCCACATAAAATACATAACAAAAAAATAGTAATAATACAAGAGCCCCGCTTTTTTTTTTTTTTTTTTTTTTTAATAAATAATTAACCATTGCGTATTATCCAGACAACACCACCCTCCTCCGTACTCTAACATCTACCCACCCAACCAACCTATAATATTTTTTTATATTATTTTACAATTTTTAATTTTTTATAGATATTTTTTTTTTATATAATTTTTTTGTAATTTTGTTTACGCATGTGTTAATTTGTGTTTATAGATCATGTAAGAAAAGTACTAATTGTACATTAATGAATATATGAATTTTTTTGGAAAACCATGATTTAATGCATCATAAATTAGTTTTTTAATATTATTGTTAATTAGAGGAGAAGAACATGAACATTTTATTCTATATAAATGATTAAGTATTATATTACGAAATACAGAATGATGTAGACAAGATTTAAAATTTGTAAATGTATTAACTGTGAATTTAAATTCTTTACGTTTGTCATACAAATCTGTGATTGTTTTATTGTCTTTTATTGTAATTTTAAGATCTAAGAAGTTAATTGTATTGTTAGATAAAAGGTTTTCCGTTAATTCCATATATATATATATATATAGGTAAATTACACTTAAAATGTTACAAAAATGGAAATCTGAAACATTCTTATTTCTAAGCAAACTCAGTTTTGAGATTATTTGAGAACAGAAAAAATGTTTAGTTTTGAGATCAGGTATGCCTCAAAACAAGAAATCGATTGATGGTAATTTGGAATGGGATTATGGCATTTATTTAAAGGCTAGATCACGACAGGTGAACGCTTTTCCAGCTAATGATTGATGCTGTCTTTTGCAATTTGAAACTTTTTATCCAAAATACAGCCTGATAATTAATGCAAAGGCTGAAAATTGAATTGTTACTTTTGTCTTTTGATGGACTGTTGATAGAAATTTAAAAAATGCTGGTTATTTTAAATGGATCCTTGGTAAAATTTCTTGAGAATCATGATATTCAATAATTATTTTACCCCTCAATTCCCCAGGCTTTTGTCATATTAAAATTAAGCGAGTTTTGACAAAAAAAATTTTCTAGAGAGGATTCAACAAGTATTATGAATGGAAACTCGTTATTGTGGATTTATGGTACAATGTGTATATTCATTACCAGTCATTTTTTTCATTGGTGTGAAAAGATTACAAGAATGTATTTCCCAAAATAGTAAAAAGATTAAAAATTAAACAGTTTTATATTGTATAAGTTAGCACTTCTTGAACAATATAATGTAAACTATGTTACAATAATTTTTTTTTCTAACAGCTATGCATTTTTATATTTTTGCCAATTTGCCTGCTCCCTACTATATGGCTCTAAATGTTGAGGAGTTGTTGATTAGCTCTAAAGAATTTTACTACAGGTTTAGTGTAATTCATTGAAAAAAAACTTTATGATTTTTTTCCTTTTTAGTATTAGGTAGCTTTCATTACAAAAAGCTACCTATTGCAGCCGTTCGGAGGAAAACGATTCCGAAAAATTTTGGTATATTTTCACCGATCATGACCCTCAGACCCCGAAACCACCCTCCGTTCAAAATTGATATATATATATATATCTGATCTTTGTCATACTGTAACTCTCGAATTTATGAACCGATTTGGATAAAATTTTGTGTGTACATAGTACATACCAATGTCTCGACCGAGTTCGTTGGCCCGCTTCATCCGCCATCTTGTTTCAAAATGGCGGCCATTTAAAATTTAAAATGAGGCACAAAAAAATTAGACATTGAAAAAGATTTTTTTCTTATGTGTTTGGGCTTGATACAAAGATTCTGGAGCATTTTTAGTTTCGTCTATATCTTAAAAAATGGCTGAGTTATAGCACTTTGAATTTCTAGCATGGCTGACATTTTGAAACGATCTGATTTTTGTCACGCGATAATACAAGTATTTATGAACCGATTTGGATGTGACAAAGAATGTGCATAGTACATAGCAATGTATCGACCAAGTTCGTTGGCCGGCCTCATCTGCCATCTTTTTTCAAAATGGCGGCCATTTAAAATTTAAAAAAAAAAATTAAATTTAAAATGTGGCACAAAAAAATTAGACATTGAAAAATATTTTTTTCTTATGTGTTTGGGCTTGATACAAAGATTCTGGAACATTTTTAGTTTCGTCTGTATCTTAAAAAATGGCTGAGTTATATCACTTTGAATTTCTAGAATGGCTGGCATTTTGAAATGATCTGATTTTTGTCACGCGATAATGCACGTATTTATGAACCGATTTGGATGTGACAAGGAATGTGCATAGTACATAGCAATGTCTCGACCGAGTTCGTTGGCCGGCCTCGTCCACCATCTTGTTTAAAAATGGCGGCCATTTAAAAAATTAAAATTTAAAAGTGAGGTACAAAATAATTAGAAATTGAAAAAGATTTTTTCCTTATGTGTTTGAGCTTGATACAAAGATTCTGGAGCATTTTTTGTTTCGTCTATGTCTTAAAAAATGGCTGAGTTATAGCACTTTGAATTTCTAGCATGGCTGACATTTTGAAACAATCTGATTTTTGTCATGCGATAACACGTGTATTTATGAACCGATTAGGATGTGACAAGGCATGTGCATAGTACATAGCAATCTCTCGGCCGAGTTCGTTTGCTAACTTCATTGGCCATCTTGTTTTTTAAAATGGTGGCCATTTAAAAATTTAAAATAAAAATTAATTTAAAATGAAGTACAAAAAAAATTAGAAATTGAAAAATATTTTTTTCTTATGTGTTTCAGCTTGTTACAAAGATTCTGGAGATTATTTTTTGTTTTGCCTTTATCTAAAAAAAAGCCGAGATATAGCAGTTTGAATTTCGAATGTATGTGACATTTTTAAAAATCTGATTTTTTGACTGCAACAGCACTCGCATATATCAAATGATTTAGATATGAGTGAGCATGTGCACAGGAATTACTAAGGTCTCGACCAAGTTCATTGGTGAGCTTTGTTGCACCCATTATGTTGTTTTAAAATGGCGGGCTATCACCGATAATTCGGGTTAATATAATTATTAATATAATTCGGGATATCGCCGAATTTGGTGATAAATATAAATCACTTTATAAAACCAGCTTTGATAACGCTGACTAATTTTGCGAAATTCTCATTCATATTCAATATTGAAAAAAATTAGTATTTAATCTTCTATAATCGGGTTCCACTAATTTGAGCTCCGTGTGTTTGAATAATATAAGCTGGCTTTAAAAAAAATAAGGAATATGAAAGCTACTTCTTCCTCCTGGCACTGGCTGGAAGGACTTTTTTTAATTGTTTACTGTAACATTTTTAAGTTGCTTGTGACAAAGCTAATTGGCAGTTCTAGTATGTAAGAATTCTATACTTAAATAATTTCTACTTTCTTTCAGGTATTTTCATGAAAAATCTTTGCTACCATGGCACAATTTTATAATATGAAATTGGACAACCATATAACCAATATGACGAGGGTTTTTAAGCATTTTTTGCTTAATAAGACTTTTTGTGATGTAACATTGTCTTGTAAAGGTGCAAGCTTAAAAGCCCATAAGATAATTCTCTCAGCTGGAAGTTCATACTTCCAATCAATGCTTTCAGAGAATCCTTGCAAGCATCCTGTAGTAATTCTTCAAGACATGAACTATACAGAACTTAAAGTGATCTTGGATTTCATGTATTGTGGTCAAGCCATCGTTGCTGAAAACCAGTTACATGAGTTGAAAAGAATAGCCAGTGCATTGGAAGTAAAAGGGTTTAATGAAGCTGTGCTTGAAAGATGCCCACCTGGTGAGCGCCCAGCTCTCTCAAACAGTGTGCAACCTGGCCCAAGACGAAGGAAAAGGAGGCGCCATTCTAGTACTTTCAGTAATAACATCGATGATGGAGCATCTGGTGAGTCAAAGTCTGACTCTGATGTTGAACTTCTCCATATTATCCATAAAGAAAGCCCCTCTAGTCCAATAGAAAATGCAGATGAGCCTAGTAATTTACAAGACCAAACAACAGAAAATGTAAGCATAAACTTTAGTTTTAAATGCAAATGTTGCTTTTGAAGTTCATTCATGCTTAATTATAATTGTTCATACATTCAATTCTAGATTCCTATGCAGTCAAGTAGATCATCAGAAGCAAACAGTGGAAATCAGCAACCTAAATTTTCATCTGGTAATTTTTTTTTTTATATGTGGGAAATTGCTATTGGTATTGCACATTGTTATTGTTACTTTTAAGTTTTTATTCTAAGATGTTATCACTGGTATATTAGTAAAAAATTGATATTTCTTTCCGGCAATGGTTGAAACATTGATGCTAAAAAAATTTATATTATCTTATTTCTTCATCTGGCTTCCTATGATTGAGGTTAATTATGTGGCTGGATCGTACTGGTTTTAGCCATATACATAAGAAACTGGTTTTAATCATCCTGGACAAAATATTTTTTGACCATATGTTCAAAGTTCACTTTGAAAATAAAAATCAAAACTTGTTTTGTTAAAAGATGAATTTGCCACAAATTTGAAAGGATTTGGTCCTGCAAAAATTTCTCTGAAATATTTCAAATAATTTGATTACATATCTGATTTTACATAAAAAATTAAACAAAATATAAATCATATTATTCACTTCACTGGCGACAGGTATGGGAAACAGTGCTTTTACCCCCAACTTATCTCAGGGTAAAAGGTGAAGTGGTTAACCCCTTAATCATCGCACCCAGTAGTTCATGGTCAGTCATTTGCAAACCAATTTTGTTGTGCCCGTGACCCTTATGGGCTGAATTCCTCATAACTTTATGTTTTTCCAAAAACTGCACAAAAATTAAGAGATTAAGCAAAAAAAAAAAATCTAAAATTTTATTTAGAATTCAAAAAATGGTTACATGCTATGGTTATTAATGATTACATAGTTTTGGAGTATTTTCTAAGCTTAATCAATTTTATAGTTTACTCTGGATCAAGCCAAATTTGGAAACAATCTTTCCACTGGTGGTGATGATCTTGCACTATAGTTCATCAAATGCATAGTAAAATTCACAACTTTCAAGTCTATATTTTCATTGTTTTTCATTGCTGCCCATCAAATTTCAGGTTATAAAGTATTGTACTTTTACAAAAATAAGATTTGAGAAAATAGTGATCTTTTTTTTTTTTGAAAAGCTAATACACAAGGCAAAATTTTGCATCAATATTATCATGCAACCACTGTTTAGTTATTTTTGTTATTCATTATCAATTATTGCATCTTTATATGTAGGATTTATCATATAAGCTAATAAATGAGTTGGAGTGATGAATTCATTAAATCAGTGTAGTATTTAGTAGAATAAGTCTTAAGATCCTTTATTTGCAGCAGTTTTAACTGCTCATCACAAAGATCAAATATTGTTGCATCTTTCATTTGAAGTTTATTCAAAGCAGATGAAATGGGTTTTAATTGCTGGTATAAAGGTTTTGCTTCTTTATATAAGCCTATATTATTAATTTGATCAAAGTGATCACCAACATCACCTACATTCTCATCCGCAATCAGATTCCACAGATGCTCTCTGTTCTTATGAAAGGCTGCTAAACTTTGACTATTTCACTTACCTGGTTTCACCGTGAAGTTGAGGTTTTGCTGATTCAAACTCAGGTGGCCAACCTGAAGGTTAGTGATTGTTCTGAAAATACTTTTGAATTTAAAGAACATGTTTTATGACTGAATTAACTTTATTCATTACAATACGGGACTGCAATTCTGGACTGGCTGTTGCCATGATCATTCTGGATTTTAGTATTTTTCAGATTTCAGCCACCAAAACAATAAAGAAACAGAAGCAGTCTATGTCCATGATGAATGCATGCGACGAAGTAATCTATATTATGAATGTGTTAGGATTAGTGTAAATAAGCAGGCAAAAGGAAGGTTGCCAACAACTCCGCTTTAGGTTCTTTCTACTATATACTATGCTTCTGTTACTTGAAACTAAGCTTTTCCTTTCTTACTTGTTAGCAGTGTGCAGTGATTACACAATCCTTAAATGCCGGAAGTAGGTTGGAATGTCGGTATGCTTTAGATTTTCCTCTTCATGAACAGTGATGCAATGTGCTTGCACATAGCAGTAAGGCGTTGTGTTTGGATTACATAGCATAGGCCCTTTCCTGTTGATAGATGTTACTTATTCTTGTTTGTTTGTATTTGACTATGGGATCTCGCTAAAGCTGATATTCTACTATAGTTGGCATGCCGTTTGCATTTTGTTATGCCTTCAGAAGTTTTATTCTATTTTTAATGTGATGATATTTGAAATTGTGTAAATTCTGTTCATTATTATTTCGTTTGCCAAAATGAGTGACAATGATCAGCCAAAAAAAAAAAAAAAAAAAAAAAAAAAGAATTTTGTTTAAAATTTTTGAATTATTTATTCCAAATCTGTTGCAGAATTTCAGATTTTCATATTTTTTCTGGATGAGATCCCATGCTGTATATTCTTACCTAGAAAACTTAAATGATAATTCCATAAGAAATAATTAATTCAACCTTATATGCATGTAGCTTCTAAATCTTCTCTCATTCTTCTCATTTTGTTTTCATTGTCACATACAAAGCTTTTAACTGCATATTTGTTTTCTACCTCTTCTTTAGCCTCTATCGCTAGGTTTAACACTCTCACTGACAAGCCCATGTTAATACGTTCACTAAGCTCCAGGTTTCACTCTAATATAAGCATTATTTAAAGTAATATAATTCTATTGATTTAATGCACTTTTTATACATTGAACAATGATTAATGCTCTCAAGGTTGACATCATATTCGTAATTAAGTTTTTTTATATAATGTTGGAAGTATCATCTTTTTTAGCATTTAAAACAAAATACAGAGAAAATAATATTACAATTTTGTCCGTTTGCTAGACTGTCAGAAGGTTAAGCAATATTTTGTTTTTTTACATGCACCTGAACCAGTAGCTGACAGGAAAAAAGTGATTTTTGCTCAATTGACCTACAGTTAACAATATCTTATCAGCGAAAGGTGCAAGATATAGTCAATAATATTTACGGTAAAATGTATGTGACTGCAAAATAATTCATTCCTCAATGCATTGCTGTGTAGGTTAGAACTTGTACAATGTTTACATTGCAGAAATTGGGAAAAACATGAAATATTGCCAATGAATAAAAATATGTAAGTTTTTGGTATATTTTTTTATAGACTGCAATGTTTAAAAGACTGCCTAACAACTTGCTCGCCTGGTCAGAAAATCTACTCACCAGTGGTGATTAGATTTATGTAATTTCCCCAGTCTTGGTTATAGTTATAGAAAATAACTGAACACTGCAGTTTAATGTACAACATATATAATTTCTAACTTTATGAATATTAAATTTTTGGTAATGCTTTATTATGTATTTATTTTATGTAACATTAATATGCACTCAAATACAGTCGAACCTCATTAAGACAAAGTCGAAGGGCAGCAAAAATCTTATTTCGTGTTAACTGAAATTCATATTAACCAATAAAACTGCAGCATTTAGAATGATTTTAAAAATAAATCACTAAAATAAAGGTGTCAAAGAATGTAAATAATATCTGCTGAGAAATATTTTATAGTCATTTTATGTTAATCGATATTTTTGTACAAAAAGGTACATTTCTAACATCACCACACAAACACAAAACCCATACTCAAACAGATACACACATGGACTATAGTAGTACTATATGCACTGTAATATTCTTATAAAAAAAATAAATGACTAAGTAGAAATAAAATATGTTTACATGTTTAAGTTAGATTAAAAAAACAAAATCTTTTGACTTTTGTTTCAAGTTTTGCATTCTACATTTGTTTATAAAGACATTCATTTCTTCCAAATTGTCCAAAATACAATTGGCATTTTCTCGTTGAAACAGAAACCACTGAACAGTTTTTAGAGGCTCTGTCACTTCATTGAAAAACACGGAAGGGATTTCAACCTCTGCGTCAGCCTGTATTTTATTTTGCTCTTCCCCTTCATTCTCCTTTTCAGTTAAATTGGCCAGAATATCTTCATCTATCATGGTTTGTGAAGTCTTAACATTTTCATCAATTCAAACGTAATCGTCAAACAACAGGGGAGAAATTATTCATCTTTTTTCAGCTTGTTCTATCACATCATCCATTTCTGTTTCATCTGTTTATGCAACATCTTTCTCTGAAAAACCACCATGCCTGAAAATGTTTTTTATAACAGTGGGAGTAAAAGTGTTCCATGCACTTCTCGGAAAACACATAGCTTCTAAGAGATCAATAGAAAGTAGTGTCTGTTTTTCAAAGCACTCAATAAGTTTTTTGATTACTTCTTTCCTGTAGTGAGTTTTTAAACACTGAATAATACCTTGGTCTCATGACTGACACTTTGCTGTAGTATTTGGACGGAGGGAAACACATTTTATTGATTTTAGCTCTTTTTCATCTTTGTGGGATGTACAATTGTCCAACAAAATGCATATCTTTCTCTTTTGATTGATAAGTCTTGAGTCTAATTCTAATAACCAATAACAAATAACTATTCCAATAACAAATAAATAATTTTGTAAAAATTTCCTTATTTATCCAAACTTTTTTAGTGAATTGTGTACTGAACATGCTTAAAGCAATGTGGTTTTGTGAATTTTCTGATAACATATATAGGTAATTTTTCACTACAATCTATATTGCAGGCTACCAGTACTGTGACTCTTTATTACATTTTCCACCAGAACACTTCTCTGCTTTAAAAGCTAATGTAGATGAACGTTATGCTTCATAAAAAAGTTAAATTTCCTCTGCATTGAATATATCGTGGGTGCATAATCTCTTTTAAAACCTGCCATTCTTTAGAGAAAACAAATCTACACCACCCTGATTAACTGTAGACACTTCACCACATATCCTTTTAATAATACCATAGCGGTCTTTAAACCTTGACAGCCATCCATTTGAACATGTAAAATCATCGACACCAAGAGCTTCTGCAAAAAACTTCGCTTTTTCTTATAAAACAGCACCAGTTAAAATGATATCTGTTCCTAGCTTCTCTTATCCATCTTAACCCTTTAACTGCCAATGAAATCTGATGTGATCTCCAGTGCCTTATTTAACAACATAATTCTACAATTGAATAAGGCGGCAATGTGTTTTTATGTTTAAATTTAAAAGAAAATCTTTTCACGATTTTTATCAAGAATAAGTGATATTGAAAAGGTGCAATGAAAAACTGTACAGTTTCCTTATTTTCAAAGTTGTGAAATGTGTTTAACTATATTGAATCAACAGTACTTAAAAGTATCAGTTCAGTTTACTAGCTCTAATTAATAAATTGTTTTTTATTTTATATTATTGCATAAACCTTCTAATCTGCTTTTATAATGCTAGAAAGAATAGTTTTGAGTAGATTATTTTTTATTTTTTCATAATTTGGGTAGGGTGCCAACGATTTTAATCAAATTATTTAAATCAGTAATTAATTCATGATTTTAATCAACTTTTTCTTTTAAATCATTGATTGAAATCATAAATTTTCTAAATGTTTAAAATTACATAAAACATTAAAATCTAAGACAAACATAATTTGGGAAGTTTCTATAGGTATTTTGCTTTATGAATAAACAACAACAACAAGAAAGCTTTAAATCATTATTTCTGAGCTTAAACCATTCCCTTAGACTTGTAAAAAATTAAGTACAGTAAGTTTGTTAAAAGAACGTTTTTATCTAGCATAAAAAGCATTTCATTTAAAAATGATATTTAAATCTTGACATAATTTGCAATGTCATAATTTCCTTTAACTAATCAAATTATTCATTCTTTTATATAAAATAAGCATAGCAAGTATATGAAATTTCTGCAAGTAAAGGGATAAGTAGCCAGTATTTTATTTTCTCATTCTACTTTCGCAATAATAAATTTATAGCAAATCAGGGCTAAAGAAGAATGAAAGAATGACACTTACTCAACAACTACCTATTAGAAAAGAATGTATAAGAGAGAAAAAATAAAAAGCAAGAAATAAAAAATGTTAAGCTCAGAAAGAGCTTCTTTGGTAGAGGTTGAATGATTTTTTTCTATAAAAAATTATCATATGTGTATGTTTACATTTTTGTAATTAGCATTTATTTTTCTAAATACAAAACAAGCTGCAAATGATATTTGTGCTACTAACTAATGAAATTATACTTTTTTTGCAATTTTTATTAAGTCTGTAACTACTTACTGTTTCCTCTAGGTTATTTTTTTAAGGTCGTAGCACCTTGCTCTTTTTAAAATCGGTAAAATGCACCCTGCTTTAAAAAAAATAGTGACATTCACCTTTAGTTGTACCCAGAGATTTCTTGCAAAGAAATATCCCATACCGCAGTATTTCTAAATCCATGCAACCAAGACATTGCAAAAATTCTAGAACTTTATTTATTTAGAAAAAAAACAGGATATTATTAAATCATGTTATTTGTCTTTTCAATTTGTAATTCATAAAATCATTAAAAAATGTCACTTTATTTGTCATATTATAAAAATATATATACTTTTTTTAAAAATTTCATTGTTAAACAGATTACTAATATTATTTCGTCATGAAACAATGCCCGTTTTTTACTGAACTAGTGCTTTTTGGGGGAACTAGCACCTTGCCTCTTTTCATTCTGGAATGAATATTGAATTATCATTTTAGTAATTAAAGCATAAAAATGTGTATTATTTTCATAATTGGTTAATTGTTTAATAATTATAAATTCTAAGCACTCTTAACAATTTAATAATAAATTTGGTTATTAATTTTAATAAATGTAAATATCAGTAGTATTTAATATGGTTTTACATAATTATTACAAAATATTAATGTATGTAACATTATTATGTACTAATTACTAATTAAAATGAATGCAGTTTTATAATTAGTGTAATCACTAACTAATAATTATAATTGAAGCTTAAAAACATAGATTATGTTAGCAATTAGATGGTTTAGTTGTTTTGGAAACCTTAAATCATTGATAGCTATTCCATATGTTAACGCAGGGAAAAAAATCATAAAAATCAGATTTTAATTTTTAAAAAAATCTGATTTTTTACACCCTAAATTTGGGGCATAAAGGGTTAAGGTATGAATTGTGTCTCTAAGATATATTCTATATACAGTAGACTCCCTCAAATCTGCAACCCTAAAATCCACAAATGCCTAAAATCTGCACATCATCACAGATGTAAACAATGAAACTCTCAGTTCAGATGTAAGGGCAAAATTACAATTTTTTTAAATTTTACATCATTCTGTACGTATTCACAACCCTCTGAATACTAGGCCTGCTCGCTGATTCAAAATGGTGGCTGTCAAAGGTGGACATTTATTTCAATTAATAAAATTATACAGTAGGCGCTCGATTTTACGAACCTCTTTTTTACGAACTCTTCGTTTTTATGAACTGATTTACTGGTCCCAACCTTCATCCCATTGAACTAATGTTACTCCCATTTACGAACTTTTGGTTTTACGAACACATTATATGAGTCCCCACGAGTTCGTAAAATCGAGCGTCTACTGTATCGTGGTTGAGCACCTAGGGAACCTTCCCCTAGGCCCTGCCCATGCTCTCTTTTTTCCCCATAGGGCCAGGCGAAAAGTTAGTTCCTGGTTTTCTACTAATTCTAATTTACTGCAAGATATTACAAAAAGTTCAATCAATTAATTTATTGATTTGATAACAGAGTTCATACTCAAGACAATTTTTCTTCTTTCCAGATTTTCCAAGAAGATTTACAAAACAATTCGCGACCACATACTTTAAACATTTCGAGACCATAAAAAATTGCAGCAAGACATTTTTTGGCATTAAATAATACATTAGGGATTTAATATAAAACCATCACAAAGGAGGAAATTTTATGCTTATCATTCACAAAGATTTGTACTTTTTATGAAATGTTACTTAAAAAAAATATATTTCAAAATATAAGACTAGGTATGCTATTAACTCACTATCAAATTAATGTATTATACCAATGTGTGAAGGCAATATTTTATATTTAAAAGAACTCGCATAGAAATTTTTGAACATGGTATACATGGAATGTACGATTCAATACTAAAAAATTCTTTTGACAGAAAACTTAAAATTCCATCAGTAAAAAATATTTATTAAAATTATTATTCATATATTACACATTTGTCAGCAAAGGTAAAAAGGTTTAATATTTTTGCTTAGCATCATGATCAATATTTATAAGTAAAAACACCACAGTTTTAAGAAGAATAGCACCTTGCTTTAAATGCATTTACACAAATTAAAAAGTAAATGAAAGAATAAATTTATATTTAAATTATGAAAAATATATGACGTAAAAAAGGATTTAAGTATTATTTAGAATTTTAGATATTCAAAGATTGAAACAAATACTCTTGTCTTCCTTTTCTTTATTAAAATTTTCAGAAGCTATTTTTGATTAATTATTTAATAAAATTTCATACATAACTTGTATTATATTTTAAAAATAAATAAACCTATCACAAGTACAATATTTACATAAATAATGATCTATGTCCCTCTCTATATTTTTAACAACAAATTCAGCTGATTTTCATGAGTGAGGAAAGCATTATAAAAATCATCCGAATAATTTTTTTTAATATTATGATGCATGTAGAATCAATTTTAAATGCAAATCCAGTAGGTCTTTTAAAGAACCTCTATCTATGTTATATTTTAATCTATTCTCGTCCAAAAATTCATATACTAAATCATCATTACTAATTAAAATTTTGATACAATAATTACAAGTGGTTGTTTTTATAAATCTGAAATGCAGCATATCCTGTATGCTGTAATGAAATGCATGATTGGCACTGTTTTCTTTATCAAGTGGTTTTAATATATAGGGGAGAGTGGTAATGAATAGGCCAATTTTTGGTTTTTAATTTTTGTAATTTTTTCAAATATTTTTTTTGGCTCAGAATTGGTTCTTCAGTTACTTTACTTATTTGGTTATATAAAAAAGTCATACAAATTGGATTAGAAAATATCTATAACGAACAATAATAGAAAATAAAAATATAGAAATTTGGCCCATTCATCCCCACCCATGGGGCTGAATGGGCGATTGAAGGTAATGAATGGGCCACTAAATGAATTCAGTGAAAAAATGTGGAATTAATCTTTTTTCACCAAACATGACAATATGAATGGCACTTGACATGATATGATCAAAAGCATATGATCAAAAGTAAGTAATACACAATGCTTATCAAAATTTGTAAACATCAAGTGATATTATTAAATCACATAATTGTAGCAGAAAAATGACAAAATAATGAGATTATAAGAAACAACATAAAATATGCATAAAAATAATAGATAATACATATTATGATTTAACGAAATTTATATTTTTCAAAATTAATATTAAACGACATGGTTGTAACACAGTTGAACTGCCTATTAATTGACTATTTAGTATAAATTTCTGGTATTATTTATTCTACCCATCAGATTCAGAATATAAAGAATTATTCTAGTTTTATATCAAATGGAGAAATACTGGTAGGTGTGGTCAACAACTGGACAGTTCACCTTAATCATTTATACAATTTAACTTATGTTTCTAATAAATAACTAATATTTCTTAGGGTGAAAATGTGTAAATTATTTTTTAGACATCACTATAAACCTATTCTAACTAGACAGTAATTTAATCTAAATCCATGACAGCCAGTTTTGTTTCATATTAAAGAGAACATCAGAAAAAAAAGAAAAACCATATTTTCATGATCAGGGAAGGTGGTCCATTCATGACCATGATACAGCGGCCCATTCAGCCCTACCTATACTTCTAGAATATATTTAGGGTTTTTTGGTACATTAAATTCAAATAACATCTAAATACATCTTAAAATTAGTTTACAGATATGCCAAGACTTGTTAATACACATATCTGCAATGAAATAATAGATATTTTTTCACTCATTTATTTTACTGAAAAGGGAAAAAATTTACTTTTCAATCAGATTCTTGACCATCCTACTCTAGTGGGATAATGACTTCTCCCAAACAATAGAAAATTTGATGAGTTTGGTAGAACAAATAGCTACATCTATTGGTGGCATCTAAAATAATTTTATGCAATTACTTTTTCATATTTTGATAATGGCCCATTCATCCCCATGGCCCATTCATTACCACTCTCCCCTATATTTCAAGATCTTCAAATGAGTCTAAAATTATTGACGAATTGCATTTATTATCTAACTCTTTAAATGAATATTTTTGTTTAGTATTAAAGTGTAAATTTTGAATTCTTATTATATTTTTTTTCACTTTCAAACAACTGCTCTTGTGAGATATAATTACTGTCCCAATAACTGTCTGTAAAGACAATCTTTCTTTTAAGCGATCTGTGTTTAAAATTTCCAGATTAATGCATAACTAATATTTAAATCCTTTAGTACAAAATGTTGTTAAACAATGCAGTCTATTGCAAGTAAGTTAAAAAGTATCAAAGATTGTAAATCAATAGATTTAATAAAGTAAAAATAATTAAACAACAAATTTGAAATGATAAATCAGAACTTACCTTGAGAGATATGTTAATCCTAGGTTTATCCTTTGAACACAATTTAATAATTAGTTTCTCATTAAAAATTATAAAAGACAATCATTATATCACTCACACCATCTTTAAATAAAATCACGCAGTTATCAAAATGCCAATTTCCAGCATTTTCCGTAAAATGAAATTTGTATATGGGAATTCTTGAGAGCCACAATTTCCTTCTTTCCTCATCATTCAGAACACGAAAACGTGAAAATAAGATGGGTTGTAATAAGAATTATACCCAGCAATGGAACATTAAAAAGGCATTGTCCTTCTTTAAAAAATATCTGAATAAACAATATTTAAATCACATACAAGTTTATACGATAATTGAGGATTAATAATAACAATGGAACATTGAAGAACAGTCGGGCTGGCACCTGTCACTTTGTGTTTCTTTTGTTTCAATTCATCCGCCTTCGACTGGTCATATGACCTGCTGAAGTTTAGCGATTTGGCCATGTATTCAGGGGGCTGTGATATATTTTAATATGTAATTCTTGATAATATGATTGAAGTCGTGTTTTCTCATGAAGGAAGTATAAATTTATTTCTGAAAAAAAAAAAAAAAAAAAAAAATTCAAGGTATGCTGATATCACTGGCAATCTCATTCTTTTTACTAAATATATTTATGTACTAATCAAGCCTTTTTTGGTTATTAAGTCTGGCTAAATATGAAATAAAGCTTCCTTACATTATGATTTTGATATGAATTATTGGAAAACCATTGACGAAAGTTTCATTAGATAATTCAACAAACATGTATCTTATCTTTATTGTGAATATTTATTTTAAATTATTAATTATTTGCCTGACCGTTACTTTTAATACTTCAATCATTTTAAAATTATCTTAGTTTCTATCATTTTAGTTTATTGCTCCTACTTAATTATTTTAATATTTTACTATATTGCAAGCATTCATTGTAATTTTGACTGCATTATTACATTCAAATTACTATTTAAAATATGTAAACAAAAGAATGATCAGAAATCCACAAAATTCTAAAATCTGCACAACTTCTGGCCCCAAGCTGTGCGGATTTGAGTCTACTGTATTAAGAAGTCACACTGTTAAAAATTAAGTATTGTTTATTAGTTATATTTTAAGTTTTTCTAAGTAAATATAACAGCACTCTTTAGATAATCTTTTTTTTCCTTGTATCGAGATCGAGATATTCCGGAGGGAGTTGAACCTGTTGAGTTGCCCAGTGGTAATCTTAATAGTGGTCATCAAATTGATGTTAATCAGGTGAATGGAGAAGACTCTGATGTAGAATTCCTTGAATCTGATTGTGACGTTGTCTTAATTCCTCGATCTTTTCGAAAACGGAAATCTAAACGAGATGCTGGCAAGGACATTGTGCCAGCAGAAGAAATTAGTGTTAAGCCTGACAAGTTAGTCGAAAAAATCTTAACTACTGACCATGTAAGTATGTAATTTTAAAGTTCTTAATGCAAATTACACCTGAAGATGACTTTTGCTTAATTGTGCCTGTATTCAATTCTAGACTCCCTTGCTCTTAGAAGACCAAATCCCCACAGAAGACCAGCCAGCCAAACAATGTCCTGACAAGATGAGCTTGATACCTAATGAATTTGGAATTGAGTCAAGCAAGATAGAAGAAGAAAACTTAACCACGGATGATGTAAGTGTAAACTTTAATTTTTTTAATGCAAATTGCACATGAAAATGACTTGTGCTTAATTGTGCATGTATTTAATTCTAGACTACCATGCCTTTTGAGGGCCAAACCCCTATAGAAGACCAGCCGGATAAACAATCTCCTGTCAAGAAATCCTTGGTACCATATGAAATTGAGTCAAGCGAGACAGAAGAAAAGAACCTTTCAGATGATGTAAGTGTAAACTTTAATTTTTTTAATGCAGATTGCACTTAAAAATGGCTTTTAATTACTTGTGCATGTTTTCAATTCTAGGTTTCAACTTCATGTGCAGACCGAAGTTTCACAGATATTGCAGATCAACAACTTGAGTGTTCATCAGGTAAAAATTAATCTATCATATTCTTTAATGTTATCAGAAAAATATTGTAATTGATAATAGTATTTATTGTGAAATTTATTTCTTATTTTGATTTGTATTTCATTTAAAAATATTTTTACACCAGTTTATTGAGTCTTTGTTATTATAATGACACTGAAAATGAGTCACCTAACCATATACTTTTTAAAAACTAATGATTTCATCAAAACTTGGTCCTCTTTGTATCTATAAAATGTTGCACATGTATGTATTTTTCTGTGCATGTGTGTATGTGGGGGGGGGGGGGAATTCTAGTAATTTACAACCAACCAAGTCTAAGTTTTTGAAACATCAATATTAAAATTTATAGATTTTGATAAATTTTTAAATAGAAAGAAAAATGTTTTTTGGAAAGCAATATTTTTTACTTTGGTACCTGCAGTTAAAAATTTAATAATTGGGGAAAGTAATTTAAACAGGTGTCTGATAGGAAATGGTAATAATAGAGGAATGATTCATTTGCATTCTTCAGTGAGAAGGAAAGGAATAATTGTGTTGTAAATGAAGCCAAATGAATAAAACATCACATAATTCACTATATTCATCCTGCAGTGTTTGTACGCGACTGGAAAACCGGGAATTGTCAGGGAAAATGACAAGTGCTCAAAAAGTCATGGAAAAGTCAAGGAAAATTGCAATTTTTTTCTAAAACCTGGAAAAGTCAGGGATTTTTTTTATGTGGTATCATGTCTCAAGATTTTGCCAAATTCCGAGGTTCGTCCGCAAAAAAGTTCTTATTTTTCACTTGGAAGTAGAATTTTCGCTAAATATTTTAATAAATTCACATTTTGACAGGCAGAAGTTTTAGCTATACAAATTTGTCGCCAAATGGGCAATATCTTTGCCAATGATGGGACTCTGTAAAAGAGCGAACCGCGCAATAGAATAGAGTTATTTTCCGGTTTCTTTTGTCAGCTTTAAAGTTGAATGTCGCCAAATAGTTTCGTTTGTTATTTAATGCAACCCTTTTTCATGAAGAGTGAAATAGGCGGAAGCTGAAGGGCTGGTTAAAGCGAACGGAGAGCCGCGATCTTCTTGTCTTCTGCTGACTGCTGCTGAGTGAGAAGATGATTTAATTTCATTTTGGTGACGGCATGATTCTTTTCTGAAACCGAAAGTTCTGTTAATTGCAGGTAAGTAATCTTAATTAAAAGTATTCTTTAATAGCCCTAGTTTTTTAATAATAAATAATATATAACAACTAAACGATTTTTTCAGAAACGAGATTGTTATTATTAAATATCTATTCTGAAGATATGTTTTTATCCCCTTTTATCACATTATTATATACAACTTTGCTAGTAAAAAAATAAAAAAGGTGAATCCTGGAAAAATTTAATTTGGTTGCACTATTCTAAAGCTAACGTAATGCAAATATTTCACATGAACTCATCTATTATTCTTCACTCGTGTGTCATTTTTCAAAAATTTAGATTTAAATATATTTTTAATATATAGTACAGGATATATTATCCGGAATGCTAAACGATCCGAAACCGAAACTTAGTGAAAGCTTTCATTTAAGAAAAATTTGCAGTTTTTTTTTCCATATTTTATTGAAGAGTTAACATGTTTTATAAATCGATATTTTGAATATTTTAAACTTTTTCTCATACATCTCAAGGTACCGTTATATCCGATTAATTCCCCCCCCCCCAAACATGGCAAAAAATCGTAAAGTAATCGGAGAGGACTTTTACAGGGATTAAAAGCGGCTATCGAAATCTACCGCCTGTAGAGATCCGAAAATGTGTATAAGAATAGACCAAAACCTACCCTGATTTTTTTTTTTTTTTTTTTTTTTTTTTTTTGGGTTAACCAAGATAATTAAAAGTCAGAACCTAAAAAGCACGAAATACGCGCTCTCCCTGCAACACTCTGAGCCTACTTATGACGCTCCTATGAAAGATAAGAATTGAATGTACACGATCGTCGCACATAAGTTTCTTTTGGATCATTTTTATGACTTCTCATTGGCGTAACTTTTAGAAATATGGGAAAACTAACTACATATTTTTAAATTTCGTATTTTTCTGTTTCAAACGCTAAAATCCATTGTAAAAAAATTTAATTTTTAACCTTTTGAAAAAAAAATTCGAAACATCACTTAGAATTTGAACACGTTTTCCGCGATCGAAAATCTGTTGGCAAGCCTCTGGTCTGAAAATTCCGAAAAATTAAGGTGATCATTTCTGAAAATTAAAAAAATCGGTCATAAATCTTAAAATTCAGGCATAAAATTTATCGCAAAATTTGACGAATGATTGCCGAAAAAAATCAATTTCGTCCATCGTTTGAAGAAAAATTGCTAATTTTGTCAAAGGAGCGCAAGAAAATGTGAATTTCATCAAAAAAACATGAAAATTGGCAAATTTCGTAAAAGGATCGTGAAAAAACGGCAAATTTCATCAAAGAATCGCGGGAAAACTGCAAAAATCGTCAACAGATCGCAAAAAACCCCCTCTAATTTCTTCAAAGAGGCGCAGGAAAAAAAAAAAGCACTTAGTGCCGGGAGTTTACTCCTTTCAGAAAATTTCCTTTGTTTGTTTTTTTTCCTTGTTTAACCAGAATAATTATTCTCTAATTAATATTAATTAGTTTTTAATTTTTTATGGTAATTATTTTAAACCACTGTTTTTAATTCATAACGTAAAAATAATATACGTAATTTTTTAAGATTAATTTGCAGAAAGTTTTTGACCAAATATTTATTTCTGCAGAAAGTTTTTGGTTTTATACAAGTCTGGGGTAGTGTTGCCAGTGGGTTACTTTTTTTTTTTAATTCAAATTTCTTGATTGGCAACACTTTTTTGAATTGATAAAATTTCTTCTCTTAAATCTGTTGTTTAATATTTTCGGCATTCTAAAGAGCATTTTTAAGCAGGTTCATGTGCAGTTATTTATTTAATTAAAGAAATATGTAATTTAATATCTAGCATTAAAAAGAAATCTGGCAACATAGTATAAATAAAAAAAGTACTGTTATTATAATTTATTTTGCCACACCTAACCCTAAATTAAGATTTTATAAATTAAAACTAGAATAGATTCAGATTTTTTTCCCTTTTGCATTAATTGTTTTGGAGCTACTTTTGATAGAATGTAATAAATATACAAAATCAGTTTTTTAAAAATGATTGCAGTATAATTGTGTATTTTCTTCTTTTAGGAAAAAGTATATATAATATGTCTAAGAAAAGAACATTATTTAATCCAGAGTGGACAGACAAGGAAATAAATCCAGAATGGTGCTCTTGGTTAAAAGAAGTAAAGAGTGATCCATTCTCTGCCCATTGTTATATTTGTCGAAGATCATTTCAACTCAGTAATATGGGTAGAACCAGCCATTACCAGCCATGAGGAAGGTTATAAACATCAGAGAAACGCAAATTCTGCTAAGGGTTCTTTGCCATTGGAAAAAGTATTTCAGACTGATAAATCTATGAAAGAAAATACAATTAATGAAAATAAAAAGTCCTATATCTGAAGAAAAAATCATAGCAGAAACGAATGATACTTCTACTGCAACATGTGTTAAACCTTATTGTAGTAATAAACTTTCTTTAGAGAATCATGTTTCAAAAGAAGCTGTTTTAAGAGCTGAAATTCTCTGGGCCATGAAACTTGTCATGTCCCATAGTTCGTATAATTCCTTTCATGATGCTTCCAATTTGTTCAAAGCAATGTTTCCAGACAGTAAAATAGGACAAGCAGTTACTTGTAGTAGTTCAAAAATGTCTTACATGATTTGTTTTGGCTTATCACCATACTTCTCTGAACATTTAAGAAGGGACATAGGGAATTCAAAGTTTGTTATTTGCTTCGACGAAGCTTTAAATAAAGTAGTTCAAAAAGGTCAGATGGATATTGTAATTAGGTATTGGTCAGAATCATTTAAAAGAATAAAAACTTGATATCTGGATTCTGTTTTCCTTGGCCATTCCACAGCACTAGATTTAATAGCTAAACTTCATGAAGGAACTGAAGGCCTTGACCTTAGCAAACTATTACAGTTGTCAATGGATGGCCCCAATGTAAATGTCAAAATGGCCAGACTATTGACAGATGAACTTGCCACTGAACATTTATGTGAAGTTCTGGATATAGGGACTTGTGGGTTGCATGTAGTTCACGGTGCATTTTGTATGGGCCACAAAGCTGCAAATTGGTCTTTAAATACTGTGTTCAGAGCTATGTATCAATTATTTAAAAATTCACCTGCAAGACGAGCAGATTATATTGAAATTACAGGCAGCAACAAATTTCCTCAAAAGTTTTGTGAAGTACAGTGGATAGAAAATGCAGCTGTTGCTGAAAGAGCTATTGAAGTTTTCAATTTTGTAAAAACGTATGTTCAGCAATTGACACTCCTTAAAACACAAACTGTTGAAGTATTACAGGAAGCGTGCAATAATAAATTGATCTTGCCACAGATGGCCTTTTATTCATCCATTGCTACACTTTTGCAACCATTTCTTAAAAAATACCAATCTAGTGATCCACTTTGCCCATTTATGCATCAAGACTTGCATTTTATAATTTACCAACTTATGAAAAGATTCATTAAATCTGATGTTATGAGATTAGCAGACACTGCCCAGAAGTGTATGAAAGTAGATATCAATGATAAAGACAATTTATGCAGTCTTCAGGCTCTTGATGTAAGAGTAGCTGCATCAGGTCTTCTTGCAAAATGTGGTGCCACAGAAAATGAAAAAAAAAAAACGATTCCAGCTTGATTGCCAAAATTTTTTTAAAGCAATAACATCAAAAATATTTGAACGTTCTCCGCTGACATATTCTTTACTTAGATATATCTCATGTTTAGATCCTAAGCTAATTCTATCCAATTCCAATACTTCAGAACTGAGAATGAGTAAATTATTAGAAGTTTTATACACAAAGCTGCATGTGACATCTGCTGAAGCAGACAGAGCTAAACAACAATTTAGTAAGCTTTGCTTTGACGCAAAAGCTGAGAAAAAAGAATATTTTGAAAAGTATTCTTATGAAAATGAAAGTTTAGATGCATTTTATTGCAACATTATTCCTGAAGATAGCTTTAAGGATTTATGGAAAGTTTTAAAAATTGTTTTAGTTCTTTCAAATGGGAATGCATCTGTGGAAAGCGGTTTTTCAATTAACAAAGATGTATTAATAGAGAACTTAGCAGAAAGATCTGTGTGTGCCCTTAGGACTGTTTAAGCAGCTGGTGGAGTTGAAAAAGTAGATATTAGTAAAGAAATGTTGAGCCATGTTAAGGTGGCTAGAATGAGATACCATGACTATTTAAATGAAAAAAAAAAGAAAATCATGAAGCAAGCAAAAAAAAAAAAAAAAAAAAAAAAAAGAAAAGCTGTAGCAGAAATTAAACTGACACAACAAACTGCTTCTGAAACAGTACATATAAACAATATGATTGCAGAACTGTCCAAAAAAGTTTGAATTTTTAATATGCATTATGTAAATTTTGTTATAGAAGTAAAAAGTTACTTTGAATCCTTCTGAGTTGTATTTTAGTGTTTTTTTTCTTTCTTTTTTTAATTATTATAAGTTATTTTCACTTTTAGAGGTAAGTTTACGTTTTATTCTTATTAATGTACCTCTTATGCTGTACAAATTTAATCATTAAAATGTAAAATTGAAATTCATATTTCTAAAAAAATGTTGTGAATTGTGGTCAGGGAATTTTAAGAAATATGACCTGGAAAACCTGGAAAAGTCAGGGAATTTTGTAATTCAAAAAGAGTACGAACCCTGCCCTGGTCATGACACAATATTCTTTTTTTAACATAAATTTATAATTGATGAATAACAAAGCTGTATGATATCTATATTTAATAACGTGTGTTGGCCATTGGCTAAGGAAATCTATCGCACATTAAAAGTCTTAAAATTTGGTTAGGTATAGATATATCCAAGGTATAGGTATATACCCAAATGCACCTGAGACTCAGATTTTTTATTTTTTGAAAATTAGCCAAAATATTAATTAAAAACACTAATAAATGAGCTTCAACTTTAGCAGTTTGCTAGCATAACACTAAAATTACTGCAAGGGGTCAAATGACCCTTTTTGTATTTTTTTTTTAATTTTTAACCTAAAACATGAAATTTCTTTATATTTGACAACTTTTAAGAAAATATATGATCATATTATTCCTTAAAAGATCTCATCTTCGAACTACCTTTTTTGCCTAGAAAAATTTTTTTAGGCTTAATTACCGCAAGCAGTCATTTGACCCTTGAATAAATTTGTTAAATCATAAAGCTATAAAAGTTTATTTTGTAAGAACATTAGTAGATTGCACATTTTTGCTATTACATAATTTATTCTACTGTATTGTATCATATGTGTTAATGTGTGATGGTATAATTCGAAATTGACTTTACTCCAGGTGAGATTCTAGTTTAAACATTTTAGGTTATATTGAGAACGAAATAATCTTAAAAATATGTGGTGAACGTAAAACAAATTCGCATAATATTTGTTTATTAAATTTTTGAATTCCTTGAAATAATGGATTTTTTTTCCTTGTTTTTTTGCGTAATTACAGTCGGACCTCTATTTTGCGAATTTCTCTATTTTGTGAACTTTTCCTTGGAACCAAGACCATTTTGCGAATTTCTTCGTAAAATAACCTCCAAATAGCGAAGTGCATTCTCTATTTAACGAACATTTTCTTGTGATCAATTTTTTTTTCTCCCCATTTCTCAAAATATTTCTGGACATTTCAAACTTATTCTTTCGTTAAGCACATTTTATGATGTGCAATGGCCTTGAATTGGTTTTAACAGGCACCTTCTTTGTCAGCGATGAGAATTCGGTAAGTACGGAGGACGAAGACGATAATCCCTTAGAGTAACTTAAAAAAAATGTAGATACAGTGAGAAAAAAAGAAGAAATTAGCCATGATGTGCTGATTGATGATTGTATTTCACTTAACTCTGAAATTGAGGCCTTGGAAACACTATCCGAATTGGATATTTTTGACAGTGTGAAAAATAAAAATAATACAGCAATGAATTGCGATGAAGACGAATATGATGATGATGGAAATGATCATTATGCAGGAATTAATGAAACTTCGCATGATGAAAATTCTAAAATCATTTGAAACAATCCGCTGCGGATTATAGTTAGAAGAAAATATGCATGAAGGGTTTTTTGGTGCATTGCAAAGATGCGAGACATTATGAGAGAAAGCACTTTTTTAAATAAAAAACTCAGGCAAAATTAACAGAGTTTTTCAGAAATTAAATTTAAGGACGCATATGTTAATGTATGGTTAAAATTATTTGTTATAATAGTAATAAATACGATAATGTCATTAAAATTCATTAATTTTAATGTAAAACTATTTACTTTAAACAGAAAATACAGTGTATTCCCAGACAATGTTTTGTTTTCCTTGCAGATTTCAAAGATTTAAACACATAGAAAAAATGAATTGATAATGGATATTGGTGGGTAAAATAAAACAAATCGATATAATTTATTTTTAAAAAATGTCATTAATTACTTTTAGTAAAAATATTTAGTGTTTATGAATTTAAAATCTGTTTTATGTACTTTAAAGTATTTTAAAAGGTGGATCTCTATTTAACGAATTTTCCATATAACGAACTTTTTTCCTGGATTTAGCAACTTCGTTAAATAGAGGTTCGACTGTATAATTTTTTTTACTTTAATAAATAAACAATTTGTAATAATTATTTGAGAAAAAATGTTTTGTATGTACACCAAAGTGTATCAACTGGTATATTTTTCACAAAACATTGTAAAATAGATAACTTTTTATATAGGGGTCATTTTTTACCCCTTCCAGTAGGAATAGCAGGATTCCCAAATGGTCTGCCAACTGAATACCAATATTATTTTAGAAAATTTTTCTTTTTAGATTTTTCTTACAAACCGCCCCGGAAATACCTAGTGCAAACTAGTGCAAACCTATCATAAAATTTTCTGTTAAATTTTATTGGTATTCAGTTGGCGGCCATTTGGGATCCCTGGAATAGGTATAAAAAAATATCAGTACATTTAGTGGCTTCTGTGCATTTCTGGAAAATTTTCAATTTTTTGAGCAGGTGAAAGACAAAAGGTTTTGTTTTTGTTCATTTTGAAACTGTCACTTTGAATTTTTTACCTGTTTTCTCTCTTTCTATGTGTATTTTTTTTTCATGACTTAAGTAATTTACACTAAAATCAAGAAAATGCCTTTACTTATGAGGAAAAATTTTGAAGTGAATATTATATTAATACTATTATTTTTAACACAGTCATACTGATTGGTAAAGTTATCATATGAATTTAATATTTCCAACTGAGTGAAAAAATGCCCAAGATGGGACTCAAACCCAGAAGCCAAGGATCTGGGTTCGAGACCCAGCTTGGGCATCTTTTTCGCTCAGTTGGAAATATTCAATTCGCATTATATTTAGTTGCTTTTCAGAGCTTTGAACAAATACAGAAATAAAACTTTTTTTTATCAGGTATTTTAGTTAAAACTTAAGGTGTGATTTATGTTTGATAGTGTTTACTTACATTGGTTTAGAAATAAATCATGTTAAAAAAATTAGATCATGTTAAAAAAAAATTAGATCATGTTAATTAACTATATTTAAAAATTTTGAAAGTAAACATATTTTTTTCCCTTTCAAGATTCTATTCCGATTGATCTGGACCGGTCTTCAACTGAAAATTTTTGTTTGAAGGGAGTTGTTGAAGTAACCAATAAGAATTATGAGCAATCATTGTCCATTGCCAATCAACAAGCTGAATGTTCACCAGGTAAAAATTGATTTATCATACTCTTTCATGTCAGAAAAATGTACGATTATAGTAGTATTTTTAGGGAAATAGTTTCTTATTATAACATTCTGATTTCTGTTATACTTTAAGGTATGTTTTTTTTTTTTTTTTTTTTTTTTTTTTTTTTTTGTCTCAGTTTCTACAGTAGGACAGAAAAAATCCCTCTGTATAAATATAATACAAATACAGTATAAAATATAGATTAGACTGATGCGGTTTTATTACAGAATTGAAATAGCTCTTTGTATTTTATTGTTAAGGAATTCTGTTGATTAAAATTTTGTGTTGGTTTATTTTGTTTTTGTAATAATGAATGAACAGTGAGATAGAAAGAAAAGAGAGACAGAAAAAAATTAGCATGGGAGTCATTCCATGTCAAATCAACATAATTTCAGAACAAAATCTTCCTTGACCTCTCAGATTTTGATAAAACTTGGGTTATCGTGTGTCTTCACATAGTTATGAAAGAAAACACTAAAATTATTTTTTAGTGCATTTCATTTTAATTTTATTAACAATTAATTAAAGCATTTTTCGTTAAAATTTGCTACATCTTGAATTACTTAATTGCCATTTTCTCAAAAACTAAATGTGATACAAACTTGGTTTATATATCCTTTTAAAGCTCTTTTTATGACCTTCAATTTGATATGCAACATGATCAAATTTATTAAAATTTATTTTTTTTAATTCAAAATTAAATTTTAAATTTCTCAAAAAGCGACATTTTTAAAATTTTCAAACAATTCTCAAATTGACTTCATATTACCCTTGTACATTTCCCCAAGTTTTATGATGGGATCAGAAGATACATAAAGTTGAAGTTCATATGTAAAGTGAAAATTTTAAATTACATTTCAATATCTTTATTTTCAACTGATGATACAAAGTGATGAAAAAAATTATATAAATGCCACAAACTAACATTTTTCACATTTTAAATAAATATTTCCATTTTTTAAATATATTAGAACATAAACAATATAAAATGAAAAGTTGGAGTGGGTCGACCAATGCCAAACATCAAAGACTGTGTATTGACTACTATTTTTCAAACTGTCTCTCTTCTGGAGTTGATTAGCTACATTAAAAAAATCTTGGAAGATGGATTTCAAGAAAATTTGAAACACAAACTTTTCGCCAATGCATTTTAGTTGATCAGTGCAGCTTAGAAACAGCTCAGAACACTGTGCAAGAATTTATTAATATATATTCTGTGAAAAATGAGATTCTTCGCCATGATTTCATTAGTAATTGATATAGTCATGATTTCAAAGTGCTTTTAAGTGTTATGTACTAAGGAAAATTTATTAACATCTGAAATGGTTGTAGCTTGCGACTTTTCAGAAAATTATAGTTTTATAAAACAAACCACAGTCATACCATTGGAACAAATCTCAGGACTCTATACATCCATTTATAGTATATTTTAAAAAAGAAAGTGAAATTAATCATTGTAGTTTCACTAGATTAATTCTCACAATTATTCAAATTGGTAAAGAAATCATATTAGATGTAAATTTCCAACTGGGCGAAAAATGTCCGGACCAGGATTCGAACCCTAGACCTCCTGGCTGAAGCCGCCAGTGCTCTGCCATCTGAGCTATCCCGGACGATTCTGGTCGAACTTTTCACCCAGCTAACCTTGAAGATTACAGCATCTGGTCTGAAACCTGGTTCAGCTCAACAGAATAAATCTCAGGTAATGGAACTCCAGAAATCGCTGGATACGAAAGTACACTAGATTAATTCTCACACAATTATTCAAATTGGTAAAGAAATCATATTAGATGTAAATTTCCAACTGGGCAAAAAATGTCCGGACCAGGATTCGAACCCGGGACCTCCTGGCTGAAGCCGCCAGTGCTCTGCCATCTGAGCTATCCCGGACGATTCTGGTCGAACTTTTTCACCCAGCTAACCTTGAAGATTACAGCATCTGGTCTGAAACCTGGTTCAGCTCAACAGAATAAATCTCAGGTAATGGAACTCCAGAAATCGCTCCCGGGTTCGAATCCTGGTCCGGACATTTTTCGCCCAGTTGGAAATTTACATCTAATATGATTTCTTTACCAATTTGAATAATTGTGTGAGAATTAATCTAGTGTACTTTCGTATCCAGCGATTTCTGGAGTTCCATTACCTGAGATTTATTCTGTTGAGCTGAACCAGGTTTCAGACCAGATGCTGTAATCTTCAAGGTTAGCTGGGTGAAAAAGTTCGACCAGAATCGTCCGGGATAGCTCAGATGGCAGAGCACTGGCGGCTTCAGCCAGGAGGTCCCGGGTTCGAATCCTGGTCCGGACATTTTTCGCCCAGTTGGAAATTTACATCTAATATGATTTCTTTACCAATTTGAATAATTGTGTGAGAATTAATCTAGTGTACTTTTGTATCCAGCGATTTCTGGAGTTCCATTACCTGAGATTTATTCTGTTGAGCTGAACCAGGTTTCAGACCAGATGCTGTAATCTTCAAGGTTAGCTGGGTGAAAAAGTTCGACCAGAATCGTCCGGGATAGCTCAGATGGCAGAGCACTGGCGGCTTCAGCCAGGAGGTCACGGGTTCGAATCCTGGTCCGGACATTTTTCGCCCAGTTGGAAATTTACATCTAACATTGTAGTTTCGTCACCTCAGAATGTCTTTAACATAATACCATAGCTGTATATACTACATTTCAGAAAAAACTTGTTCAGTTTTAAAATCAAAATTCCATGATGTGAAGAAACTTTACTATTTTACAGATGGCATCAGCTGATGTAATTTGTAAAGTAAACCCTACTACACCAATTGGTCATACATATACTCTGCAATCGGATGATACATACAAGAATGAAAAAAAATATATATATAGATTTCTTACAATCATGAAAAGATAGTCTAATTTATTTTCGAATAAATAAATTAAGAAATTATTTTACTTTGTGAGGAAGACACAAATATTTTGCATATAAATCGGAAAATGCATTTGACATAAATTGTAATATGCATCTATATGTAAAAATGACATTGCTACTGTAATTTAATTTTTTCATAGCATATTTTCATGTGCTATTTACATCAATTTGCAAACAAAATGTAATATTTATATTTTATTATCTGTATTTAAAAAGTGTATTAAGTATTTATAAAATGATATGGTAGAAATATTAACCCTTTTAAGGGCAAGTAATTGTGTTTTTGTAAGGGTGAATTCACACTGGAATTTTCAAAAAAAATTTCGTGAATTGATTTTCATGAAAATAAGGAAAATCAACTTTACAACTATTTCCACCAAAGTTACAAAGGTAAAATTTATTTAAAAGTTTTCGGTAGAAATCTTGATTAAAATTAGATGAGATATAATATATACCATCGCGATTCAAGAGGTTAGTACATATAAAGTGTTAAGTATATATAAGAAAGATTAAACATGCATAATATAAAGGAAACCATCTTGAATAAAAAAAAGAATGAGTTTTTATATGAGATTTGTGTCTGATATACCTCACAAAGTTAAATAAATTTTTAATTTATATAATATTTGAAAATAAATTGGACTTGATCTTGTAATATAAAAGGATCTATAGTGTTTATAAGGTATATATTCGTGAATTATCAAATAACAATATCCAACTTTTCATTTCTTATTGTTTATGTTCTAATACATGTAGAAAATAGAAAGCTTTATTTAAAATGTGAAAAATGATAGTTTGTGGCACTTATACAATCTTTTTCATTACTTTGTCATCAGTTGAAAATAAAGATATTGAAATGTAAGTTAAAATTTTCACTTTACATATGAACTTCAACTTTATGTATCTTCTGATCCCATAGAGATCCCGTCATAAAACTTGGGGAAATGTACAAGGGCAATATGAAGTTAATTTGAGAATTTTTTGAAAATTTAAAAAAATGTCGCTTTTTAAGAAATTTAAAATTAAAATTTTAAAAATAATAAATTTTAATAAATTTGATCATGTTGCACATCAAATTAAAGGTCATAAAAAGAGTTTTAAAATCATACATAAACCAAGTTTATATCACATTTAGTTTTTGAGAAAATTACAATTAAGTAATTCAAGATGTAGCAAATTTTAATGAAAAACGCTTTAATTAATTGTTAATAAAATTAAAATTAAATGCATTAAAAAAATAATTTTAGTGTTTTCTTTCATAACAATGTAAAGACACATGATGAACCAAGTTTTATCAAAATTGGAGAGTTCAAGGGTGAAAAGGTGTGCTGATGTGACATGGCTGATTCTGGGTTTTGCATTTTGATAAAAGTGCTTATGCAGTTTATGTTTGAAATGTATCAGATTAAACACATACTTTTAGAAATTGCTTAAGGCTGTTTTCAAATTGAAACTGCTTACTTTCTGATCCATTTTTTAATTCACTTTTGTTCACGAATGTATAAAATTTGCAGGGGCTCTTATTAAGAAGCTATGTGATTGGACAGGCTCTCTGTTTTTTAATAAAACAGATCTTTCAGAAAATGCTATCAAAGTTTGTGTTTTGAACTGAATATCTGGATGCAGCAGTACTGGAAATGAAAAAAAAAATTCAATTCCAAACAGCTTCAATAACAGCTGCCTGCAAGTTTCATGTTTTATTTTTTTTAATGGGTCATTCCAAAAATAAAGCACCCTTTTGTGTCCCAACACTTTGTAAGGTTGTATTTCCCATAATTTTGTACCAAAATTAAATTTAAATATTTGAAAAGATAGTTCAGAAATATTTTTCTATAATGCAATTTTGAAATTTTGGATAAATAGCATTTATTGCTTTTTAAATAGCTTTATTTAAAATTGTGTCGTATAAAAAGCCCTGTCCCAAGAACAATTTTTCATTTTTAAACCATATTTTTTTCACCATATATATATTAAAAATTATGTCTGATGATATTCTTTAAGCCTCTGTAGTCTTAGTATTATACTTACATACTTTAAATATATATTTTTAGATATTTTTTCAATTTTATAAGAAAAATTCTCGTGTCCCCTGATATTTGCCCCCTGTGTTACTTCCACTTTGCTTTTAATATTACAACAAGAATTTGTAACCTAAATGTTGCTAACAACAGTCAGTCATGCACTTTTAGAGCTATCATTTATCTTAGGTAGCCATTATTTCATATGTTAAATTTTGAAAAATATTATCTGAGCTAAAGGGATTTTTGAAAGTAGGTGTGTTTTTTATGTATCCCCTATGTTACCATCAATTTACATTAATAATATATATATATTTTAATGAATTAGTGTTTAAATTGTACATCTCAGTAAAAAGAAAATATTCCATATGACTTTGCATTGTTTCTATAAAAATATAAATACATGGGTAATTGTTTTATTTCATTTTGTCCACCATGTTACTAGTCCCCTGTGTTACTATGATGATGGTAACACAAGAGACAGTGAAGTAACAAAGGGGGTTTAATTAATTTTTTTAGCTAATTATGTGACTAAAACTTACATATAAAGCTTTGTATGTTATTTTAACTCAAGAAATATGCAGATTTTTATTATTAATGAAGTTAGATTTTTTTAGGAAAGTGGAAAATATCCGTATGTTTCTTTTACTGCAAACGGCCAATTTTATGTTGCAGCTACTCTCTTAGTTGATATTTGAAATATGTGTTAATGCAAATTATATACTAATATAAAATTCAAAATATCTATCCAAAACAAATTTGGAAATTATGCAAACTGATCATGCTAATTGCCTTATAAAAATGACATTGTGCAACTCTATGTATCAGGTATCAAGAAGTGTATCACATTTACACGTGTTAATCCAACCAAAACCATATTTTTTCAAGGGAGAAACAACAACAATATATATATGTATATTGTATAATATGTACCATAAAAGGTAGAAAATCCAGAGGTTTAAATATAAACTTCTGTTAAAAGCTCAACTAATTTTTTTCTCCAAATCAAAGTTACCATACTAAGATTTATTCAAGTATTTTTTGTCTCTTTATTAAAATACCAATAAAATTAGGCCTTCTATAATATGTAGTATTTTTCTCTCACTGGAAACTAAATTGGTATCGATAAATTTTTAAATATTTATCGATACCAGAGTGCAATATCATATATTCGTTCATAACACCAACTGTTGAACGTAAACATGCAATTAATTATTTTACTTATCTTCTTATCTATATCTATATTATCTTATCAATATTCATAGAGATTTATCAAAATATTTAATCTACATGTTATATTCAGCGACTTAGTTAAAACATGTGCCGATTCATAATATACAGGGTGCTTATTTTTGAGTACTACTCCTATTTCTGAATTTTGCTATACTATTACAGGATTGAAAACCCAAGTTTAAAAATGAAAAACAACAGAATATTCTAGTATTTTGATCTACCCGTTGCTGCATAAGAGAAATAAAAATCTAATTAATATATAGAAATACATTTCTAAGATTTTTGCATTCTTAGAGCTGAACATGTGTGCACTTTGTTACTTTGGTGTCCCCTGTGTTACCGTATGTCCCCTATGTTACTGACATGTATTTTTTTATCTTAAAAAAAAGAAAAAACTTCTTAAGAGGGTGATTCCATGGAGAGTGTCACACACGTAACGCAGGCTTTAATTTGCATTTATTCAATTATTTATTAAATTTTAATGTTAATTCTGATTTTAAGTGGTATGGTAAATAAGTTATTACCATATTTTTAAATTTAAATGTGTGGCAATAAAACTCACAGAAGTATATAATTTAATTTCATTACTCAATGTGCTTTTTTCCTACTTCAGAAAAAAGCACTTATGTATGTTTAGAAATCATTATGTTAAAAATCAAATTTTGTTTGTTAGTTGTAATTTAAAATATTTAAAAGTAAATTTTTCCCCCCAAGATGATGTGTATGATACCCAGGCACCTTATATAAATGCTGAAGATGAACTACCACCTGCTAAGCGTCGAAAAAAAACATTTCAAAATGGCACAATTGATGAAAGTGATGATGATCATGTGCTGACAGAAAATCATATGAGTGGTGAAAGTGATGATGAATATTGTGTGCAGAAAGGGAATGATGAAAGTGATGAAAAAGAATTTTTTCAGGAAAGCAAAATTCTAGATGAATGTAAATAAAATTGATGTTTTTGTTCTTCTAAGATTTAATAAAATAGTTTTATAAAATGGAGCTGCCATTTATGTTTTGCATAACTATTTCTTTTAGATCTAGGGTTTAATTGAGTGTGCTGCATCTGAAAAAAATTATAATTTTATTACAAACTAGCAAAACCTGCAGCTTTGCTTGTGTAATAGTTGAAATATGCCAAGTGATATTTGTATGTCTAACTTTAATTAGAAGAAATTATACTTTTAGGAATAATTCAAAAATTACTAATTAAGCCACAGTTTGACTAAACTTCATTATTACACTGCATTAGGCAGAAATGAGACTTAAATTAATACCACTTAAAATCAGAATTAACATTAAAATTTAATAAATAGTTGAATAAATGCAAATTAAATCCTGCGTTATGTGTGTGACGCTCTGTACGGAATCGCCCAAGAATGAAAGGGTTAAATATGCAATGACTAATATGTATAAGTAAGTATGACTGAGATTTTATTATATTACTATACTTTTTACCTAATTATATAGTTTTATATTGCAAGAATACTAAAAAGGTAACATAGTGGGCATAATGTGTCCATTTTGTGAGAAAATGTATACATAAACAAAAAATTATGTGGTAGTGAGAAAGAACATTCACATCAAAATGTTAAAATCGTAAAAATAATTTTTTACTTTCATAAGACAAAATGGGGAAATTATTTAAAATATGGTAACACAGGAGACATTTTTCATTCAATGTGCTTATGTTTCTAAGTGTAGTAAATGATATATTTGAAAAAGCGTGCTGCTGATATTCAATTTCTATCCTTGAAAATGTATAAATCCTCCCAAAGGTTTTTTTACTTTATTTTTAGTGAAAAAAATTTTGAAGAAAAAATTCTCAAAAGGGACCTTTATTTTTAGAATGACCCAAATATGTCAGAAAGTTTCGTGTTGTTGAACAGGGAGAAGTATGATTTTGAGAACTGTCTTAATGAGTGAGTTCATCCAAACTTGCTACTGAATTATTTTTTGAATTCTTAAAATGTTGCATGTCTATTATGTGGTTTCAGGGGGGGGGGGGGGGTGCTTTCATGGAATTCCTGTAATTTTCAACCATAAAAGCCTGAAGTTTTTGATACATCAATATTATTACTAATGTATGGTTATTAATAAATATTAAAAGAATGTTTATACGATAACCATTATTTCTTATTTTTGTACCTGTACCTAAAATTTAATTTACAAATGTAATTTAAACAAGTGGCTGCTAAAAAATGTAACTCTGTAGTGCCTAACCTGGGTAAGTGCCCCTGAGATTATGCAGCAAACTAGTTGAGAGTACATGAAAATAAATATTGGTAATGGTAAAATAAATAAATAAATAAAAGGTCAAAATGGAAATAGCAGCTCAGTTCCATGTCACAAATTATAACTGAAATGGATAAGAGCCACATTTGAACATGCATATCAAGAAATTTAATATTTGTGAACTTTCATTACAAGTTAATGCAGTTAAAATGTGTTAATGCTGCTTTTCTTTGTTTTGATGTTAGTCTTCTGTTGAAAAAAATGTAAATATCATAGATAAATAATAAATTCCTATAAATATTGTTAAACTAATTTGTTTTGTTAGATTATTTAACTGACCTAAGGACAGTACTGTTAGAAACAAATAATTTTGTTCAAAGGTATAAATATGACTAAGTTTATGAAAGGATATGGGTACTCATGAATGAAAAGCTTAAGCTTAGGGCATGGGTGAGAACCACTGGTCTAAAGGATCATTAATATTGTTATTCTGCATTCCATGGTTTACAGAAAAATTAACTGAAAAATGCTGTACTTTTTTGCATAAATATTTATGCAGTATTCTTTTACAAGAATTTTAATTGTATGGTAATGTTGATTAAGGCATATTAAATTCAAGTTGTGCTTGATCTGAATAATTTTACCCATGCAGATCCTAGCACTAACGTGCCTTGTGCTTAATAGTGCATCACTTATGTATGTTTAGAAATCATTATGTTAAAAATTAAATTTTGTTTGTTAGTTGTAATTTAAAATATTTAAAAGTAAATTTTTTTCCCCCAAGATGATGTGCATGATGGCCAAGCACCTGATATAAATGCTGAAGATGAACTACCACCTGCTAAGCGTCGAAAAAAAACATTTCAAAATGGCACAATTGATGAAAGTGATGATGATCATGTGCTGACAGAAAATCATATGAGTGGTGAAAGTGATGATGATCATGTGCTGACAGAAAATCATATGAGTGGTGAAAGTGATGATGATCATGTGCTGACAGAAAATCATATGAGTGGTGAAAGTGATGATGAATATTGTGTGCAGAAAGGGAATGATGAAAGTGATGAAAAAGAATTTTTTCAGGAAAGCAAAATTCTAGATGAATGTAAATAAAATTGATGTTTTTGTTATTCTAAGATTTAATAAAATAATTTTATAAAATGGAGCTTATGTTTTGCATAACTATTTCTTTTGGATCTAAGGTTTAATTGAGTGTGTTGCATCTGAAAAAAATTATAAGTTTATTACAAACTAGCAAAACCTGCAGCTTTGCTTGTGTAATAGTTGAAGTATGCCAAGTGATATTTGTATGTAACTTTTATTAGAAGAAATTATACTTTTAGGCATAATTCAAAAATTACTAATTAAGCTACAGTTTGACTAAACTTCATTATTACACTGCATTAGGCAGAAATGAGACTTAAATTAATCAGAACTAAAAATAATTCTAAATAAATGATAATTTAGAAAGTATTTTGAAAGTTTTACGCTCATTTCATACACTTATATCAGTATTCTTTTTTAATTTTTTGAAACTGTTCTTAGTGCGCATTTACATCTTAAAGTTAACCATTATGTCAAATTCCAAGTTTCTTGTCTAATGACCTATCACCTCTCTGTTGGTAGTGGCACTAACATAAAATATGTATGTTGAAACAGAGACTGTCACCATCAATTTGGCAATAATTTTGAAATCGGTTTGGTATTTCCTAATATTTTATATAAAACATAATTTAGAAAATTTTTAAAGGCTTGTTTAGAAGGCTTGTTGTTCCTGCAAACCACAGATGGTAGTGGCATTGGCATAAAATATAGCCTGTGTGGGATCACAGACTGTCACCATTGATTTGCAACCATTACATTTGTAATTGTTTTATTATTTCCTGCAATTGCATAGAAATTGTAATTTAGGATATAGAATGCTTTTGCTCCTTCCTTTCACTTTAAATTTTGAATTTATTTTCGACAGTTCTTAGAGGGTATTTAAATTTTATAAGTAACTACCATGCTATATTTCAAGTTTCTAGCCTCTCCAGTATCCGAGAAATTGCAATTTGGAACGTTTTTTGTTCCTGCAACCCTCTGGTGTTAGTGGTGCTGACATAAAATATAGCTTATGTTTGAGCAGGTTCTATCACCACCAATTTGCAATCATTATTTTTGAAATCAGTTTGGTATTTCATAAGATTGCATAAAAATCATAATTTAGAATGCTTTTCACTCACTTCATCCTTTTAAATTTGAGAATTTTCTTTTGACAATTCTTAGAAAGCATTTGCATCTTTTAATTAATTACAATGCTAAATTTCAAAATCTTAGACCCCTTAATATTACCAAAAAACATGATTTAGAACATTTTTTGCTCCTGCAAACCCCATGTGGAAGTGACAACTAGTGAAGTTTTTAATAAATACGTGGCGACTAAAGATGGATGGAGTAAAAAAAATACCAAGAAATCGATGTAAATTTAACACTGAGATGCTAGATGACTTTGTAAAAAGATCCTCATCTACAATCTTCATTTGAAGCTAAATGAAAGGTTGTGAAAAAATCAAAAGCAGTAATGTAGTTTGCTGCTATCGTTTTCATTATCACTTTCATTCAACTTCAATTGATGGAGGAGCACCTGATATGAACCCTTTAAAATGCTGTATTCTAACATTTGTTAATAATCTTAATACAATTTGTTATGTAATACATCTTATCAGTTTTTAAGCCATCTGAAAAAAATGTTAATCCCTAAACTTACCCCCTTTTCTCTACTAATGGTTTATTGACTACTAACAAATTGTTGGAGATGCGTTTAAGAAATTAACTTTAATGTTACAACATCTCCGCTATAGTATTTATTTTTCGAATATCATGTGCCATTCTATATTTTAATACAAGCCAATAAACGCTAAATGATTGATATCTTTAAGATATGTTCCGTATAACTTTCTTTAATGAAGTGTGCATACTTGAGCATATTAATAATAAGTATAATGGCTTTTCGTATCAAATCTTATTTTATGTATGGCAATGTGTATTATGTATGTAAGTCCGGTAAATTGACAGTACTACAGGTGAACCAGATGCCAGCAAAATGAGTTGAACACGGTAACCCCCAACCCTCAGAATTTTTCAAAACGCTCTTTTCAAACAAGTTTTTCAAATATAAGATCAATATGTTATCAAGAAATATGTTCAAAGTAATGATAAGAACAACGCTATTCTGGAACACTGAATAACTTAAGAAAATACTTTCAGTTCATCTATCTACCTTTAAAAAATTATTTAAGTTTTTTTCAAAGATTGTAATATCTTTTTGCTAATTTTGTTTTGGAATAAGTTGACTTTTATTTTTTATGAAAGTGCGATGTCTAAATTGCATAACTATGGCACATTCGATAGAATTAAAAAACTTTTTCATGTTTTCGATAAAGGCAAAAATTTGATATAAGTTAAAGTTCCCTTACTCTTAAATATATAATGCTGTGAGATTTCCCGTTGATTGGGAAAAAAAGAGCTTTATCGAAAAAAGGGAAGGAAAATCAGACAAATATGCTTGCTAAAAGGGAACCCGTCTAAACCAGAAACTGATTAACACTCCCTATCGATGCCAAAATGATTCTTTAAATTTGCATACCAATTCAAAATAGTTACTTTCTGAAACATTAACGAACTTATTTTTATTCTGAAGCATATTAGGGCGATTCCATGGAGAGTGTCACACACGTAACGCAGGCTTTAAATTGTATTTATTCAATTATTTATTAAATTTTAATGTTAATTCTGATTTTAAGTGGTATGGTAAATACGTTATTACCGTATTTTTAATTTTAAATGTGTGGCAATAAAACTCACAGATGTATATCATTTAATTTCATTACTCAAAATGTGCTTTTTTTCTACTTCAGAAAAAAAGCACATTTTGAGTATGAAATTAAATGATATATTTCTGCAAGTTTTATTTCCACACATTTAAACTAAAAAATATGGTAATAACTTATTTACCATACCACCTAAAATCAGAATTAACATTAAAATTTAATAAATAATTGAATAAATGCAAATAAAAGCCTGCGTTACGTGTGTGACTCTGCATGGAATCGCCCATTAGCTAAAATTGAATAAAATTTTTCCTTTTTCGCTAAAGGCAAATGTTTGATAATTTTCGTAATTTCGTTCAAATTTTCGTAAATGCATGCCTAATATTGGGGAATTTCACCATTAATCGAACACAAAAGAACTTAGCTGAAAAACAGAAGGATAACAAGACTCATATACCAGCTAAGTGGGAACCTATCTAAAACAGAAACCGGTTTCCACTCCCTAATGATTCCAAAATAATTTATGTTTGTACTCAAATCCAAAGTAGTTACTTTTTGATTCATTTAAAAACTGAATTTTATTCTCAGGTGCATTTTATCCAAAAAGGGAAGGATAACTGTCATGTATTGGCTCTACAGATTTATTGACTTCTACTGTTCTGTGTTGCTTCCATGGTCTAAATATAAAAAGCTCCTGGGTTTGAGAGTTCATCTGCAAAAAGTTTTAGTTCTGCTTCTGTATCTTAGCTTGAATGTTGTCTTTGTCCATGCAACATAGTTAATTAAAATAATGTTGCAACTGATTGATTACTTATTTCCAGTGTCATTCTATTATGGAAGTATTTAACACTGGCAACAAGCGAGAACAAACAAATTTACTTTTATTGAAGTAATGCTTTATTCTTTAGTTTTTCTGAACTGAACTATTTTAGTTTCGATTCATTCTTTCTTTGGCAAGAGCATAATGATGTCTCTTGGTAAACTTGAAGAATTTCTAATAGGAAAAACTAATTGGACTGAATACAAGGAACTCTTGGGTTTCTATTTTGCAGCAAATGGAATCTATGATGCCATGAAAAAGCGTGCTATTTTTCTCAGTGTGGCCGGGCCATCACTGTATTCTTTAATACGTTTTTTGTGTACCCCGAATGCTGTGACTTTTCCAGGTCTGTTACTGACGTTAGATGGACATTTTTCACCAAAACCATCAGAAATATTGTGTCGATTCAAGTTTAATAAAAGGGACCAATGACAAAAGGAAAGTATCACTGACTTTGTTGCAGAACTCCGGAAACTGTCCGAAAATTGTAATTTTGGTATTCAGATTCCATGCTCTGCGACAGGCTGGTCTGCGGAATCCGAAATGAAGAAATTCAGCATAAGTTATTGGCTGATCCAGCATTAACCCTCGCTACAGCCATGGATATCACTCTGGCAGGTGAAGCGGCATTACAGCAAGCATCTAAAATTCGAGGAAATAGTAATGATTCTTACAAGCCGGTGAATCTGATTAAAGCTAAAGCGCACAACAGGCGTTCAAAGGAAAAGCCAATTACACAAAACAAAAAACCTTGTAATGGGTGTGGGATGAATCACCCTTTTGGGGAGTGTAGATTTATAAAAGCTACATGTAACTACTGCAAAAAGGTAGGTCACATAGCCAAGATGTGCAATTCTAAAAATTTCAAAAAGGCAATTATAAATAATTCTAAAGTTTACGAAATAGATTCAGGGAAGTCAGTTATTGACGATTGTTATGATTGTGTATATAATATGCTTTAAGTTCTGTTAATGACTGTCCGCCTAACGATATAAGTGTAAAATTAAATGGCATCAGCCATAAAATGGAGATAGACTCCGGTTCTTTACATTCCATAATTAGTTCTAGCACTTATGCTAGGTTATGGCCAGTAAATCCTCCTTCTTTACTGCCAGTTTCAGATCAATATCTGAGAACTTGGAATTCTGAAATATTAAATGTAAATGGCTATTTTGACGTAAATGTGTAATATAATTCACAAGATGTTACCTTGCCTTTATTAGTTCTTGAGCATAAGGGTAAATCCCTAATTGGTCGTAGTTGGTTTGATGCTTTGAAAATAAATATTAATGTAGGTGATTTTAATATTCATAATATGTATGTTCCAACTTTAAATTCAATTTTATTAGAATTCAATGATATTTTCAGTAAAACTTTAGGTAGTTTTAAGGGACCCCCCCCATTTCAATTAAGGTTGATGAAAATTATGCTCCTAAATATCTTAAAGCATGTAATGTACCCTTTGATTTAAGAAATAAAATAATTGATGAAATTCAAAATATGGTAAATAAAGGAATTCTCCAGCCAATTTCTTATTCCGACTGGGCTATCCCTGTGGTTCCAGTTGTCAAAAAAGATGGTAGCATTCGTTTATGTGGGGATTATCGCAGTACTGTAAACCAGGCTGTAAAACAATTCAGCTACCCGCTGCCTACAGTTAAGGAGGTTTTAGCAACTATGACAGGTGGTACTATTTTTTCCACATTGGACCTGTCCGAAGCTTATTTACAACTTCCTGTGGATGAGCCTACTTCTAAAATTTTAACTTTAAATACAATTAAGGGTCTTTTTAGGGTAACTAGACTGCCATTTGGTATCTCAGTTGCTGTTTCAATTTTCCAGAAAAAAATTGAGGAAGTTCTGGCGGGAATAAACAGGGTATTACCTTACTTAGATGATATTTTTATTCAGGGTAAAACTATGGATGATCATAATTTGAAATTAAAACAGGTTTTGTAACGTTTGAAATCATCAGGCATTCCCTTAAATGTGAAAAATGCATATTTGCAGCTCCCACAATAGAGTTATTGGGATTTCAAGTTACTAAAAATGGTATTAAACCAAGTTTAAATAAAATTAAGGCCATCCACGAAGCTCCTAGTCTGAAAGATAAGGCTGAACTTCAAGATTTCTTAGGGTTATTAAATCTTTATTGTAATTTTCTAAAGAATAGATCTTCTGTTTTAGAACCTTTGAATAGATTGCTAAGAAAAGACACAGTTTGGCATTGGACGCCTACACACCAGAAAGCTTACACCGTGCCTAAGAATTTATTGGTGAAAGATACCATTTTAGCACATTTTGATGAAAGCCTTCCCTTGATTCTCACTTGTGACACTTCATCTTACGGGGTTGGTAGTGTGTTAAGTCATATTTTACCCAACGGTAAGGAAACTCTCATAGCTTATCATTCCCAAACTCTAACAACAGCTGAAAGAAACTATAGCCAAACAGATTGCGAGGCTCTTTCAATAATTTCAGCGGTAAAGAAATTCAATTAATATTTGCAGGGTTGTAAATTCAAAATTATTACTGACCATAAATCTCTTTTAGGCCTATTTAATCCAAATAAGCCTTTGCCCAAATGATTTCTCTGCAAGTTCTTAGATGGGGTTTAATACTGGCAGCTTATAGTTATGATCTAGAGTATAGGAAGGGTAAAGACATAGTGAATGCAGATGTACTTAGCTGCTTACCTTTGAACACCCTGATTGTGAAATTCCGGCTCAAGCTGATGTGCTACTATTAGAATTTCCCCCTGTCACTCAGCTCAATTCTAAATTAATTGCAGTGGCAACTGAAAAAGATCCAATACTTTCTAGAGTAGCTCTGATGATCATGAATGGTTGGCCTGCCAAAATGACAGACAGTAATTTCAAACTGTACTTTAGTTGTCGTAATGAATTAAGTGTCCATCAATACTGTGTCTTATGGGGTAGTAGAGTTGTTATACCTACTGCACTCCAAAATGAAGTGCACGTCCTCCTTCATAATGGACACCCTGGCATAGTTAGAATGCAAGGTCTTGCACGCAGCTTTGTGTGGTGGCCTAATATGGACAGTGCAATTGAGAATGCAGTAAAACCTGTAGTTTGTGCCAAGAGAATCAAAAAGCACCTGACAAAGCTCCAATACATCCTTGGGAATGGACTGAAAAGCCATGGTCTCGCCTTCACATAGATTTTGCTGGTCCTTTCCAAGGGAAAACATTTTTCATTTTAGTAGATTCTCACTCCAAGTGACTGGAGGTTATACCAGTTTCCTCCATGTCATCTTCGGCTGCCATTGACAACCTCAGATCTATATTTGCCACTCATGGACTCCCAGATTCAATCGCATCAGATAATGGTAAAACATTTAGATCCTCTGAATTTCAAGAATTTTTAGCACAACCAGATTCGGCCTATTTTTGTAGCTCCCTATCATCCCTTCTCTAATGGCCAAGCTGAGAGAATGGTGGCTGTGACAAAACAAGCTTTGAAATGTATAATTCAAGGCAACTGGAAAACTTGCCTAGCTAGGTTTCTATTTGCACAGCATACCTTGCCGTGTACAACTACTGGTAAATCGCCGGCACAGATTTTAATGAACAGGCGGTTGACATCTCTCTTGGATAGATTACACTCTGATCTTAATAAAGAGATGAAATCCAAAAAAGAGAAACTATTTGAGATAGACAAAAGTAAATGCCTACGTCAATTTCAAATGGACGATCCTGTGTACATCTGTAATTACAGTTCAGGTCCGCCTTGGATTCCAGCAAAGGTTGTAGAAACAACAGGGCCAGTCTCCTATAGAACTCGAGATTTAGTGGAGGGTATTATCCACAGATGTCATGTTGATCAGGTTCGCAGTCGTGTACCAGAGGAAACATCAACAGAGCCCTCTGTGATTACACCTGTGGTTTCACCATCTCCAAAGGAGGTTCCAGTGCCACCTGCTTCACCAACAGTCCCCGATCCTGAGTGTGAAGATGATCCCGAGCCTGTAGACGAGGAACCTATACTACGACGTTCTGAACATCCCCGATCCACTCCAAAACATTTGAGTGACTGTCTACTCTATTCCTAGAGGGGAGGAGTGTCATGTATTGACTCTACGGACTTATTGACTTCTACTGTTCTGTGTTGCCTTCATGGTCTAAATGTAAAAAGCTCCTGGGTTTGAGAGTTCATCTGTAAAAAGTTTTAGTTCTGCTTCTGTATCTTAGCTTGAATGTTGTTGTCTTTGTCTGTGCAACGTAGTTAATTAAAATAATGTTGCAACTGATTGATTACTTATTTCCAGCGTCATTCTATTATGGAAGTATTTAACAATAACCGCATAAACATACCAGCTAAGAGGGAAACTGTCTAAAACGGAATTGTTCTTTGGTCCTTAGCGATTGAAACAAGACTCATGTTGTCTGTACCCAAATCCAAAGTAGCACCTATCTAACTCATATTATTCTTAGTCTTTCTAACTCATATTATTCATTTTATTCTTAGGTGCATTAGCTAGAATCGATTTGCATTTTCACATTTTCAATAACAGTAAAAGGTTTGATAGAGGAAAAGTTCCTAAATGTTGAATGTGTGTCCAATTCTGTGTAATTTTCTGGTTGGTCAAAAGAAAAAGAGCTTTATCAAAAAATAGGAAGATAACTAGACAAACCAGCTAAGACGGAATCTGTCTAAAACAGAATTGATTTCCAGCCCCTAAATGGTCCTCTAACATGACTGTTGCCCATCTGTACCTAAATCCAAAGTAGCTACTTTGTGAGACATTCACGAACTCATTAGAATCAAATGGTATTTTTCCTTTTTTCGGTAAAGGCAAACGATTTAATACAGATCAAAGTTCCCCTAAATGTCTAATGCTGCAGAATTTCAACATTGATCGAAAACAAAAGAGCTTTATTGAGAAATGGAACCAGACAAATATATTTGCTAAGACAGAGTGAACCTGTCTAACACGGAATTAGTTCTAATCTCCAGCAATAGCCTATGAAGTCTGATTAAATTCTGTGCATTAGTTTTTGAAATATAGCAGCATTACCTGTTGGGCTATTTGCACAACAAACAAATCAACACTAATTTATATCTATGTCTAACTGAATATGAAGTATTATTAGATTTCATGCATTACTTCTTGAGATAGAGCGTTATCAAAATTTTTGTCACATAAAAGACAGATATTTTCTAAAAACTGACATATTTTTCATGAATCCAATACTTTCTTGTGAAGATAGAAGAAAGTAAAAATGGAAAAATGCCCCATACAAATTGAGTTAAACCCTTTTCAACTTAAGTATATGTAACAAAATCACATGCCGCCTAACTGATATCCTTCTTTGAGAAATTATGACTTAAACTAAAAAGGCAGTAAGTGTCAATCTGACTGTGAAAGCTTAATAAATATCCAAAGAACTTCTAACTCATAAGAAAGGGCTCTATTACTGTTTTTCCAGCTGGGATTTACATCATATTCATTTCAGTGGCTTCCCTTCTTTACGCTAGAAGTTCCTGGCCAGCCCAGATTACATAATCAAGACATAGATGGAATATTCTCATTCATTTCTCTCTCTCTCGCACTTCGACCACCTTCTCGATGCAAACTTTTTGTTTACCTCGAGTGACCTTTCCTCGATGAAAACATCTCGCTTGCCCCTCGAGATATCTCTTCTCAATGCAACCTTCTCGCTTTCCTCGAGATACTTCTTCTCGGTTCTAACTTAAGCCGAGAATGAGAAATCAATTTTCTTCCATTCTCGACATGTTACTCTTGATGATTGTTAAGAAAACAGATTTCTTGGTCAAGAAGGGTGGCAAAGAGATATCGAGGGGGAAGCTGGAAAGAGAGATAGGTATGACAATGAGCAGTGAAATGAAAATGATGGAGCCTTCCGATAAATATTATATATTAAATAAAAAAAAATGAAAGACAGAGATTGGTGAGTTTCGGAGGGGGAGGCGCAAGAGTGGACCCATGTGGGGGGAGGGGATATTTTCAAATTTTTACCGAACATGTCATGATACAACCCTTTCATATTATGAACCTTTCTCCCACCCGCTGTACAATTTCAGGATGGCAGGGAGAGGGGGTGTGTGCGGACAAATTTTTAAAACTGTAGCGATATCTAGAATAATTATGATTTAAATGGATTTTTTGTCGGAGCCCTCAGAAAAATAATATTTATTAAATGTAAAAATATTAAAATAAGAGTTGGGGAATTCCGGAAGTATTCAAGGGGCATGAGAGTGGGCCCACAGGGGTGCAATTTTCAAAGTTTTATGAAACCCCTTGTGTGAATCTTCAGAAATCTCTCTGACTACTCTTTCATATTATGAACGTTTCTTCCCCCGAAATTGAATTTTTTTTTTTTTTTTTTTTTTTTGGGGGGGGGGAGCAAACAAATTTTTAAAACCGTAGTGATTTCTATAATAAATATCATTTTAGATGTGGATTTTTTTTATGGAGTCTTCCAGTAATTATTATGTATTAAAGATAAAAATTTTGAAAGTGGGATCTGCGTGAATTCTGGGGTGAAAGAGTGGAGCCACTGGGGTGAGGGGTCGGGGAAACAATTTTCAAACCTTTTTTGAACCCGTCATGTGATATATCATCGGAAAGCTTCGGATAACTCTTTCATATTATGAGACTTTCGTCCCCCCTCCCCAATTTTGTTCCCACTGTGGGAGGTAGTTTTCAAACTTTTTTGCATTTTCATCATTTTAGATCGGATTTTTTTTTATGGAGCCATCTGGTAAATATTATTTATAATATATGAAATTTCAAAAAGTGGGGTTGTATTCCGGGAAGTGCAGTAGTTGGCCTCTTGGGGTGAGCACTTTCCTAACTTTTACCGATACTCCTCATGTGATATATAATTAGAAAATCCACTTATTCATATTAAGCACCTACCGTGCCCTGACACTCCTCATGTTATGCACATCCCCCCCCCCCCCCCACTTTACCTCCACGGGTGTACTTTTCTAAATTTAGCCAAGACACCTCATGTAACATATCGTTTGAAAGGTCTGTGACTACTTATTGATGTTATGCACCTCCGTGTCTGCCCCCCCCCCCACTTTGCCCCCACAGGGATACTTTTCTAAATTTAGCCGAGACCCCTCATGTGACATATTGTTGGAAAGGCCTGTGACTACTTACTCATGTTATGCACCTCCCGCGACCCTCCCCACACAACTTTGTCCCACAGGGGGCATTTTTATAAATTTAGCCGGGACCTTTCATGTGACTTTTCTAAATTTAACCGAGACCCCTCATGTGACATATTGTTGGAAAGGTCTGTGACTACTTATTGATGTTATGCACCTCCAGTGTCCGCCCTCCTCCCATTTGCCCCCACGAGGGTACATTTCTAAATTTAGCCGGGACCCTTCATGTGACATATCGTTGGAAAAGTCTGTGACTACTTATTGATGTTATGCACCTCTGGTGTCACCCCCACACTTTGCCCCCTTGGGGTTACTTTTCTAAATTTAGCCGAGACCCCTCATGCGACATATTGTCTTTAAGGCCTGCGACCACTTACTCATGTTATGCACCTCCCACGCCCCTCTCCCCACTTTGCCCCCACGGGAGAGGGCAATTTTATAAATTCAGATTGAGATCCCTCATGTGACATATATTTGGAAATTCCTAAAGCCCTGTGACGACTTATTCATATTATGCAGCTGCTGTGCTCCTCCCCTGACTTTGACCCCTCCCCCCAGGGATCCGGTCTGAGGTTTGTCCGGTTGGAGATTTTTCTTTTTACAAGATTTTGTAGTGTGTGCACACTACGCCTGTTATACGGTGCCTTATATAGCGGGGAGCCGGTGCGAGATTTCATATTACAAAATTACGTATAAATTAGTGGCCCCGACTAAAAGAAGGGCCCGCTAGCGGGTGAAGCCACTTAATCCTTATTAACGCCAACTTATTCCAGTTCACCTGCAGACAATTCTTGATAAATTTATGATGTATAAAAGCAATTGACCACGTGCACTGGGTGGAGCTCGCAATGTTTCCCACAAGTATTGGGGTATTTGATTGGCTGTTGGTGAGCGCTTGTGGGATAAATCAAGAAGGTGATTAGCTATAATCCATCGTGACATTGCATGACGTCAGTAATGCTTGTGGTCCATTGGCAAACTGGAGTCATCGAGAAAATTTTTACACAATCGAAAAATATAGAAATGTCTATACAATCGAGAAAATCGATAAAAACGTCTCATTATCATCCATCACTAGTCACAACAACATAAAATATAGCTTATGTTGGCACAAGGACTGTCACGATCAATTTGCAACCATTACTTTTGAAATCTGTTTGATATTTACTGATATTGCATAGAAATTGCAATTCAGAATGCCTTTCGCATATTTTCACCTTTTTTAAATTTTGAATTTTTTAGAAACTGTTCTTAGAGAGGCCTTTACATCTTATGACTAATTACCATGCCAAATTTCAAGTTGCTAGTCCTTGCAGTATCGCAAAAATCACAATTTAAGATGTTTTTTGCTCCCGCAACCCCCAGGTGGTACTGACACAGACATGAAATAGAGCCTATGTTAGAGCAAGGGCTGTCTCCATCAATTTCCAATCATTACTTTTGAGATCGGTTTGATACTTCTTGAGATTGCATAGAAATCGCCATTTAGAACACTTTTCGTGCATTTTCACCCATTTTAAATTTCGATTTTTTTAAGAAACGTTCTTAGAGATAATTTATATCTATTAACTACCATGCCAAATTTCATGTTTCTAGGTCCTTCAGTAAGACAAAAATCTCATTTTCTGCTCCTGTATCCGTTTTGGGGTAGTGACACCAACACAAAATGTAGCCTATGTTGAAGGGAGGGCGATCACCATCATTTTGACACTATCATTTTTTAAATCGGTTCAGTACTGCCTAAGATTGTATAGAAATCGCCATTTAGAACATTTTTTAGAATGCTTTTTGCGCATTTTCACCCTTTTTTAAATTTCAAATTTTATAAGAAATGTTCTTAGAAATCATTTATACCTATTAAGTAATTACCATGCCAAATTGCATGTTTCTAGGTCCTTCAGTAGCACAAAAATCTCATTTTTAGAACGTTTTTTGCTCCTGCACCCCTTTTGAGGTAGTGGCATGGACATAAGATATAGCCTATGTTCGAACAGGGACTAACACCATCAGTTTGATACCATTACTTTTGAAATCGGTTCAGTAGTCCTGGAGATACCTCCTACAAATAAACAAACTTTACTTCTTTATAAAATTAGTAGAGATACGGTGACAGAAAAATATTTGATCAAAACGTATTTTTATTAGTTTGTATTTAATTATAAATTTGAGTCTGAATTCTTATAAAACAGATTTCACTCACAAGTCAAATGGAAATAATATTAGTGAATATTTAATAGTAATGTCTAAAGTAGTAAATACACACACAGAAAGCTCAATGAGATAAAATGTAATTTAACATTTATACAAAGAGTTATAATTTGTTTGAAAAATAATACAATAGATTTTGCTTAATTTGGACACATCACTTTGGCCTGATTTGTAAAATGCAGATTCAAATGCAATGTCAACCGCTGTGGTGAACGACCTCTTTCCATCCACAGTCCTTTAAGCTTTTCTTCTCTTATTCTGACTCTTTTGCAGAAGCCAGGTTCATAGGTCCCCAGCCACGTCCCGAGTATTAGAGACTCTAGCAGAAGCCAGGTTGAAAAAAAAAAAGAATCAAAAATTAAAACCAGACAAATTTAAAAGGGAAATTACACAAATTAAAGACACGGAAAAGCGGGAAGGGAGGGTTTGGGGCTCTGAAGCTAGCGAACAACCGCTGCTCCATCGAGCTTATTATTAGTCTCGGCCAGCGGTTGGAGGCCGGTGGGTGCGTCAACCGCCAAGGTGAGTGGCTTCTTTCCATCTGCGGTCCTTTTAAGCTTTCTTCTCTTATTCCGACTCTTTTGCAAAAGCCAGGTTCATAGGTCCCCAGCCACATCCTGAGTATAAGAGACTCTAGCGGAAGCCAGGTTTCATAGTTTTCATAAGAAGTAAATTTAATGGCATTTTTTAATTTTATTCTCTTGGCATTTTATCCCAAATAACTAGAATCAATTCCATTTAATAATTTGTAATCGGTCCATTATTGTCAATAACAAAGTGCAAATCTTTTTCGTGGGTTTTTATAACTTTTTTGTTATGCAGTTAAACCCTGATTATTCGAAGTACATGAAGGGTCCAGGGAAAAGTTCGAAATATCCAAAAAGTTGAATTACATATATTCTCTCAAAAAGAAGAGATAAATAAAAAAGATTAACTCCACGATGAAAGATTTAACACATAAACATTAACTAAGAATATTGCAACATTTTTTTTTTTTTCATTAAATCAAACATTTTTGACTAGCTTAATTATTCATCACATAAAAAAAGTCAGATATTTTTAATTGCTTCTTTGGATGCAATCTTTGAGTCATAGCATATGATTCTGAATAAACAAAATTTTCTCTCATCAGTGAATGATACTTTCTTTTGAAAATTCTAGTTTTATTAATAAGTTATTTTTCAATCTGTACTTGTTTTTACAATTTATAGTCAGGGCCGGCCCAAGGACATTGTGGCGCCCGTGCGAGCACCCATCGGGGCGCCCCCGCCCCCATACACACAAGAAACATTGCTTGACTTATGGTCTTAATTTTTTTAAATATTCGTACTTTTTATAAATACTATTACTACTTATTTAAGATATTAATTTAAAGTGTTTCAAAAACAGAGAAAAGATTCTAAATTTAATCCCATCTTTGAGTTTGTATTTGGTAAATTGTAAAATCAGGGAAATTTCAATTTTAGAGTAATTATCAGTCTTAATTACGATACAAAAGTAAAACACAAGGCCGCAGCACACGGTATTGGACGAAAATAACAACAATAAGTTAATTTAAAACAAAAAAAAAAAAAAAAAAACTCTTTTAGAAGAATACTGTTTGGAATACTACAAAATAAAGAAGCAGAACTACTAGTAAATAGCAACTATGAAAGATGAAAACTGCAATCTTGTCTCATTATTTAGTGCATAAAAAGTACGAATAAATTTCATATTTAAATATCAATTTTCGTAAAGGGCTCACTTTTCATGGTGAAACCTTTTGAAAGAATGAAAAACCCAGTTTTCACTTCAGCTAATTCCGGAAACACAAATATTCTTATTCTTTCTTTTCATTTTTTGAATGGTTCTCAATCTCTATGATGATATTTACCAGAAAAAATATATATATATATATATTTTAAAGTAACCTAAATTAATTAAACACTAAAAAAAAAAACTATGATCGATAATAAGAGTTGTATTTATAATAATAAGGAATACGATTAACAAAAAATGCCCCCCCCCTCCCCCCCCCCAAAAAAAAAGGTTTCCTGAATTTCGTTCTGCCGGTGCCCACGCTAGAATTAAACAAACCATCCCAAAGAAAATTTTTAAGTATTCCGAATTTACGTTTTACGCCGCACTGAAATTGGATAAAGAAAGTGTCATTATAAAATCATAGGTGTAGGACATCATAAAAAAATCAACATATCGGGCACTAAAGGGAAAAAAAAGTTATTTAACGATAAATGTATTAAATGAAAGATTTTTATCAAGACGATTACCAAATAAAATTTATATACAGATAAATTATTAAAATATATATATATATATATAAACTTCACTTTCACAATTCTGCATTGTCAAGCTTATGTTGATTTATTCATCGAGCCCTTTGCTCGTGTTAATGAGAAATCAAGGTAAAGTAATCTTACTATCAACTTCTGTTTAGTAGATTTACAAATAATAAAGTGCATGTCATAGGCGCTGGTGGGACGGAGGGGGGGGGGGGGGGGGCGCACGGAAAGGCCTTTGCTCCACCCTTTTGAAAAAAATTCGTCATCGTAGATAATTTAAAAAGAAAGGGGGGGGGGGTGAAATTTACTTTTTTCGCTTAATTTTAAGTAATAAATTACTAAGAGAAAAATTGGGTATAAGTCTGTATATATAATAAAAAGACTTAGAACAATATTATTCCAAAGAAACCTTACCCCTAAGCAGATTTCGTTCTTCCACGGGCCGCAGCACTAAAACTCCCCGATCGCGAAATCCCATGTTAACCTATGGGAAACTTTGAAGCGCAATTACTCATTACCTAATATAATTATTAAAATACCGTTTTCACCATCAGAAAGTGGACATCATATGCCAATGATGTGCCTTTATAAAAATTGTCTACGTAAATTTTAAGTATTTTTAAGAAAATAATAAAATTTAATCCAATGGAAATTTCAAAGTTTATAGGGATTTTTTATCTACTTAAAATTTACGGAGATAATTTTTAAAAACGCACATCATCCGAATCTGACGTCTACTTTTTGATGGTGAAAACCGTATTTTAATAATTATATTAGGTAATGAGTAATCGCGCTTCAAAGTTTTCCCATAGGCTAACATGGAATTTCGCGATCGGGGAGTTTCAGTGCAGCGGAGCCTTAAGGTGCAAATTATTTCACAAAATAATGAAGAATCTCTGTAATACTGAATAGTTCCCTTTCGGTTTAGACAAATTTTGACTCAGTATCAAATACATAATCGGATTCCAAAAAAAGTCTTTTTTTTTTTTCATTTTAGTTAAATTTCCAGCAATTTCCATTTTTAAATTAACTATATTTGCTTGAAATTCCAGTTATTTATATTTCAGTATTACGATATATTTATTGTGTAATGGGCCAAAGACTATATTCCACTAATAAATAATCCCTAATGATGAATGAAACAATGCATCATTATAACGCAATTATACATTTTTATGACATTATTTTTTACTGGCTTTCCGCTCGGTGTTCCTTTCGGACCACGTTTCGGAAAACTGGGGAAATACATAAATTCAAAGAATATGGCATGGGCGCCGGCTGAACGAAATCTCTGAAGTGGGAAGATTTTGAAACAAATGTGTCGCCTGTAGCAAAAATAGAAATAGTTTAATCCCTTTCCGTCAACTGATCTCCGACCGGCCCCCTCCTCTCCGTTTAAGATGATAAATATTGGAATAATTAAACACTAAAAGAATTGTACTGTTGCTCGAAAATTTTCCCAAGTAGGGGGGGGGGGGGGGTCTTGCGCCGGAGAGGCACAACCTTCCACGATATGTGCCTGAAAGAAACACTAGGTCCGATCAAAACCTGCACTGCAAATAGAGGCATCTTAAATTTAGACACATATGTGACTGAAAAAGAATTTCAGTCACTTAAGTGTCTGAATCTGAAAATTCAGACATAACAGACGTCTAAATTTAAGACACATAAATGTCTTACTATGATCATGCTATAAACGAACCGAGAAACATGTGTAAATTATCCAACAACCGTCTGATTTTAAGACGGTACGCTCCAAGCGATAGTTAAACATCATCTTTGGTACTATTCTTAACAGCCAATCAGAACGCTGATTTCCGCGCGTGTCATCTACACAGGGCCGTAACCAGCGAGTCCATTCAGAGGGGGCTCTGATTTTTTTTGGTGGGGCTAACATCTTTTAACAATCCATATCTTAAGCAAACTAAATATAGTAAAACAGATTAAATGAACCTGTCTGTAAAGGAACCCGTCTAAAGCGTAATCTCTGTATAATGGAACTTCCTATAAGGAAATTCTTAAATGGAAAATACTTCATGGTGATCGGAAAATGAATATAAAACAATTAGGGCGATGTACCTCTTCAGAAAACCTACCTAAAATAGAACTTTTCTCCATCCCGTGTGATTTAGTCTTAGGTCTTATTGTATTTAATGGGAAACAAATAGATAGCATCCGACACCTCATAAAAAAATGACTTTATTTAAATGTTAATAAGATAAATTAATGGATTGTACACTGTATTCTATTCCCATTGCAATTTTTGAATTATTAAGTATATTGCTTCTTTTGTCCCTTGGTGTCTTCGGAAAAGGGACCCCTCCCCCCTCTCTCAGCTCGCGTTTGTTCGTACAGTGTGTGCATATATACACGCAATAATTTCTATGTGTACTTCTATGTATAACTTTGTACCAATTTTGTGGAAAATAAAATTTAAAAAAAGTCAAAAAAATAATTTCTAAACAGGCCATTTGTAATATGCTAAAATGTGCACCACTACAATTGCCAGTCCTAAGCCTGGAAAAAGTGTGAAGGGAAGTTACCTGAAAAACACTGCCATAGCCGTTTTTTAAAGTTGTCCAATTATCCGGATTTTTCATTAACCAGATCGGCATCGGCCCCGATTGGTCCGGATTATCAGCGCTCTACTCTATTGAACATTGATTATATATATATATATGCATATTTGAATCGCTGATTAATCAAGTCAGTCTTTCTGTTGAATAAATTAGTGTAATTTATCATGCTAGCATTCTGACAGAAAAGTACATCTTTATTTACAAAAACACCGATTCATACAACAAACATAGGAATAATCTTCAACCGCCCAGCATTACAATTTTTTTAAAGATGCGTTTTGAAAAAACTGAGAAAAAGGAATCTGTTGATATAGAGGTCTACACGGGCTGGAATTTCCAGCCGCGGGCCCGGCCAGAACAAAAGCTATCTTGACCCGGCCCGTTCATATTTTCACAGTTCACGGACGTACAAAAATCAGTGAAAAGAGACTCGGCCAGTGGAAAAATCAATTAAATTAGGCCCGATCCGATCCGACTCAATTTCTACAAAAAATTCAGATTTTTCTTAACATACAATTAAGATTCTTTTAAAGAATACTGCATACATATTTATGGGATAATTTTACAGCATATTTTAAATGTACGATGTGTTCGCAAGACAGAAAATACACAATAGCAACATTAATGATTTACTTAGAGTCTTAGACGTTTTAACATTCAAATAAGGATTCATTAAAAAATTCATATTGTTTAGAATAAAAGAAAAACGGGAAGGTTAAAAACATGATGATAACTTTTGAGGGTATATTATAAAAAGTAGATTTGCGAAAATATTTCTGTTATTCCTTAAAGCTTTTCTCAAATCCAAAAAAGCTACTTTCTCCAAGTTAGCGTTTTGAATCGAATATCCGGAGACAATAACATGGAAAAGGAGAAAAACCTGAAGTCATGTGACAAGAATCTCTTATATCTCTAAGTATTTTATTTATTAAAAATGGGAAACGCTATTCAATTCCAAATCCCTTCAATAGACAGGCTTGTCAATCATATGCCTTTACAGTTAAAAATGTGTTAAAGTTTTTCGTTTTTGAGCAGTGAATTTGAGAACCACCTTCAAGTATATTTCCAAAAATTCCGTTAACAGAAGTTCATTATCGCTATTAATATTTTTACAAAACAGTTGCCTGCCCTAAACATCCTGAGAACAATTAAGTCCATTTCTGGCTATGTTGAAAAAAAAATGCCAGCCTGATCTCGGTCCAGCACGAGTCTGCTGGAAGAATTAAGCCCGGGCTCAAACGCCATGTAACTGTCCGATGCCGATCTCTGCGCTGGAAAATGTTATATTTCGATATTGATGCTGGCAAACTAGTATCGGCTCGTAACGCACATTTATACTTATTCTCGTGAAACTCATATTCATTGAAAATGATTCATATTTTCTCGTCTGCGTTTAAATATTTATATCGGGCCGACAGACCCGCTTAATTTCTTTTATTGGCCCGGTCCAACCGGGCAGGCACGTTCAAATTTTGCCGGACCGGCCCGTTTGAAACTTCACCTTCATTTCGCCGTCCCGGCCTCGTACATGCTTCTAGCCAAGCCCGGGATCGTGCTAGCCTCTACTGTAGGATACAGTTCTTTTCACATATTTTTCTTTAAATTGAAGACATTACATAGATTTAAATATCATATTCTGTTCAATTTTTTAATATATAGAAAAAAGAACGAAAATTTGAGGTTTTGCAAATGTTTTTGCGTTATGCCTAAGATGCCAACAACACTTATCCGGAGTCTGTTACAAGACGAAAATATTTTCAAAACGGAAATCTAAAATGTACCTTATTGAAAAAAGACACCTTATATATTTTTTCCGGTTTAAAACATGATTGTTTTGGATCAGACTCCGGAATAATTAAGAGATGTTGGCATCTATGGTTATGTGTCCTATATTTATTAATTTGAATAATTCACAAACTTACTATTATCATTTAAAAAATATTTTGATATTTTAATTCCATACGCTTAATATTTTTAATTAATAGCTGTTTGTATACGATTTAATTTAGTGATGATATTGTTTCTCTTTAAATTGAGCGTTACCTAACCTTATTTTATTAATAATATGATTTATAAAATTAACCATTTAATAATTCGCAATAATAATTAAATTTAAAATTCTGCATATGATTATATAATTTTAAATATGAATCAGTTATTACAAATATATATTAATTACATATTTTTTAAACATACCTGGACAAAAAAAGAGATTGTAATTTTAATATTATATACAATACTTTTTTTTTTAAAAGAAAACAACTCAGATTTAATTAATTTAAATAGCGATAACATAGATTTTTTTGCATACGTTTTGCATGTGTTTCATGAAATTTGCTCAATTTCATTTAGAAAAGAAAAAAAAAAGCACAAGGGCATGAACGCCCTTTTCGAACAGTTTTCATTAAATGTAGGCGACTATTTATTATTATACGTTTCCCCCATTTCTAAAGATCTTTAAAAATATTCTTCTTTCACCCAATAATGAAAATTTTTCTGATGCAGTTAAGAAGTAATTTTCTTTCCCTTTGCCTAAAATTTTCAGCTTCTCACATTCATGCGCTTAAGAATTGAATACTGTTTCCCATTTTCTTATAAATGCCATGATTATAAATAACATGATTTATATTCATTTGCTACTCGATGACTAGCATTTCGTCGTTAAATGCCAAGAAAATCAGTCTACAAAGTCAAATTTGCCGTCATTTTTTGACAGATTTTTTAAAATTTTCTGTATAGTTTGAATAATTGCAAGTATCTTTATAAATAAAAGAAATTCGCAAACATGTCAGAAAGTAGCTGGTTTAGATTGGAAAATAACCTTATAAAACACAGAGCACAGTTTAATTCCTTGAGCTTGAATAATCATAAAAAAAAAAAAAAAAAAAAAAAAAAACCCTTAAAAATGTCAAAATGGGAGCGAGATATTAGAAAAAATCCCTCCCCATAGGATTAGCATTAGCTGATGAGTGCCTTCGCAGGCAGGGAAAGGAGCCTTAATGTTTTTTATTGTTATATGACAAATAGAAAAAAAAATGTTTAGCAAATTCATGGAACACAAGGAAAAAAAAATAGACGAAAGTTCAAAAAGCAAACAAAAAAATGCCCTACCTCTGCTTTCCTACTGCCTACACCCATAGCATGAAACAATTTTTGGCTTTCAAGCAATTATTTTTCTTATTCCATTTGTATAAAATGACATTTTGTTATCTTTCTAATTTCCTTAAACAAACATTCTAGTTAGTTTCCAAGTGATATTTCATCATTAACTAAATCTGCTGCCAAATACATAATGTCAACAGGCAAATCATTAACATTTAGAAACACGTCTTTTTTGCGACTACGTTTTAGTGAAGACGTTTAACCATTGCTTAACTAATTATCGATTAACTTGAGCAGCATATGTCTATTTCCATTCATCCCGTATACGATCATTGCTTTTAAAATGTCAAAATGTACGAAAACAGGTGGTGGATAGTTAGTGCATCTGGACTTAATTTTTTCGGGAGAAAGAAATGTTCCTACTTAGAATGCATTTCGAGAATTGTATCGCAAGCAAGATAATATAAAACAACTAATCTAATAGGGTTCTGAACGCAAAATGTTTGGCATATTCCATTGCCTTCAAGCAATTAAAAGTTTTTTTTTTTTTTTTTTTTTTTTTTTTTTTTTTTTTTTTTTAAGAAAGTAAAAACGTACATTTTGTTGAAAAAATAAAAAGTAGGGAAATCGTTAGAGGGGGCTCTAGAGGAAGCTAGGGGGGCTCAGCCCCCATGGCCCCCATCTGGTTACGGGCCTGCATCTACAGCACCTTCATGAGATAAGAACAGAAAGAATTAAATTTTCACCGCCGCCATTGCTTGGATTAAAAGGATATGTGTTAATCTGGGTATTTATAGAACGAAAGAGTAAGTCATATTTAATTCTAATATTTTATTCCGATAGATTTCTATGTCCTTTGAATATGAGTGAAATCGTTTATAAAAATTTATCTCTTTTCTATAGTTTAATGCTAAATTTTTGATTTCACTAACGGTCGTCTGTTATATGCCTTCTTAATGTAACGGAATGAAATATAATTGTTTTGAAAATTAAATAGCAATGCTGTAATTCTATTTGCTTGACGTTTGTAAATAAACGAATGAGTGATAGTTTAATCTTCATTTTCGATAGGGTGATGTGAAATAATTATAATTTGTCTTTGCTCAAAAACAAAACTTGCAACATAGGTTTGAAAAGTTGAATGATTCATCGCTTCATTTATCAGAGATAAAAACATTAAATTGAAGCCATTTGTAACTGTGTTTATTCTATGTTTTTTACTGTTTACTGACTATAAACGCTTGTAGTATATGACATCAGGCATGTATTTTATTTTTTGTTATTATTATTATTTTGGAGCTAAATATGATGATTCATATTATTATGATATTAGGAAAAGTTTTCAGATTGAAAAAAAGCATTAATATTGTGAAATTTGACTGTATATATTGCAGTTTTTAATCACGGAAAGATTTATTCTTATTGATTTTTTAATTTATTATTGAAAATCGTAAATTTTGATATCCAATGTTTCAGATTTAACATTTACCAAATTTCTAAAAATAATATGAATTTTTTATATCATCCAGTAAAATTTTCGAAACATTAAACAAACGGAGAAACATTTTATTCATATTTTGCAGTTTACGTTGCTGTTTAGCAGTATAATTATAAAGTTTAATTAATATTTTTTGTGTTTTTTAAATTGGTATATTAATTTTTGTAATTTATATGCAAGCATTTTTTTTGCGATATTTTGTTCATGATTTAAAATTTTTAAAATTGAGTAATGCGAGAAATAATTATTAAATTTCCTTTTACTGCAATCGAATTTGCAACGGTTCTGGTACAAGTAATTGTTGGCACTAAAAAAAATTACACATGATAATTTAGACATAAATAAAGAGTTGTTTATGCCTTGATATGAAGTTTATGTATAAAACTGCCTTATATTTTTAAAAGTTCGTATTTACTTATATGATACAGTATTAAATATATTTTTAAGCCATTTAATAACTGCTTTTTTATGTTCAAAACGTTTTTCAAACAATTAAGAATAGTACGTATACTGTCTGATGTATTTTTTTTTTTTTTTTACTTTCTATTTTCTTCTGTTTTTTGTTTTTTTTTTTCTATTTCTTAGATCATTATTTTCTTATCAAATATATAAAATCTATTTAGCTCATATTCAAAGGATACAAATTTTACAGGAATAAAAAATAAAATAAATTAAATATGACTTATATCGTGTTGTTCCATAAAAAAGAATAATAATGATATACATTTTTAAGCAATAGCGGGTGAAAATTTTAAATTGAATACGGAATATGTTTAAAGAAAATTATATACATATTCCGAAGAATGATATATAAAATTAGATACCAAACTGGTGTTTACTTTTAACTAAGCATGACAAATTACCACATATTTAAAAAGAAAAAAAAAATATTACACATGTTTACTACTTAAAATGACTTAACTATTTTATTTATATGTACTTAAATGACAAATACAAAAATGGCTAAGTTTTGAAATTAGAAGTAATTTTTTTTTCTCAATGCTATTAAAATAGAATATTTATTTACTATTTTATTATTTACTCATGGTTATATAGCTGTTGTGATTATCATCTGATGCATATGTAAAATTGCCTATGGGGCAAAATCTAATTTTTAAATTATATGAATTTTCCTTTTTTGGGGGGCGGGACGGGAGGGGGATTTTCTTGCCCATTTTCGCGTACACGGGATTTTTTAAATCTCTTTCGACATTCCACCGACTATGATAAATATTTTGAACTTTTAGAGTAGGACAAGATAAAAAAAAATATATATATATATATATCCATATACCTTAAAAACCCTTAATAGCGGACACTTCGGGACCGCGAAATTTGTCGGATAATCGGAGATGCCTGCTTTTGTGAGGTAAAAATAATACAAATATGTATGCCTTGCGGATCAAAAAAGTATTCGCTAAATCGAAGTATCCGCTATTCGGGAATGTCCATTAACCTCCATAACGGATACTCCCGAATACCGGGCATCTGTATTTAGCTAACAATACTGCAGGGTTGCATTTTTTGCAAAAGGACTCCTTGATTAAAGCATGGGTAGTGCCCCGTTCTCTTACGATTTTAGTTCCCCCAAATTTCATGTGCAATATTTGCGAAGCTTATATTTTAAATCTGTTTCGAAATTGTACTGATTATAATCAATATTTTGAACTTTTAAAGTAAAGTAAGATTAAAAACAAAATTTTAAAAAATCTAATATTTAGATAAATATTTTCTCTTTTTAATCTTATTCTACTCCTGAAACAAAATACTCATTATAATTAGTACAATGTCGTAAAAGATTTAAATTATCATCTTTATGAAAATTGCATACTAAAATTGGGAGCACCAGAAAATCAGGCGGTATGGGGGTAGAGGGGGCAGGACAACGGCCAGATATTTTCCCAGTATTCAGCGTGGTCAAACATGGCTACATAAAATGCTTACAAAAAATGTCTGCGATTCAGACGTTTCAAGTGTCTGAAATTCAGTTGCAAAAAGTGTCTGAAAAAATTCAGACATTTTAAAATGTCTGAAAATTGAACACTCCGTTTCAGACACTTAAGTGACTGAATTTCAGACATTTTAATTTACAGTGTGATTATTGCAAGAGCAAAAGAGGCAACTGCCCAAGCTCTCAACTCTAAAATATCCAGCCTTCACCCCAAACACCAAAATCGTTTTCTTAATAAGTAGAAATTGTGGCTAAAAGCAGGTTATAGGGGTACCATCTGAATCTTTGCCTCACGCACCAGGGCGCCATATAGGCCCTTGTTCCGCCGCTCTGAGTTTAGGGCTCAGCAATGTCCTTCGTAATTTCAAGAACTGACAATTTTGAAATACTACAAGCATGCTTTGTAACTTTAAATATTCTACATACTATGTTTCACATTCGCATGAAAATTACTCATTTAAGCGAATCAAGCTACTTAAAAATGTTTGGTTTGATTCATTTTTACCTATTAAATGTTCAATTTACAGCAGTTTAATAAATTAATTAGTGAACGACAGAATTGTATTGTCTCGATACTGTGGTCATTTTAATAAGAATTATTTACCTATATATTTTTGGTTACATGCCCTTTTTTTTCATTTTTCATTTTCAGCAAATTTCTGACACTAACGCTATTGACTATTTGCAGAAGAAGATGAGCTCACATCCAGAAGACACTGCTAGAAGAAAAACTTTTTCAAAGACGCCTGTGTTTTATTTTAAAATTTCTGCCCCTTTAAGCTCCTAACGGTTTCCTTTTTCCCGGTCATCTGGGGGGCAGTCTCGGATTCTCTGTGGGATAAGAGGACTTTATAAAAATGCTCTTAAATAGCCGGAAGTGATAGAATTCACCATGAATCTGTCAAAGTCGAAATTAATTAGCATCCCGCAACGGAAGCAGATTTGAATCGGATGATTCCTGGGGTTCGAGATTCTGTTTCTTTTCTCAGTTCTTTTCTCATTCAGATAAAGAACAGAAGCCGATGTCTGCATGCGAAAATTCGGCGCCCTTGAATTCTTTTTTAAACAGAACGAAGAATCCTTTCTCGAGCTGGCCCCAGCCTAGCTATAGAAAATGTAAAAGATTAAAAACGCAGAATATAAAATAATTTTTATCGGTGCTCTTATAGGCGCCCTTTCATCTGTTTGGCGCCCCTCCGGCTCGGCGCCCGTGCGCTGGCACACTTCGCACACGCCTTGGGCCGGCCCTGTTTATAGTATGTAATTTTTTACTGACACTTCTATTTTTATAGCTTGTTTATTTAAATAATTCGATAGTTCAAGAATGTGACTTGAGTATCAAAACATAAAGCAATATCTTTAGCTTATGGTACACTACTAACAGGATTTTTTTTCATCAATTTTAATATGTTTCTGCAGTTCTTTTTTAAAATGGATTTTGATCACCCAATTCTGGTTTGATTTAAATTTTTTCCAGTGGATTGCAGTTTCTCAACAATGTACAAAACTGTAAAAACATTCAGTTTTAAGGGATTCCGAATTTAATGAAAAGAATATCTTTATTTTTTTAAACTAACTTTTCCAAACATTATCTGAGAAAATTTCTTTTCCTGACATGACACAATTTTTGTATGAAAACTCTTGCAAACCTATTTGTCAATAACAGGGGCGGCGCCAGCACTTGCCCGACGGGGGGGGGGGGGGGGACAGTATCCCCGACAGGGGGGGGGGGCGAATTCATAATATATATTAGACGTCTCCACGAGCCCGGGACCTGTCCCGAATCCCGACCTCGGTAAAAGTTTTTAGGTGCGTTCGTAATTATATAAATACGTAGCACCTATAGTCGTCGTTCAGTCCGTCCGTCTGTCCGCATATAACAGAGCAAAAACTACCCAACCTAATGGTCTGAATTTTTAAATATATGATTGTTGCAAAATTTTGTCTAGCCATTTCAAATTTTATGAAAATCGGATACATAGTTTAATTACAGGGACAGTCAAAAGTTTTTCTTTGCATTACGGCCAATGGAGAAAATTATTGCAAGTGCATTTTAATGATGTTACAGCCCTCCGAATGGTCTGAAATTTTAAATATATAATTGTTGCAAAATTTTGTCGAGCCATTTCAAGTTTTATGAAAATCGGATGTATAGTTTAATTACAGGGACAGTTAAAAGTGTCCCGTTACATTACGGGGAATGCGGAAAAAATATTGCAAGTACATTTTAATGATGTTACAGACTATGCACTTATGAAGTGCAAACAAATATGCATTCAGGGGTATGGGATTATATGGGGTCAGTTATATGGGGTGCAAAAAATAATTATAAAACTAGTTATAGTATGAACGCACCTCATTTGCCACGTTTGACGAGCAATTTCCAACTTGTTTTAATTAAACTCGGGCCGGGTTTAATTTTATCTGAAAACTCAGTACGGGCTCGGGCTAAATTTTAGTTTTTGAAAAGTTGGGCCAGGCCTGAATTTAATTCTCCCCGGGACACGTCCGGGTCTTACATTCTTTCTGTAGATTCGGGCCGGACCGGGACTGTATTTATACTTCAGAATTTTTTTTCCCCCCACGGTAATGTCGTGGTAACTTTTCTACTTTATTAGTGGAGTAAATGAACAATAAAACATTTCTTTGTTTCTTTTTTTTCCCCTTTTTTAAATAACAGGTGGAATATGTTGGTTATTTACGTGAAAAACATAAAATTTTCGCGTCTGGATTTGGCGTATCCCGAAACGCGTAGATCTCTAAAAATCACACTGCTATTTAAATTAGAGATGGATTGCAGAGGGCCAAGCGATTTTTATTCGAAACATAAATTTCAAAGCTTGTCAAAGAATATTGTTGATAAATAAAGGGAAAAAAACCTCTTAAGGGTATTTTTGAAACACCTCACTAGTGACCTAATCTTTATAAGCGAACGAATCCACAACAGAAAAAATTTCCATACTTTTGAGCCTTACCCGAAAGGAAAAACTCCGCTTCGTACCCTTCTTTCACCCAGCAACCTCTCAATAAGAGGTCATTCCATATTACAGATTTTACGTGCACATATATGGCACATACACGGAAATGTGTGAGCGACAAAGTATGAAACAGTTTTCGCGGTTATGAGTCGAATCACTGCGGACTACCCTGCCCTTAAGAAAATGCAAAGGTGTAGAAACAAGAGTACTGCATCAGATAAGGTGCGCAACCAATTTTTTTCGAAACGCGGTTCGTGTTCAGGCCGGGTTGGCCATGTATTTAATGTCGGAGCTAATTGAAAAAAAAAAAAAACACTTGACAAATCCTATCGTAAACGCATGAAGTGATCAATTATTATTTTAATTTAAAATTATTTAAATTTGTTAGTAAAGTGTCATGGTAAAAACTAGCAGTTAAACGTTACACCTAACTAGGGTCCTGACCGGGTAATAACCAAAATTTGCATGCCTGAATAATTTGTTTTAAAACCAAGCTGCAATCCGAACCGAACCCAACCAAAAATATTTCATCTACCCGCAACCTGATCGAACTCGAAATACTTAATTTCAATCCCAACCTGAAACCCGGAATCAAAGAAAATTGATCCAAAATATAATGTAATTATAGAAAAATAGTCTGATATCATATCTCCAATATTAATGTTATCATTTATGTAGAAAAATAAACATGTAAGGAGTCATTAATATTCAAATACGTGGTTTTTCATCTGAAATAGATTCCTGCGTAGTTTGGGTTATACCCGACCCAAACGTTCAACTTAAAGTCAATCCAAAACCTACGAAAAATTTCCGTTGACCCAAAACCCGACAACAATTTTTCTATTGACCCAAAACCGAAACACTTGAACTCGAACCCGACTCGACACAAAAAAGATGTATAATTTAATACAGTTATGAAAAAATAGTCTGCAATCATATCTCTAATATCAGTTCTATCTTTTATACATAAAATAAACACGTAAAGCGATTCATTCAAATTTAAATATATAATTCGTCATCTAAAACAATATTTTAGACTTTCTTTTTCTAAAATTGAGCTAATTCGAACTTGGCTCGTAAAAAGTGTAGTCAGGTCTAGTATCGTAAAAAGCGGGACAGAAAGAGATAAAAACGGGGTAAGCGCTTGAAAATCGGGACATCCTTAAGCACTACAATAAAACCTGTTAAAACGGAAACAGTATAACGGAATAATGGTTTAAACGGAAAAAATTCGGAATATCGGCTAAAACAGGTTAAGATTAAAACCTGTCTAAATTGGAAAGTTCTTCCGATTTTTTGTCGTTCCATCTTAACTTCTTAACAGGTTGCTGTATTAAATAGCTTCCTTTCTTCGTATTGAATATACGTGAATTATACTTTGTCCATAAAGGAATGGTGTGAAATTAATTAGTCGAAGTAGAGTTTTTTAAAAAATTAAAAGTAATTTTATGACAATAATGCTCACTTTATAAATACAGCATTTCATTTTTTCATTATTTTTCATTTCAGCCGTTTTTGAAAATGCGCAATTATTATTACGTACACTCTCAATAAAATATTTCGTCAAATGTAAAAAGCACGGGCAGCAAGTTTCAGGAACGCACCTGTGGTTGGAACAGATTTTTCTATTATTTGAAGAGATTTCCGTCTTTTGACGGGAGAATTAAAAAAAAAAAATTGAGCTTCGGTTCGCGAACTTTTAGTGTTTTGGAGGAAAAGAGACATATGTAAAAAATCGGTTTATGATACAAATTAGTAATCTGTAGCAAGTTACGGGAACACCCCTGTAATTTTACGAAAATGCAACTTCAAATAAGTTTTACGTTAGATTAACAATTTTCTGTATTCGGGGGGGGGGGGGGGGGGGGCAAATCAAAACAGGAATTTTCGTGTTTTAATAATAATAATAATAATAGCAATTGAAGAAAAACCTTCAACTCTCGTATTTTTTTTAGAATGTATATTGATCGAAGCCAGACAGTCCTCTAACTTCTGATAAGATACAGAATTTAAATCTGAGATTAAAACTGAAATGCAAAATTCTGAAGAAAAATGGAAGTTAAAGGAAAACTTGCAATATAGCTTGGAATGTAAAAGTTCATTTTTTTAATATCAGCTCAATCATAAAACAAAGTCTTGTTGATGTTAAAAAAAAAAAAAAATCTTGAAATTCATGCTTATTTTTAAACGGCCAAAGTTTAAAGGTCTGCTCGGGCCTAAATGGCCGATTTCATTCATGGCATTCGTGCCGGGTCGGGCCTAGTCACTATTTTTTCCAAGTCGGGCCTGGCGTAACTTCTTTTTTTCGTACCGAGACGGGACGGGTTTCATTCTTTCTAGGTCTTCATAAGCCGATATTTTCAGTCCCGGTCTCGATCCAGCCCGTATGAAAATCATGCCCTGGTCCGTTCAAAAATGAGTAAAATTTGGCCCGGACCAAAAATTTTTGCAAAAAGTGTATATATTTATAAATCGACATTATTCTACAATTAATCCTTAAAATTTATTCGTTTTAAAGAATAGTAGATTTCTAGGAAATAATACAGTAAAATGTGTGAAAAAAAAACCAGCCTATGACAGAATCCTGTCTTATATGGAAAAATTTATTGATCCATGAAAAATCTATATAATAAAAGCCTAAATCATGTGACTGTCATCAACAGCTCCGGGCTGACTACTTTGCATTTTCTATGCCAGGCGGCCAATTTGGTAATTTAATGTTAGCCGGCCGCAGGTGATAAATCGCCAAATATTGTTCCATCGCCATCATGTCATCAGTATTATAATAGTCCATTTCATGCGACTGTCATAAGCAATTTTTAAAGCGTAGTAAATTAAAACCAAGCTTTGAAGTTGAAATTAAATGTCATGGCTCATGGTATTATTTATTACTTTTCTTTTTTTTTTTTTCGTTTCTTTTTTTTAAAGCAATAATTCAGAGTCATAAATTTAAAATATTTCAATTTTAAATTAAAGTTATGCATTTTAAATAAAATGAGTGAAAGTACTATATTTTAAATGAAATTAATGCAATACGAAAAAATACGACGAAAACAATGTTTGGCGATTTATCACCTGCGCCCGGCTAACATAAAAATGCCGAATTGGTGATTTCTGTATCAGAATCTTCGGATTTGGCGAAGGACTGAGCAAGTAAATTAAATTATGTATAATAGTAACAGGATACAATGCTTAGCAGAGATTTAAGGGAGACCAAACTGGTCGCCAAAGGCGCCTAGTTAATATAATAATGCGTGAGAAAATATAATACATTTACACCTGCTAAGAAAGGAACTTGTTTATAACGCATTTTATTTCCTTCCTATGCGATTTCGTCTTAGAAGATTTTACTGTATAGAATTTTTCAGATTTTTAATTTTTATACGGGGTCGGGCCGAACTTTTCTTTCTATGAGCCGGGCTCGTACCTGGAAATTTCGGCCCGTACAGACCTCTACAATGTATAACTAAGTTATTAATTAAAATTTTTCAATCTCATAATACAATCAAGTTTAAATTATCAAGTAAGTCGGTGTTCTGTTTATACGATTTTGTAAATTTCTAAATGCGAACCTACGACCCTAAATACGAATTGTGAACAATTAGAGTTACGCCCGACCCGAAATTGACAAAATATTCTTTTTTCGAACATGCAACTTGATCCTAAGCATGAAATGAAAAAAAAAAAAAATCAATCCTAAATGTAAAACAATTTAATAGAATTCTGCAATCATATCTCTAAAATCACTTTTATATTTCGAAAAATGAATGTATACATTTACTCATTCATATATATATATATTATCATTTGAATTAATAATGTGGACTTTGGAAAAATCTGGCGTACTACACGAATCGACTCCCAAGAAACAAAACTCTAATCTGAGATGACCCGAAAACGGAAACACTAATCAACCCGATCCACGGCAAAATTTTAGAGCCAATGGCCAACACGTTCGGGTAGAATCGGATTAACTGACCCGATACAAGATTTTAGTTGTTGCTGTATATACATATTCTCGCAATTTACAGTGAAGTTGTGTATGCATATAATTATTTTCTTATTTATACCTTCCATTTCTCTTCTATACATTAAATAGGGTTTAATATCCATATTGTAAAATGAGACTTTACGCTATATTGAATGTAATGAATAAAGAAGAAATTTTTAGTTTGATACTAAGTTTGCTTGAATAATTATACAAAATTTTTACTTACTCATTCATTTATAAAAAATACTTACCCTATACGCTTTTTAATGCAAAGATCGAAGAGAGCAGATGAATTCCACGCCCTGTCTCTTCTTGAAATCGTATTTCTTATAAGCGCCTAAGTTTGCGGTCAATCGAATAAACATTGAACAGGAGTTCACATGAATGAGTTCTAGACAAAATGTATAAGATTTTCGGTAACATCCGGCCGTTGCGACTACAGACTTTAACCGACAAATGGTTAAATTCTTAAATTTTCTCGTCGGAGACTAAGGAATAAAATTATAATTTAGATTAAACTCATAAAAGTTTGACGTAATTTGGGATGAGGAGTTTTGGGGAAAATCGGGACGTTTCAGGTAAATTGAGACCCCTGGCAACACTACTCGTAAGTATCAAAACTCAGTCCAACCCATCCGAATCCAACCGCAACGAAAAATGTTATCCTCAATCCGAGACGTGGTCGGGTCGGGTGGCTAAAATCGGCCAACCTGAATCGATGCAGGACCATATTCTCCCTTTTGGTTCGAGGCTACAAAAAATCGTCTGCTTGGGAATAACATTCATAACCGCGCCATTGAAAAGCATTGTGGTTAGAAAATTTATGCTATTTTATTTTCATATGAAGTTTTAGACTTTTTCAGGTACAGATATGAGTTATACATGAATTATTTTCTCTATTTTAAAGCACTTGCATGCACATTTTTCATTTTATTTAAAAAATAAAAATTTTTAATTTTAATTAATAAGTATTTATGGATTTTAATTAGTATGTATATAAGCATTTATCGAAAATAATTCGTACAGCATAAATCTGCAGTATTTTACGCATGCATTTATCTGTATTAAAGCTGCATCAAATGACGCAATACCGAAACAAACGCGCTAGCCACTATTTTTACACCACGTGATTCCCACTGTGACGTCACGAGAATACTGTCCATTTGAGATATAATTCTGGGCAATTTTTGAAAAACCAGTTTAAACAAAACCGTCGCGTAAGAATCAAAATTCATCCCGAAACCGAAAAAATTATAGCCAAGACAATACGACTTCCAAAAAAATAGCGGCAAGCTTGTCCGTGGGTCGCGTTTTCTATAAACTACCGTAAAATCTTTTTTTTAATTAACCTGTCCCCTACTGGACACGACTCGGGTCATGTGCAGGAAAAATCGGGTTACCCCATCCGATACAGGACTCTAAACGCAAGTCAAAAAATTTTCCCCGACGACGATTAAATTTGACCCCGACGGGGAGGCATATGCCCCCCCCGGACCCCCCTCTGGCGCCGCCCTTGGTCAATAAACATACAAATTAAAATCCAAGTTTCAACCATCAATTCACTTTATTATTTATCTGCTACCTTCAAATTATTATGAATGTGTTCATATATTATTTTCCCCATGAAAATCTGCATATTTGTATCGTGCTTTCTATGCAAGCGTCTTCAAACAGTGTGACGTCATTTGCATCAGACACGACTCCTGCATATGGCGAAAACGAAAATCGCAGATTGTATAAGCATGGGATATGATGTGCACTAGGTTTGAATCATCAGTGTGCCAGATACATGTCGTATAAACTTTTCAGACTTGAATTTATGCGGGTTCTGGCTGCAACGTGTAAAGGATTGAAACTAGCTTATTGTATTATTATATTTTTCATAAAAATGGCATTACTGGCATGTTTCCCAATGTGAATTCTTTGTATGAATTTATAGCATCACTTTTGTTGTCTACAGCAGACTGTTAAGGTTGATTCAGTCTCATGAATATAACAAACTTACAATCAAGAATTTAAGTAACTTAATGATGATTAATTTGAAAGGGGAATTTTGAAAAGAATTTCCATTAAAAAAAGCATTCGCTGTGTGGTATACAGCGAAATCTCGAAGGGTCAATCTTACAGAGTGATGTATTTGTTTGTATATTGCATAACTAAAAATAATACTCATGTATATAGAAATTTTGTATAAATAAAACTTTTTTTTCCTTGGCTAAAGCTATTTTTATTTGGCTAGAAGTTATTGGCTGCAATTAGCCAAAAAGCTAAAAATCCCTTTTTCCTAGATTAAACCCTATCAGTTGGTTTGAGGAAGTTTCAGAAGTTGCACTAACTTGCTCTAAGTTTGAAAGCACGTCGCAGTGGCACCCAGGATTTTATTTTATTTTATTTATTTTTTTTTTTTTGGGAGGGGGGGGGGGTGACTTAAATTTTCAAAATGTTCTAAATCTTGCGAAACACGTTGAATTGTGTTATAAACAGAAATCATTTTTGTCAATAAGGCCGTAGCCAGAGGGGGGGAAGGAGAGGTGCAGGGATGACTTTGTTCCGAATTTTCCGAAAATTTGAAAAATTCGGTCATCAGTCTGAAAATTCGGACTTAAAAAAATATCGCGATTTTTGACAAATGGTCGCCGAAAAAAATCAATTTCGTCAATCGTTCGCAAAAAAAATCTTCAATTTCTTTAAAGGATCAAGGGAAAAATCAGAATTTTGTCATAGGGCACGGATGAAATGCGAAGTTTGTCAAAGGATCGCAAAAAAAGTCAAATTTCGTCAAATGATCGCGGAGAAAACGCGAATTACGTCAAATGCTCGCGGAGGAAATGCGAATTTCGTCAAATTATCCCAGAGGAAACGCTAATTTCGGAAAATGGGCACAGAAAAAACCCGAATGTCGTCAGAAGGCCGCAGAAAAAACGCGAATTTCATCTAAAGGTCGCTGAAAAAACGTAAATTTCGAAGAAAAGATAGCTAAAAACACGCATTCCGTCAAACGGCAGCGAAAAAGAAGCTAATTTCGTAAGGGATCACAAAAACGCGAATTTCGTCAAAAGGCCGCAGAATAACGCAAATTTCGACGAAGGATTGCGAAAAAACGCGAATTTTGTCAAATGACCACAGAAAAAACGCGAATTTCGTCAAAGGGCCACAGAAAAAACGCAAATTTCGACAAGGGATCGCTAAAAAAACACGCATTCCGTCAAAGGGAAGCGGAAAAAATGCGAATTTCATCAAATGGATACAGAAAAACGTGAATTTCGTCATAAGGTCACAGAAAAACGCAAATTTTGTCAAAAATGACGAGAAAAGAACGTAAGTTTTGTCAAAGAGCCGCGGAAAAAACGCAAATTTCGACGAAGGATTGCATAAAAAACGCGAATTTCGGCAAATGACTACAGAAAAGACGCAGATTTCGACAAAGGATCGCTAAAAAAACACGCATTCCGTCAAAGGGAAGCGGAAAAAACGCGAATTTCGTTAAAGGATCGCAAAAAAAAAGAGAAAAAGCAGGGCCACAAAGAAGGCCCACAGAAAAACATGAATTTCGTCAAAAAGCTGCAGGAAAAAGCGTGTTTCGTCAAAAAGCCCCCAAAACCCCCCACTAATTTCGTCAAAATCCCGCGGAATAAAGCAAATTTCGACAAAGGATCTCGAAAAAACACGAATTTCTTCAAAGGGCCGCAGAAAAAACGCGAATTTCATCAAAAGGCCGCGTAAAAACGCGAATTTCGAAAAAAGATCGGTAAAAACACACATTCCGTCAAAGGGCTGCGAAAAAAAGGCTAATTTCGAAAAGGATCGCAAAAAAACGCGAATTTCGTTAAAGGGACACGGAAAAACGTGAATTTCGACAAAAGGCCGAAGAAAAACACAAATTTCATTTAAAAAAACGCGAATTGAGTCAAAATCCGCTGAAAAATGCAAATTTTGACGAAGGATTGCGTAAAAAAACCCGAATTTCGGCAAATGACCTCAGAAAAAACGCAAATTTCCTCAAAGGGCCGCAGAAAAGACGCAATTTCGTCAAAAATTCGCGAAAAAAAACTCGAATTTCATCAAAAACTCACGGAAAAAACGCAAATTTCGTCAAAAAGCCGCGGAAATAAAACACAAATTTCGACAAAGGATCACGAAAAAAACGCGAATTTCGTCAAAGGGTTGCGGAAAAAAGCTATTTTCGTCAAAAGATCGCGGGAAAATGCAAATTTCGTCAAAGCGTCGTGATAAAAACATGAATTTCATCAAAGGATCGCGTTAAAAACACATACAAATATCTGTGTTTATTATTATATGTATAGTTTTTAAAATGAAATAGTATACTGAACTAACTTTTTAGAAATCTGGTTAACCTGAACCCAACGTGCAGGAATCTACACTCAGCCTGAAATTGACCTGAAATGAAAACAGAGTTAACCCAAACTACAACAAAAATAATTAGCGGCAGGAAGGGATTTCCTCTCCTTTCCCCCTCTGCTGTAACCTTTCAGAAAAATTGCTGTGAATTTCAGAATTTTTTTTTTTTTTTTACTCAGAATCAAATCTGGGGGGAAGGGGGGAGGGCACGGGTCTGATACTTAGACCGTCCCAAATCGAAATATGTTGAAAAGTGTGACTGGGTTTTTTTAATATGCTTTCATTTGAAAGAAAGTCGTTATAACTTAAAATCTATAAAATTATTCTTCCAACCCCAAAACTAAATTCTGGCTACGGTTCTTGTTTAACAATAAATTAATATTGTAACAAACACAAAATATTTTTTGTATACACAAAATATTTTTATACACATATATAAAATAAAGACTTTGTTTATTATTTGTGCATTGCACAAGTAATAATAAGGACTTTAAACCGTTCCAGATGAAAAATACCGGCTGCAAAGTTAAGACAGAATAGGAAGATCAGTGGGGTGGGGGGTGGGGGAACGTTACCGAACTCCAAAGATGTCTTTGCAGTCAAACAAGCAGGGCCGTAGCAAGGTCTTCAGAGCCCCCCCCCCCCCCCCCCTCTAAGATTTTAGAGAAATATCTATATTTAATTTTCCACCCGAGTTCCATTTTATAACAACACCAGTGCAGTTTCGCTGGTCAAATTTTCCAAGACGAACTTCAAATTGAACGAATTTGTAGTTGGGCTGCACTGCTTTCGGCAGCGTACACCCATAGAGGCTATGTGCGCTCCGATCTCGAATTATACGAACATTGAATTATTGTAATTTTTTTTATTTAGATCCAGATTAAATCCAAATTTTCAACATTTCGTTCACGTTGCTACGGGAACAGATTTGATATTCTTACAATGTGAATTTAATCAAAGGACTTGAAAAATTTAACTGAGAATTCTTCCATTTAGAAAAAAAAAAATGTCAAAAAAATCGCCGAAGAACGCGAAAGAACGCCAAAAATTGCATAAAAATTTTCAAAGTTCATAGAGATCAAACTTTACTTATATTGGGCTAAAAGATTGAAACCGGGTTTTTTTTTTTTACGAATATTAAAAAAACTACCAGAAAAGTGAAAAAAGACTAAAAATCACATAAAAATTCTCGAAAATTTTAAAAACAGCAGAGGACAAAATTTGGCAAAAAAGTTGAAACTGAAATCCTTTTACAAATGTTATAAATTGCTAAGTATTGCTCATAAAGAAAATAAATAAATAAAAAATATGGAAGTCGTTTTCGTATTTTCAATTTTCTCTTCAGTTTGACAATGCCATCCGCGTGCCCCAGACAGATTTTCTTTAAGCAGAAAATATTCACTTACAACAATTTTTTTCCCGCTCGGATTGGTGCCTTTTATTAAATACATATATATGTACAGATTTACTAAATAAAAAAAAAAAAAAGAAAAAAAAATTGGGATGTTGTTTTTATACATTCCGGTTTTCTCCAGCTTAAAATTGTCACCCAAGTTGAAATTTAAGAAGAAAAAAAACCTTCGGATAGAAGGTACCTTTCTTTGGACAACGAAGACGGGTTTCCTAGTAGCTAATAATAAAGACAGACGTTTGTCTGTCCAGAGTTTTTCTTTGTCTGACCAGATGTTTTTCTGTTCCGTACAAAATTTGACAGGAAGGTTACCTGTATGCCTGAAGTTGCTCGAAACAGGTTTTAAAATTTTTTGATTAGAATTTTTTTCATTCAATTTTTTTACGATATTTTTTGTATTTTTTCGAGTTTCTTGCTTTTTCCCCCCCCACATTCATAAAAGGAATCTATTTTCAATCTATCTTTCCATTTTAGCCGAATACAGTAAAGTAGTCTTCTTCGATTTTTAAGTATTTCGCGAATTTTTTATGTGATTTTTAACTTTTTTCGCGTATTTTTTGACATTAGTAAAAGGAATCAGGTTTCAGTCTTTTAGCCCGATGTACTAAATTTCGGCCTTTTTGCGATTTTTGAATTTTTCACGAACGTTTTTAGGTAGATTTCGTACGAAATCAAGCAGGACGGTCGTTCTGCCAAGCCAAGCTGAAAAAAAAAATGAAAACCCCGCCAAACAAACAAACGCCAAGAGTAACGGCAAGACACCGTAACTGCTTATTATACTGCAGACAACTTCTCCATGTTAAATGGACGAAATAGGCCAGCGTAAAATTTCCCATATCAAAAGAAGCAATCATCGCAGAAAAATAAAACCAACACCAGAAGGACCCAATAAAGAAGATCTTCAATTTGAGATCAAATGCATCCTCATAAATTAATTGTAAACAGAGATATAGATTTTTTAAAATAACGTCGAGATACTGAAAATGACAGATTTATTTTCTTCGTCACAACTTATGTTTAAATCGAGGTAGAGACTTAAATAATGGACAGAAAAAAGTAAGGATTGAATTTTTGGATAGATATTTACTCAATCTACGTGCTTTTAGAAAATTCAGCTTTAAAAACATAAATATTCTATTCATAATTAGCGAAAAACTGTTAATTAATTATAAAATTTACAAATTATGCCAAATAGCGATAAACCCGCCAAAACATTTTAGAAAGCATATACTTTTCTTTTATATTGTCCTTTTGCATTGATTTCATCGAAGATAACTATGGCGGAGATTCAGATAGATTTTTCGCTGTTAGCGAAATGAGTTTGACCAATCAGAAGCCTGCATGTTTGTGAATATTTGCTGTTTGTGGATCCCGGCCTATGTCATGAAAGTTTTGAGTCATTTTTTTAGTGTCGTGGATGAAGTGCAATGTTTGTAGAAATGTAGGCTAGGATCCAGATAGATTTTTCGCTGTTAACGAAACAAGAATCAAAAATCAATACCCTGCATTTCTGCAAACAGCGAAAAGTTCACAAAAATGCAGGCTTCTGATTGATGAATCTCGTTTCTCTAACAGCCAAAAATCTATCTAGATTGCGCCCAATGGAGGATATTCCAAATATGGGTTCGAGGCTGAAAAAAGTCACGTGATACCGGTAATTTATCCAAGAAACTTCTAACTGATAAGAAGGGAAGATACTACTACTTTGCCTCATGAACCGTTTCATTAGCTAGCGGGGATTTACATTACACGTCTACGGAGCCTTCCCTTCCTTACGATAGAAGTTTTTACCTTGACCACGTGATCACAATGTAGATGGAATATCCTCCATTATGTTGAACCCAATTTTGCATTTCCACATCCAGGAAGGGTACTGATTGTCATAACAGCAATACATATTCAAAACTATTTAAAGCACTGATTCTGAACTCCTTTGCTATACATTTCGATATTAAAGAAGTTGTTGTTTCCATAGTAACAGTACTTTTCTGTATTGCTTTCTCTAAAACACAAATATAGAAATTTAAGAAAGAGCGCTCAGAATCAACACCATAACAGAGAGCCTTTATACATAAGAGTGGTGATATATGTACGGGAAGCATGCTCATTTCAAGTTTTTGCCGAAAGTATGGCTAGAGCGTCTAGAATACCTTGTGTGGAAATATGCTATCCAAACAACGCTAAAAATTTGTATCCCTTAAATGTGCGACGATACTTCTAAAATCCCAAGTATCGATCACAGCGACATCTGCGGGATTTAGTATTACATTGTATAGACTAGCAATATATTGCAGTTTGAGAAAATATCCTGCAGATGTCGCTGTGATCTGTATATTTCAGCAGCATCGTTGCACAGTTAAGGGATACAATATTTTAGCACTTTTTTAAGTATTACAGGGATAGCCAATTTCTACACTATATATTCTAGGTGCTATATTACGGCAATCCACTTTCTTGAATAGAGGCTATTCTATCTACGTTATGTTCACGTGGTCAAGGCAAAAACGTCTAACGTAAAGAAGGGAAAGCTCCGTCGACGTAATGTAAATCCCCGCTGGCCAGTGAAACAGTTCACGGGAGAAAGCAGTAGTACTTTCCTGTTTCCCTTCTCATCAGTTAGAAGTTCTTTAGGTAAATTGCCGGTACCACGTGATTTTTTCAGCCTTGAACCCATATTTGGAATATCCTTCATTACACGATACGCGCATGGACGAGCTTTATTAGACTGGGGAAATAATTCAATATGCATTAGCTTGACGATAATGGCACGCTCGCAAAGACCTTTAATGATTTGTTTTAATCACTTCTACCAAAAAACCTTTATTGGCTACTACTTTTATTTGGCTACAAGTGTGTCGCTACTTCGTTATAGCGACACACTTGTTCCTAATTGGATCCCGGCCATAATGTATCAAAATACGGAGTTTGCTTTCTGTACTATTCCTGAGCTCAGTTATAATGTCTAGAAATATAGGCCGAGATCCAGGTACATTTTTGCAAACAGTGAAAAGTTAGCAATAATTCTGGCTTCTAATTGGTCAATCTCGTTGCGATAACAAAGAAAAATCTACGTAGATCATGGTCATGGTGTGGAAACCGGCTATTCCAGTAATACTTTAAAAATTGCTAAAAATTGAATCCCATAAATATTGAAAAATACTGAATGGCAAATGTCGATAGCAGGAACATTTTCTAGATCTTCTCTGAGCGAAACGTTTTCTCATTTGATGTCTTTTGAAATAGTTACGTTGGAATGGAGGATATTCCAAATATGGGTTCGAGGCTGAAAAAAGTCACGTGATACCGGTAATTTACCCGAGGAACTTCTAACTGATAAGAAGGGAAGATGCTGCTGCTTTGCCTGATGAACTGTTTCATTGGCTAGCGGGGATTTACATTACACGTCTACGGAGTCTTCCCTTCTTTACGCTAGACGTTTTTACCTTGATCACGTGATCAAAACGCAGATGGAATATCCTCCATTACCATATGTCGCTGTGATCGACATTCATCGTTCAGCCTCGTTCAATATTTATGGGATACAATTTTTTAGCACCTTTTTAATAAGCCGATTTTTAAACTATATCTTCTAGATACTATAGCTCCGTTATAGGCCTAGATTATATGTTGTAGAAATCGACTATCCCAGCAATACTTAAAAAAGCGCGGAAATAGTGAATCCCTTAAATATACAACGATGTTGAATTCCAAACAGTCATTTGCAGCGACATCTGCAGGATATTTTTTAAAGAAGAAAGAGACACGTGTAATGCACCGCTATAGCGTCTAGAAAACATAATGTGGAAATTTGCTATCCAAGCAGCGCTAAAAAGTTGTATCCCTTAAATGTGCACTGACGCTGAAATCCAGGGAGCTGATCGCAGTGACATCTGTGATATACTTTCAAAGTAAACATCGTATTATTACAGCGGGCTTGACGACAAGCACACAGGTCAGATGTATGTTAATAAAATGTAAAAAAAAAAAAAAAAAAAAAAAAAAAAAAAAAAAAAAAAATATATATATATATATATATATATATATACTACAGCGTCTAAACCAAATTATAGCGCCTAGAATATATAGTGTAGAAATTGGCTACCCCTGTAAACACTTAAAAAAGTGCTAAAATATTGTATCCTTAAATGTGCAACGATGCTGTTGAAATATACAGATCGCAGCGACATCTGCAGTATATTTTCTACAATTGGAAGATTTTGCTAGTCTATACAATGTAATACGAAAATCCCGCAGATTTCGCTGCGATTGACACTTGGGATTTTAGCAGTATCGTCGATCATTTATGGGATACAAATTTTTAGCGTTGTTTAATAAAATATTTCCACACTAGGTATTCTAGACGCTGTTACCAAATCGTCATGAAGTTTTAGGAAATATCCTGCAGATATCGCTGTGATCGATTCATTGGATTTCAGCATCATTTGAAATTTAAGAGATCCAATATTTTAGCACTTTTTAAAGTATTACTGGGATAGCCGATTTCCACACTATATATTCTAGGCGCTGTAGCACCGCGGTAGCCTGTCTTTTTCGTTTACCTCGGAGTAGATATAGATGAAGTCATTTGTAGCTGTTCCTAAACTGTGGCCAACAACACATAAGGCCAGTTCATAACGTCACACGGAGTTGATTACCTGTACACGGCAATGGACACAAAAAAAAATCGGCGCGCAGCTTTGTACTAATCATCGTGTAAAGATGATCCAAGTCTGAGGCTAACGAAAAAGACAGGCTACCGTGGTGGGTCCGATTCTTCTTTTTTTACAGACCGCTGGAGTCACGTGATGCTCGAATGCACCAAAGAAGGTGCGTGAAAAGAGCATCACGTGACTCCAGTGGTTTATAAAAAAAGAAGAATCGGACCCACCGCGGTAGCCTGTCTTTTTCGTTAGCCTCGATCCAACTCCGTGTGACTTTTAAACATCATGAACTGGCCTATTACGTCATTGGTCGCGCTAACACCCTCCCTCCTGCGTCCACCGTATATAGCGGCATCTTGTACTGGAGACTGCTAAATGGGCTGCTATCGGTCAAAATCAAGAGAGAAAAGGGCAGAAGAGAGGGAAAGAACTCGTTTTTTTTGGTAACTAGTTTTTCACACGGGAAGATTGACATGTCTGTTCCTCTCCTTTCATAACTTCCCGTTGGTGAAATAAGCCAAAGCCTCCTAAATATTTGAGAAATTCTTGACTCGCGTCACGAAAACATTACACAAAGCAGGCAAAGCAAAGAAACAAAATCATTGATTGGCTCGTGAATATGAACGAGCCAATGAATGATTTTTCTTCTTTGTTTTGCCTGCTTTGTGTGACGTTTTCCTGACACGTGTCAAGGCTTTCTCCAATATTTAAAGGGCGTTGAATAGGCCGGGATCAAGATAGACTTTTCGCTATTAGCGGGGTGAGATTGATCAATCAGACGTCTGCATTTTTCCAAACTTTTTGATGTTTGCAGTAAATACCGAAATGCCTGCAAGGATGGAGGCTACCGATTGGTCAATGTAATTTTACTAACAGAGAAAAATTTATCTGGATCCCGGACATTAGCTTTGGTTGGTTAAAACAGTTTTGAATAAAATCAAATCAGGAAGCCAATGTTAGTTAACTTTTCTGGTTAGTTTAATTGAAATCTTCCTCGCCTATTACTGAAAACTGAGTTACCGTACTTTGGACAAAAAAAAATGAATATGAGTACACGACTTGTGCATATGTCACCACTCTAACACATTGTTGCCAGTTGGGCTACTTTTTTTAATTCAGATACTTGATTGGCACCACTTTTTTGAAATTGTAAAATGTGCCTTATTTAATGACATATTAATTAAGGCGAAAACAAAGGGAATTTTACCGTTTATAATAAGTGCTGGCAATCAAGAAATCTGAATTTTAAAAAAAAGTAGCCCACTGGCAACACTGCTCTAACATATAAATGTTCTCGGTTATGACCATGATTCTAAGTGCAGTTGGTTAAATTTGAGTATCTGGGCATTAGAGAAAGCAATAGTGGACCACCGTGGCTGAGTGGATAAGGCACCATGCCGCTAATCGCTTGAGAGCGTAGGTGGAAGCAGATTCGAATCCCGCCGTGATCCGCATGTGATATGATGTATGTGTTCAATAAATCAAACAAACAAACAAGCAAGCAATAGTGAAAGGTACAATTGGCATGGAAACATAGACTTCTTTAATTCGTACAGAAAATTAATGAATAGTAGTAAATAACTCAAGTTTAAAATGTAGGCAAATGGTCTGGAAATATCAATGGCTCCCATCTAGTATTTCACAAAATTAATTTAATAGATTCACATGATGTATAACTTGATGCAACTCTTAGCTAATGAAAATTCTGCAACAAGACTTATGTAGGTAGATCTTTTGAATGAATAATTCAGAATTCAGAGAACAAAACGAAGTTCTTAAGGGCTCTTCCTCACACCCCCCCTCAAAAAAGGAAATAAGATAGAAATATATAGGAATTGGGATAGCTTCAATATGTCTGTGAACTTTTGTTAGAGTTCAGAAAAAGAGTCTGGGCATTAAAAAAAACAAATTTGACGAACGATAAGACTATAGATTTCAGGCAATTTTTTACCGAAAAATATTTAATTCTAATGTATATGCGGCTTTAATAATAGACTATTAAAGTTAATCAATTTTGGGGAAATTTTATAGTAAATTAATATCCTCACATTTATGCAAATAGGTATGGATAAACAGACTTGAGTAAAATTACATATTTATTCTTTCTTCTCTATAACACAATCTAAATGAAGATGAAGTTATATGTACAGTTTATATCTTTAAATTTTTAGATTTTTTTTATCAAAAATGTTCCTTTATTATGTCTAGAATTGCTAGATTTACAGATCTTCGATTCTTTAGATGCCTGCGGGGTTTCTTTCTCGGATTAACCGTAGGTATTTGTAAAGGTAAATTTATTTTGCAAAACCGTCAGCAAAAAAAATGTTAGAAAAAACAATTAACTGACAGACTAACTGTAAATATATATTTTATTTCGACTCTGTTTTTTACTAAATTTTCATCTTTCGTAGAAAATTTTAAGGAGATATAAATTGAGAAAGACTGATACTTTGAAAGAAGAAATTGACTTTCCTTACTTTTAAATTATTAATCACTATAAAAAATGAATGATAGGTAAACAAAATGAATAATATTGTGTTTGCTCCCTGCTTATAAAGGCTATACAAGGACTAATTTTAATTTGAGCTAGTAGAATTATTTCAATAATATATCATTTGTTTTAAAAAAAGAACTGATATCTACTAAAAAACAACTTTTCAAAAGTAAAAAAAAAGCCAAGCAAAAAAAAAAAAAAAAAAAAAAAAAGAAAAGAAAAGAAAAGAAAAAAGGTGAAAGTTGTGGCTAAAAAATAGTGTGATATCAAATTTCCAAGCTTATCTTACGGTACTTATTTAACATTTTTTGATAAAAATTTACCATATGTAAGTCGAGTACCTAAGTATGGGTTGATAGAAAGCCTTTTCTCCTTTACTAAATACATCATAACGTGTTTCTGAAAATTAATTTTTTTTTAATTATGCATGATGGGCTTGGCGGCCATCTTTCCATATTTTACACAAATTTCTAAGCACTCAAGCTCGTAACATATTTGTATTATTAAGAATTTCGAACTTCTAGTTTTAGCTACAGACAGATAAATTAAGAAATTTTTTTATTTTGAAAAACAAATTGATTTTTACTGCTTTAACTAATTAATTAACCCCCTCCGAAAAAAGAGAATCATAAGATGAAACCTGAAGTTACTTCAGCTTTATTTTTAGACACAAATTTTTAGGCACTCATTTCCATAAATTAAAAGAATAAAATGTTTGCTTTAGTAACAATTTCGAACTTCCAATCTTAACAATGAACTTGTGTTCTTAGAAATTTGTGTAAAATATGGAAAGATGGCCGCCAAGCCCATCATGCATAATTAAAAAAAATTTAATTTTCAGAAACACGTTATGATGTATTTAGTAAAGGAGAAAAGGCTTTCTATCAACGCATACTTAGGTACTCGACTTACATATGGTAAATTTTTATCAAAAAATGTTAAATAAGTACCATAAGATAAGCTTGGAAATTTGATATCACACTATTTTTTAGCCACAACTTTCACCTTTTTTCTTTTCTTTTCTTTTTTTTCTTTTTTTTTTTTTTTTTTGCTTGGCTTTTTTTTTTACTTTTGAAAAGTTGTTTTTTAGTAGATACTACATATTGGGATCATTCCTATGTTAGAATTTCTGAAAAATTTTTGCAGATCTACACCGATCATGACCCCTAGAACCCAAAACCCCCCTCAGTAAAAAACTTTATATATCTATCTATCTATATATATATATATATATATATATATATATAACTTTCTTCTGGACACGATAACTTTCGTAATTCTGCACCAATCTCTTCCAAACTGATACATAAAATCAATGGGCATAAAATCTTGGTCAAGTTCGTTAATGGGCAAAATCGGACCAAGGGGATGGAAATAGGGAGGGGTTTTGTGAAAACCGAAAACCCCCCATAACTTCTTAATTTTTCTACATATCAAATCAGTTTAAAGTTTTTATTACTTCTAAAAATAGGGCCAAAATTTTATGTATCACAGATTTTTGATAAAGTTAAAAATGGGCTCAAGGGGCGCAAAAATAGGGTTTTTGGGAGAAAAAAATTCATAACTTCGTCAATTCTCAAGATATCAATTCCAATTAATTTTATTATAAATTTCCTTAATATTATCTACAACTTTTATATTCACAAGTTTTTGATAGGACCAATTCGTACCGCAAAAAAAATTAAAAACGAAAACCAAAAAGGCGTTTGAAGACGTAAAAAATCCATAACTCCATCAATTCAAAAGATATAAAATCCCCATGAATTTATCATATATCTTCTTAATATTGTCTACAACATCTATATAGACAGGTTTTGGATAGGACCAATTCTTACAGCAAAAACAAATTAAAAATACATAGCGGTTGAAGAAAAAAATTATCTAAGTAAGGGTGTATTCAAATCCAAACTGCTTATTTTCTGACTCATTTTACAATTCATTTTTGCTCTCAAAGGCGTTTTGGTACGTTTTCTTACTCAGAAACTATATAATGTACCGTAATGATCGATTTTTTGATAGAGGCAGAATATATTTTTAAAAATGCTGTTAAAGTGGGCATTTTGAACCGAATTTCCCGAAGCGGATTGTGTTGGAAAAATCATTGCATTAAGGATGCACTCAAATCCAAACTGCTTATTTTCCGACTCATTTTTAAATTCATTTTTGCTCTCAAACGCATTTAATTGGTAGATTCGCTTATTCATAAACTATATAATGCACCGCAATGATCGATTTTTTGATAGAGGCAGAATATATTTAAAAAAAATTATGTCAAAGTGGGCATTTTGAACAGAATTTCTCGAAACGAAAAATATTGCCCTATTGAGAAAATAATTGTTTATTAATCAAGTTTTAATTAATTGAAAGAGAAATAAAAACACAGGTCGCTTATAAATCTTTTCAAAAATCACGTCAGCATGTTTCATATTTTTTTTTTATTAAAAATGAATCTGAAAATGTGCCAGAAAATTTCGAGTTGTTGAGCATGGAAAAATATTTTTTTTAATATCGCCTTAACATGATTCTGATAAAACCAGCTAATTTATAAAAATGAAATAAAAACTCGTCAAATGCAGACAGATAAAACTGTTAAAGTGGATTTATATCTAATAATGATTTAGTTTTTGTTGGTGAAATTAGTATACTTAACTTCGAAATCTACCTCTGCCTGTAGGCCGGGCCGGCAGGGATTTTTTTTTTCCCTTTTTAAGACCCCTGTGATTAGAAGAGATTTTATCTCACATTTGAAGAAACTTTCGTCTTTAGAAAGGAAAATTTCTAGAAATTTTTATGTTTGATTCGCGTCGTGTTATGAAGGAAAAAACTCATGCGTAAAAGTTCAGTTTCTAATAGGGAAAAGTACAATGCAGAAAAGTTGGCGGAACACTCCTGTGATTTGATTTGACAAAAATGCATCTTCATATTTAGTAAGGATTTTAGGTAATTTTTATGTTAGATTGGTGAGTTTTCTATATTTTCGCGGAAAATGAGAAAATCAAATCAAAGCTTTTTTTGTGTGTGTGTTTGAATGAAAGAAAAAGTTACGGAAAAAATCCTTCAATTTACTGATTTCTTTCTTTCTTTCTTTCTTTTTTTTTCTTTTCTTGGAGAGAGAGTGTAAAAGGAACCCAGTTTCTATTTTTTATCCCAATTTAGTAAAAATTTTGCCATCTGTGGTACAGATTTTTGACATCCCTAAAAAGAATCAGGTTTTAGTCTTTTAGCTCAATATAGAAAATATGTCCATAGAAATTTCTAAATTTTTTACGAATGTTTTATGTGATTTTTAGCGTATTTTTATCTTTTACGGCCATTTTTTCACATTCCAGTTACAATCTTTTGGCTCGATATAATCAATTTTCTCTCAGCGATTTTTGAATTTTTGCCCAATTTCTTATAAGATTTTTACACTTTTTTTCGCGTTTTGCGGAGTTTTTTTTATATATTTTTTCTGAAACCGAAGAATTATCCAGTAGATTTTGCTGCTGTCATAATTAAGCTGAAGTGGAAAAATAACAAATTTGTTCCTGTAGCAACGTGAGCTACGATGCTGGAAAATTTTACTTTTATCTGGACACTATCACTTTTATCGAAAAAAATCATCGAAATTCGAAAAATATCGAAAAATTCAATGATTGTTTGATTGAAGATCGGAGCCTGAATATCCGGAACAGGTTTACGCTGCGGAAGGCAGTGAAAGCCCCAATGGAGAACTCCAAAAAATAGGTTCTTTTTCTAAAAAAGCAATTAGCGAAGCTCTGCTAGTAGATTAAATAAATACACAATGTTATGTATAGCTAACATAAGTAATTTATCGAGACAAGAGAAATGAAATGTTCAAAATGAAACAGGTCGAACATAAGGGGATAGGCGGCATATGCAATGCACATAGATGCCCGCTTATTGGGGTCCCCAACGAGATTAAGAAGCATATATTTTTTGAACATTCGAAAAAAAAATGAGGCTTAAAAGTTTTGAATCTTGAGTTCCGAATTTTCCTCACTTTTAAGAGCGGCCCCAAAAAAGAAAATTTATAAAGTATTTAGAGACTTCAAAGCTTCTTTCATCTGGGCACCTTTAAAAAGAATGGTAGCTATAGAAAAAAAGGGCATGTCTGTTTTGGTTAAAAGAAGTAATAGTATTAAGAAAGTTTTTAACCTTATTGGGGCCCCAACAAGATTAAAAAGCGCATTTTTAAAACATTTGAATAATAAAAATTGGGTCGAAAAGTTTTGAATCTTGAGTTCCAACTTTTCCTCACTTTTATATAGGGCCACAAAAAAGTCAATTAAAAAAGTATTTAGAGCCTGCAAATTTTCTCTCATCTGGGAACCTTTAAAGAGAATGCTGGCTATAGAAAGAAAGTACATATCTGTTTTGGTCAAAAGAAGTAATAGTATTAAGAAAGTTTTGAACCTTGTTGGGGCCCCCAACGAGATTAAAAAGCATATTTTTAAAACATTTGAATAAAAAGATGGGGCATAAAAATTTTGAATCTTAGGCTCCAACATTTCTTCACCTTTATAGGGGGCCCTAAAAAAGACAATTAAAATAGAATTTAGAGTCTGCAAAATTTCTTTGCATCTGGGAACCTTTAAAAAGAATGGTAGCTATAGAAAAAAAGGGCATGTCTGTTTTGGTCAAAAGAAGTAATAATATTAAAAAAGCTTTGAACCTTGTTGGAGCCCCCAACGATATTAAAGAGCACATTTTTAAAACATTTGAATAATAAAAATTGGGCCTAAAAGTTTTGAATCTTGAGTTCCAACTTTTCCTCACTTTTATAGGGGGCCCCAAAAAAGTTAATTAAAAAAGTATTTAGAGCCTGCAAAATTTCCTTCATCTGGGCACCTTTAAAGAGACTACTGGCGAAAGCACAAGAAAGAAAGCACATATCTGTTTTGGTCAAAAGAAGTAATAGTATTAAGGAAGCTTTGAACCTTATTGGGGCCCCTCAACGAGATTAAAAAGCATATTTTTAAAACATTTGAATAAAAAGACGGGGCCTAAAAGTTTTGAATCTTAGACTCCAACTTTTCCCATCTTTATAGGGGACCCTAAAAAAGACAATCCAAAAGAATTTAGAGCCTGCAAAATTTCTTTCATCTGGGAACCTTTAAAGAGAATGCTGGTTATAGAAAGGAAGCACATTTGTTTGAAGGAACTGATAGTATTAAGAAGTTTTGAAACTTATTGGGACTCCCAACGAGTTTAAAAAGCATGTTTTTTAAGCATTTGAATAAAAAAGTGAGGCCTAAAAGTTTTTAATCTTGGGCTCCAACTTTTCCTCCCGTTTATAGGGGGCCCGAAAAAAGACAATTCAAAAAGAAATTAGAGCCTTCAAAATTTCTTTCATCTGGGAACCTTTAAAGAGAATACTGGCTATAGAAAGAAAGTGCATATCTGTTTTGGTCAAAAGAAGTAATAATATTAAGAAAGTTTTGAACCTTGTTGGGGCCCCCAATGATATTAAGAAGCATATTTTTAAAACATTTGAATAATAAAAATGGGGCCTAAAAGTTTTGAATCTTGAGTTCCAACTTTTCCTCACTTTTATTGGGGGCCCCCCAAAAGACAATTTAAAAAGTATTAAGAGCGTGCAAAATTTCTTTCATCTGGGCACCTTTAAAAAAGAATAATGACTATAGAAAGGAAGCACATTTGGTTGAAGGAAGTAATAGTATAACGAAGTTTTGAAACTTATTGGGTTCCTAAGTGAGATTTAAAAGCATATTTTTTAAAAATTTGAATAAAAAAATGGGCTTAAAAGTTTTGAATCTTGGGCTCCAATTTTTTCGCCCTTATATAGGGGGCCCTAAAAAAGACAATTCAAAAAGAATCTAAAGCCTGCAAAATTTCTTTCATCTGGGCCCCTTTAAAAAAATGGTTCCTGTAGAAAAAAAGCGCATATCTGTTTTGTTTGATGGAAGTAATAGTATTAAAGAAGTTTTAAACCTTTGGTTTCATCTTTTTCGCCCATTGATAGGTGCACCCCAAAAATACTAAAATGCCATTTTATTTTTTAAGTAGAACTTGCAGCCTTCAAAAACTTTTATAAAGAATGGTGGATATAGAAGAAAAGCACAATATCTCTGTTTTCTATTTCTAAATCTGATCAACATCTTTGACAAAAAAAAAAAAAAAAAAAAAAAAAAAAGAATTTCGATAAAACAAAATAAAATGTTATTAAAAATACATAAAAAAAAAAATCTGCTGAAAGGTACAATAGCTCACTACTGGGCCCCTGATTCTGCCCCCCCCCCAAATGGGGGTATGGGGGGCGGGCGCTACGGCCCTGCAAACAAGAAGTCACTGTGTATCTTACAGATACGAGGAAACAATCGAGTGTTAAAAAGAAAAGTTAATGAATATCATTCACAGTCAGCTCTTCCGCGCATATATAGTGCCTGACTTCCGACTTAGCCAAAATTCTGAAGAGATTATCTAAGGTGTCATCACTGTGCACAAATATGGGACTAACAAGAAAGACAAGTGCGATGCATGACAAATATATGTATAATTGAATTGACCTAAATAGTAAGAAGTAAATTTTTTTACCATTTAACTCCGACCATTTTGGCAGGTAAAAGAGTTTAGTCCCTTCAACCCTCCGCACCCCCATATTTCGGTGTGGCATGGAGATGCGAATGAAAAAGGAAAATTAATAAGCTACTTTTACAGTCAACTCTTCAGCACCGGATTTCTGATTTGGCCGAAATTGACTTGAGATTAGCTGTGGTGTTACTGTGCATTAACATACTTCCGCATTGACAATCTTGGCGCCCGCCGACTATGAGAGAAATTAAAAAAAATCCTTAAATTAAACTATTTTAGTTTTGTCGAATTTATTTGTAGGTCTCTTGAACTGAGTATATATGTTTTCATTTATCGAGTAAAACAGGGATGGAGCTATTTTTCAGTCATTTGAAAATGTATTTTGTGGTTTCAAGTAAATTTGGTCGCAGGACTGAGGAGGATATTGGATTAACGAGAAAAACAAATTCTTGGCATGCCAGAAAAAAAAAAAATTATCTGAAAAAGAAGGACTATCAGCCCTTTTTTCATTTCACTGCGATCTCGTCAGAGGTGGAATGGAGCTGTAACCTCATAACCCCTGTCCCCATTGACTCCTTTGGTGTATGCTGGGGCATCACTGTGCACTAATATATCGGACTAACCAGAATAGCTGCGTCGCACAATAAAAAATAAAAAATTAATCTCAAAAGAAAGAAAAAAACAGGAGATTTTTCTAATTTCATTTTTGATCATTTCGAAAGGGGGCCTGTAACCCCATCAGCCCCTTCCCCTCATCAGATATACTGTGATGTAACTGTGCGCTGATATGAGACTAGCCAGAACGTCTAGTTCGTTGTATTGCCGAAAACAATTGCATTACAAATTTATCTCAAACAAAAATAAAAATATCATCACATTTTTTATTTCATTTTCGACTATTTTGGGAGGGGTCTGTAACCCCATCACCCCCTTTCTACTTCTTTGGGTATAATGTGGTGTCACTGTGCCCTAATATGGAAGAGAGCGGCTAGTCTGTTGAATGATAGGAGAAAGAAAATACAAATTTATCTCAAACAGAAAGGAAAAAAGCAATATTTTTTTATTTCATTTTCGACTATTTCGGGAGGATTCCATCAGCCCCCTCCCTATCTTCGGGTATACTGAGATGTCAATCTGGAGTAATAATGGTGTTAACGGGAATGGCTCTTTCGCTGTATGGCAGAAGAAAAATTACAAATTTATCTCAAACAAGAAGAAAAAAATGAGCCTTTTTTCATTTCATTTTCGACTATTTAGGAAGGGGGCACCTATATTGAGATGTCAATCTGGAGTAATAATGGTGTTAACGAGAATGGCACTTTCGCTGTATGGCAGAAGAAAAATTACAAATTTATCTCAAACAAGAAGAAAAAAATGAGCCTTTTTTCATTTCATTTTCGACTATTTAGGAAGGGGGCACCTATATTGAGATGTCAATCTGGAGTAATAATGGTGTTAACGAGAATGGCTCTTTCGCTGTATGGCAGAAGAAAAATTACAAATTTATCTCAAACAAGAAGAAAAAAATCAGCCTTTTTTTCATTTCATTTTCGACTATTTAGGAAGGGGGCACCCCATTAGCCCCTTTCACCTCTTTGGGCATAATGTGGTGTCACTGTGCACTAGTATGGAACTAAAGAGAAGAGAGCGGCTAGTCTGTTGAATGACAGTGGAAAAATACAAATTTATCTCAAACAAAAAGGAAAATATCAGCACTTTTTCATTTCATGTTCGATTTTTTGGGAAAGTGCTGTAACTCCATTAGCCCCCTTCTACCTTTTTGGGTATAATGTGGTGTCACTGTACACTAATATGGAACTACAGCGAAGGGAGTGGCTAGTCTGTTCAATGATAGGGGAGAAAATGCAAATTTATCTCAAATAGACAGAAAAAAATCAGCACTATTTTTTCACTTCATTTTCGACTATTTCGAAAGGAGGGGGCTGTAATTCCATCAGCGCCCTCCCCATCTTTGGGTATGCTGTGATGTCAATGTGGGCTAATATGGCGTTAATGAGAATGGCTATTTTGCTGTATGACAGAAGAAAAAAATACAGATTTATCTTTAAAAAGTAAGGAAAAACACTTTTCATTTAAATTTTCGACTATTTCTGGTTGGTAGGGGGGGTCTGTAACCCCATCACCCCCTTTCTACTTCTTTGGGTATAATGTGGTGTCACTGTGCACTAATATGGAACTAAAGAGAAGAGAGCGGCTAGTTTGTTGAATGATAGGAGAAAAAAAATACAAATTTATCTCAAACAGAAAGAAAAAAAGCAATATTTTTAAATTTCATTTTAAGGCTATTTCGGGAGGAGGGGGCTGTAATTCCATCAACCCCCTCCCCATCTTTGGGTATGCTGAGGTGTCAATATCGACCAATATGGTGTTAACGAGAATGGTTATTTCGCTGTACGGCAAAAGAAAAATTACAAATTTATCGCAAACAAGAAGAAAAAAATCAGAATTTTTTTCATTTTATTTTCGACTATTTAGGAAGGGGGCACCCCATTAGCCCCTTTCACCTCTTTGGGTATAATGTGGTGTCACTGTGCTCTAGTATGGAACTAAAGAGAAGTGAGAGGCTAGTCTGTTGAATGATACAAATTTATCTCAAACAAAAAGGAAAATATCAGTACTTTTTCATTTCATGTTCGATTTTTTGGGAGAAGGCTGTAGCTCCATTACCTACCTTCTACCTTTTTGGATATAATGTTGTGTCACTGTACACTAATATGGAACTACAGCGAAGGGAGCGGCTAGTCTGTTCAATGATAGGGGAGAAAATGCAAATTTATCTCAAATAGATAGAAAAAAAATCAGCACTATTTTTTCATTTCATTTCGACTATTTCGAGAGGAGGGGGCTGTAATTCCATCAGCCCCCTCCCCATCTTTGGGTATGCTGTGATGTCAATGTGGACTAATATGGTGTTAACGAGAATAGCTATTTTTCTGTATGATAGAAGAAAAAATTTTAGATTTATCTTTAAAAAGTAAGGAAAAAACACTTTTTCATTTAATTTTATGACTTTTTCTAGTTGGGGGGGGGAGGGGGCTGTAATCCCATCAACCCCCTTTCTCTTCTTTGGTGTGAATATGGACTAATATGGAACTAAAGCGAAGGAAGCGCATAGTCTGTTGAACGATAGGGGGGAAATGCAATTTTATCTTAAACAGACAGAAAAAATTCAGCACTATTTTTTCATTTCATTTTCGACCATTTCGAGAGGAGGGGGCTGAAATTCCATCAGCTCCCTAATCAATACAACCTAGACTAATATGGTGTTAACGAGAATGGCTATTTTCCTGTGTGGCAGAAGAAAGAATTACAGATTTATCTTTAAAAAGTAAGGAAAAAACCCTTTTTCATTTAATTTTTCGACTATTTCGGGAGGAGGAGGAGGAGGGGGGTATAACCCCGTCAGCCCCCTTTCTCTTGTTTTTTGTCAATGTGGACTAATATGGGACTAATGAGAATGTTCTAGCCAGCTGTATGATTGAAAAAAATTACAAAATTTTCCAAAAAAGAAAGACGAAAAGTCAGCATTTTTTCATATCACTTTCGTTAGTTTACTACCTAGTTGAACAATTATTTGCATAAAAGTACAAAAAAATTGGTTTGGACTCAAATTTCCACTTAATTTCAGAACTACCCATTTATAGATTATTAACCATTCACAAATATATTCAGGGAAGATGATGGGGGGTAATTACTTTTTTTTCTTTCTTAATACTGTGTGGGTATCGTGTGAAAGCTCTCGCCGAACTCAAAAATACACCTGTTTTAATTTTATTAGGTATTAGATTTTCAGAGATATCGTCGAAAATGTAATGCAAATATATGTCTCCTCCTCCCCCTCTATTTCCGAATCTACTGCAACTAAAATTATGAAAAAATTAGCGGTAGTACAAGTTTATTTAAACCTTGTAGGAAAACTATGACGATTATCCTAGGTCACACAGTTTTTGAGGAAATCACAATTTTTCGTTACACAAATTTCACTTTGCGGGCTCTCAGCAAGGGAGTTGAGGGGTACTCGAGGTACCTATCTTCGCGGTCGCGGAAGTATAAAAGGATTGTTAATAATGATTAAAAAAACTGACGGTAATTAGCCAAGATATTAACCTTTAAAGTCTCAGGCGGTTTGGACATACATAAAGACACGTATGGCGTACTCTATACGCCATTGACTTTTAAAACCTAGATAACAACTTTTAATGAATACTTGTGTAATGCAATGCCCAGTAGTAGTATAAAAGCAATGGCGGTATTCATTCCTTTTTTAGTCATCATAAACAGATTTGGATTAAAAAAAAGAGTTACACACAATAACAATGTTTGATAATATTTAGGTTTCATATCTCTCTTAAAATTTCGTGGTTATATCCATATACATTTCTAGTATATATAGCTATACCCAACCCTCCGTTGTATAGTTTTCTACAAATTTTTATTATTCTTTTTGCAACGATTTTTTGTAATATTACAGTTACAAGTTAATATATTTATTGTACGGAACACTCTGTACGCGAGTAATACTCGCACTGGACCGATTATAAAAATAAGCATTAATGCTTGTACTTTATTTTAAGGAGAAATATGTTGAAATTTTATCGTGGTATATTATCACAATTAAAAGATAAATTGAGTAAAATTTCATTTGTGCATTTTCTACGATTTAACGAAATCCAAAAATTACCGCAATAAAATAATAGTATATGTTAAATTTATTATTTTTTATTCTTTTCTTCCACTATTTAAGCTTTCTTTCTACGTATCCTTACTTTACTTCTTTGACTTATGCATAAGCTTAAAAACGAAATTCTACTCTCTCTATATAGTTCTTGTGTTGCAATTTATATTAAAACAACAACAACAACAGAACATTAAAAACATTTACATAGAGAAGTTGAAGTTAAATATATGAAAAATATTTTTTATTAAATAATATATTTAAATTAATACAACATATAAATTACCGCATTAAACATCACAAAAATACATAAATGAGCGTGTTTTATCTGTGATAACTGACGCTTCATCAATCATTATTTCAGCCTAATGTTCGTGATGTTAGAAAATAGTGCTGCAGCCTGTATTTATAGTGTAGGGCGGAGGTGTAAAAATCTAGGCGCCAGCGGGCAGTTTCTCACCCCTAAATTTTATTCATTATTTTTCATCTAAATGTTTTGCAAGAATGCTAATAAAATTTAAGCGAATAAAACTAATAAAATTTAGTGGTGAGAGACTGCCCGCTGGCACCTAGATTTTTACACCCCTGGTGTACGGCTTTGCCTGAGTCCAACCATTTGACGAGCAGAAAATTGGTACATCTTACGCGCAGTATTACAGAATAAATGTTGCAACTAAAATAAAAAACTTTAGTGCCTACTTATACTTCATATTATAATAATTACACTGAACCTAAATAAATTTGAATTTAAAGCATTTTTATATTTTTAATACAAAGTTGTATTTAGCTAATACAAAATTTAGAAAATTTCAACAGTACAGTAAAACTTAGTTAATTCGAACTTGTTTAATTCGAAGTTTTAGATAATTCGAATTTTTCGTACGATTGCCCTTAAAATTTTGCGGTAAAAATTGTTCCTGAGACATTTGAGCTAAGGTGCAAAATATTTTAAAAGTTTATTTTAACACTCTTGTGGGCGAGCGTCACATATACGTGCCGTATAAGGTGCTCAGAATCCTGGATTATTCACACCAGTTATTTTTGTTGTAAATTTTGTCTTATTTAATCAACGCATTTCACCGGTTAAATTAGGCTAAAATTTCTGTTTTGAAAAAACGTTGATAAAAGATTAAAAATTCAGTAAAAGACGCTTGTCGCGAAGGGGTTGAAGGTTCTTTTTTGAAGGTCATTCTAATGTAGAAGATTCTATTTTTGTACCAATTGATAGGTTGGAATCATATGCTATGACTCAAAGATTGCATTCAAAGAAGCAATCAAAAATGTCTGACATTTTTTTATGTGATGAATAATTAAGCTAATCAAAAAGGTTTGATTTAATAATAAAAAAAAAAATGTTGCAATATTCTTAAATAAAGTTTTTGTGTTAAATCTTTGATGGAGGAGTTTATCTTTTTTATTTATCTCTTCTTTTTTAGAGAATATATGTAATTCAAATTTTTGGATATTTCGAACTTTTCTCTGGATCCTTCAACTTCGAATTATCCAAGTTTAACTGTATGATCACCTAAAAAATACTTTTTGAACAATAAAAAGGAAATTTTATGTTCAGTTTATACAGACTAACATGAAACATATAATTGAACATTTCATGAAAAAATATTCAGGAGGTTTTGAGATATCCTACGCGTTATACCCCAAGACTTCATTTGGAGAAAAATGACTTCAAAGTTTCGGAAACGCCGCTTTTGCCATTGAGTGGGCATAATTCTAAAAGCCATAACTTCTGTTCTAATGGGAATTTCAAAGAAACAATTATACACTGCTCAAAACAATTAAAGGATAATTGAAGTTTTATATAAAATAAAGATATAAACGAAATTTTTTTTGCCGAAAATAGAAGAAGAGAATCACAAATGCAAATTTTTCTGGTTTTCAAACTGTGGAGTATGCAAATTTTGAGTTCGACTTCAAAAACGTCGCTTCAGCGGCAGCGAATGAAATTTGACTTTCAACTGGATAAAAGAGAATGAAGACAAGGATGATCGGCATTCAGTGATTGCTTTGTTTCGATGAGTACGATGTCTCAGCGAAGTCATTTGACAGATTCAGAAACTTTGAGAATTGTTGGTAGGTTAGAAGGGGGCCAAACTCAAGCCGAAATAGCGCAAGCCATTGGAGTGTCACAAAGTGTCATTTCCAGGATCTGGAACCGTTTTTTGGAGAGTGGATGTGCAGGCCGAAAACCAGGGCAAGGTCGTAGACGGGCAACAACGCCCAATGAAGATCGGTATTTAGCGTTAACAGCTCGGAGACACCGAACCATGAACGCTACTCTTCTCCAACAACACCTTCGCTCGGCTACAGGCACCACGATTTCAACTCAGACTGTCCGAAACCGGCTCCATGCTGTAGGTCTGTATGCTCGCCAACCGATGATATGTGTTAGATTAACATCAAGGCATCGTCGCGACCGCAGGGAGTGGGCAACCGAGCATGTCAACTGGAGGAGAAATGAATGGAGCAATATTCTGTTTTCTGACGAGCCCCGTTTTTCTGTGCATCCGGATAATAGGCGTATTTTCATCTGGAGGGACCGTGGCAGTAGGAATAATCCTGTGTTCGTGCACGAAAGTGTCAGATTTGGCGGTGGAGGAGTGTTGGTGTATGGTGGCATCTCCATTGACGGGCGCACTGACCTCTACATCATTCGAGATGGAGCTCTGACTGGTCGCCGATATAAGGATGAGATCCTCAGACCTATTGTAGTCCCTTACGCTGCAGCAATCGGAGATAACTTCATTTTAATGGACGATAACTGCAGGCCACATCGTGCAAACCTGGTGGAGGATTTCCTTTTCGAGGAAGGAATCGTTCGAATGGAATGGCCAGCGTGTTCTCCAGACATGAATCCAATCGAGCACGTTTGGGACGCTCTAGGAAGACGAGTTTCTGGCCGCCAACAACCCCCACAAACTCTCCAAGAACTGGAAAGAGCTCTTCTGGAAGAGTGGGGCAGAATACCCCAACTCGTCATTAATAGCCTCATTGAGTCCATGCCTCAAAGGTGTTCAACGTTACTGGCCGCCCGTGGAAACCATACCCCCTACTGAAAATGATTTTCTTTGAAGAAAACACCTTTTCTTATTCTTTTTTTCTCATATGCACAAATTGTGTTTTTTTCCTTTAGTACACAAATGCGCAATAAAATGCATTTTTTTCTGCCAAACATGTGTAATTTATTCTCATATAACCTATTATGTTTGTCGACCATGTATCAATCAGCTAAACAGTTTACCAGATACAAAATCCACCTAAAACTGCAATATCCTTTAATTGTTTTGAGCAGTGTATTAAAATGTTCAGAAAAGATAGAAGTTTAACATCTAAAAAAATTTACAATTTCGAAAATTTTGAAGCTGAATCCTGAGACCCCTTAAGTAGAAAAATTCATTTATATAAAGCGTGTCTTTTTTTCTTTTTTTTTTTTTTTTTTGAGGTATACAAATTTAAAATGAAATAAAACACATAAAAATAATGTTAATGGCTATGATATTGGTTTTATTAAATAAGTATTATTATGCCATTAGTGTTTAAAAATGATTTCGGGCATATGGACGCCCGGGCTGGATCGAATGAAGCCCAATCTGAAAGGAGGTCCAATTTTGGATCAATTTATCGAGCAGCTGGGGCCGATATCAGCAATAACGTGGCGAATGTTGATTTCCAAATGGTCCAACGTCTGTGGTTTATCGCCGTAGACCAGCGACTTCACATATCCCCACAGAAAATAATCCATTGGCGTGAGATCCCATGACCATGGAGGCCGGTTCACAGGTCCATTACGCGAAATTATGCGCTCAGCTCACCTAATGTCTCCCTCAATAAACTGATGGTGTTTTGCACAATTTGACAGCATAGTTCTGGCGTGAGTCTATTCAAGGTGAAATGGCAAAACATACTGAGCACAAATCATCTGTCAGCTATCTAAGTGACTGTGACTAGAAACAGTGTTGACAATTTCAAAACTACCTCTAAAAAAAGCACCCGTTACATACTCGTTTATATTCAAATGTATAGATTTTCATCTTAAAATATATTTTTTGGATTTGAGAAACTGTGTCAACCTGAAACAATTAAAGTTAACCCGACTCGAACCTAACCTGCAGTGAAAAAATATAAGTCAACCGGACCCACAACGAAAAATTTCTAGCCCGATCTGACTCAAGCCGCGACTTGGGTCGCGTTCAGTTTCCCGATCTGATACAGGACTGGAGGAAAATTTTTGTCCTCCGTATTCCGACTTGAACCCAAAATACATCAACTCGAAATACTTCAATCCAAGTTGACTTGAAACCCACAATCATAGAACATTGATCATCAAATTAATGTAATTATGGAAAAGTAGTATACAGGGCTGGAAAAAAGTTTAAGACAGACCACATGATAATTTTGTTGCTTAGAATAAAATTCCGAAAAGAGCTATATACACTCTAGAATTGGGAGAAGTGAAAAGCTCACTCTTTAAAGAGTGACAGGCATTTTTACTCTTTTTGGAGTGAATTTTATAAAAATACCCTCCCTAAAGAGTGGAATTTTCCACTCTCTAGAAAGAAGTGAAATGTCTCACTCCTGAAAGAGTGACTTACGTATGCATTGCTTATTAACCAATCAGAGCAGCAAGGTGACGACACCCTTAAAAGATAAGAAAAATGATCACTTTTTCGTCCGCCATTTTAGGATTAACAGATTAGGATATCATTAAAATTATTCTTTATGGAATACATAAAATAAAGGTAAGTCTTATTTAATTTTAAGCATTTATCCGTGTAGATATGTGAAACGTTAAGATTATTAGCTAAATAGTTGTATGTTGTATAGAAAAGATTTATCGTTAGAGTGTTCAAAATTGATTGTCTGTTATATTTCTTCATGTAGCGGTTTGAAATGTAATTCTTTTAACAATTGAATACGCACTAGAGATCTGCACGGAACGGCTCGGGCCGATTTTCACTCACGGAACTCGGGCTGGGCCTGGGCCACACTTTTTTCTGAAGGCTCGGGCCGAGCCTAACTTATTTTTTCTGTACAAAGCCGGGACTGGTTCATTGCGAGTCTTCACTGACCAAAAATTTCAGTCCTAATTTTGACCCAGCCCGTATGAAAATCATTGTGTCAGCGTAGCCTGGTCCATTCAAAGGTCAGTAAAATTAGGCCTGGTCCAAACATTTTTGCAAAAGATGCATACATTTTCAAATGGCCATTATTCTACACTTAAACATTAAAATTTATTCTTTTTAAAGAACACTAGATTTCTGCGCTTATTAAAATATAGCTAAATTAAAACATAATAAAACGTGTGAAAAAGAACCTGCCTATGACGGAACCAGTTTTAAACTCACTAACGTGTTGATCCATGCATAATTAATATACTAATACATAAGAAAAGAATATATAATACATTTACACTCGCTAAGAAGGAAACTTGTCTATAAATGCATTTTTTTTTTCTTTTCTATGCAATTCCGTCTTACTGTATAGCTTTTTTCAGATTTTTAATACTTCTAAGAAAAAAAAATCAATGTTTTGTTGAAATTCACTCGGGCCGTGCTTTTAACTTTTTTTTCGTGCCGGCCCGGGCTCGGGCCAAACTTTTAAGTTTTTTACCGGTCCGGGTCGGGCCAATTTTTTTTCTACAGGCCGGGCCGGGCCGAATTTTTCTATGAGTCGGGCCGGGCCCGGGCTTGGAAATTTCAGCACTTGCAGACCTCTAATACGCACAATTCTAAGCAAATTGGAATTGGTTCGGAAAATGTGAATAAAAGAAAATGAGTAAATATTTTATTCTTCTCTTTCAATGCTGCGTTGCAAATTATTTTTGCCAAAGATCAAAACAAAAAAGTTTTATCTCTTTCGTTTGAAAGGGTGACTGACTCATAAGAGAAGAATATCTGGAAGTTTAAATTTCGTAGGAGACACATTCGAAAACATTAATTTGCCGTTACATGAGATTTTTTTAAAATTATTATTACTGATTTCGGATTATATACAGTTAAGAGTATTTATTGTTTCGGAGTTAAATATGATATTTGATGTTTATGCTATTACGAAAAGGTTGGTACAGTGAAACCCTACTGTGCGACCAACTCTAATAAGCGACCACCTCCCTGAACGATCATTTTTTCATGGAACGAAATTTATTCCCATAGGCTCAATACTAATTTTACATCCATTCAGAGACCATCCGAGTTGAAATACCCTCCATGAGAGATCAGTTTCTTTGAAGAAAATAAAATAAATTCCGTTTTTTCCTGGTCGCTTGAAGAAGGTTTTATTAAAAAAATAATTCCGGAGAGTGCATTATTCATCAAACTTCTGAACTAAGTTTAGATTTTTTTTATCCAGGTAACTTTTAAGTGTTTGTAAGAGTTTTTAAGTCCCTTTGTGCCTTTTTAGGCAATGAATTTAACTCTGATTACAAATTAAGAATGACGGTCAATAAACTCCTCTGCCCTATTCTGTCGGAAGTATTAGGAAAAGGAGAGTTCTGGGACAGGAGGGGGGACCGTCCCTCCTCACGCAGCACGCAGGTCCCCCCTCCGATCCCGCACCCTCCCATCCCTCCTCTCGTGCTCCCTCCCATCCCTCTTCAACTATCCGTGCCGCCTCCGCCACCACAGCACCGCCCCCTAGCGGGAAAAATGGCGTTTTTAGAGTATTTTTCTGCTATAACATGAGAGTTGAACGTTAGATCGACTAGATTATCATACTATAAGATGAAAATTAAATTTACATTTGAATTTTGAACAATCTTTTCCTTAATGAGTATTATTAATTAAGCAAAACAATGGAAAATAACAATTTTTAAGGGAAACAGCTGATTTCTGCAGATTTTCTTTTAACTGTAAGATCACAATATCGACTTAAATGGAGAAAGTTAAACATATATTTGAATTTTAAACAATCTTTACCTTAATGAGTATTATTAATTAAGCAAAACAGTGGAAAATAATCAATTTCTTAGGAAAAAAGCTGATTTCTGTAGATTTTATTCAACTAGAAGATCAGAATATCAACCTAAATGGAGAAAGTTAAACATATATTTGCTTTTTGGGCGATTAACACCTTAATGAGCATTATTAATTAAGCAAAATAACAAAAATATCAATTTTTAATGGAAAAAAGAAGATTTCAGTACATTTTATTCAACTGCAAGATCAGAATATCAACTTAAATGGAGAAAGTTAAACATATATTTGAATTTTGAACAATCTTTACCTTAATGAGTATTATTAATTAAGCAAAACAGTGGAAAATATCAATTTCTTAGGAAAAAAGCTGATTTCTGTAGATTTTATTCAACTACAAGATCAGAATATCAACTTAAATGGAGAAAGTTAAACATATATTTGATTTTTGAGTGATTAACACCTTAATTAGTATTATTAATTAAGCAAAACAAAGGAAAATTATAATTTTTAAGGAAACAAGCTGATTTCTTTATTTATTTTTTTTTTCCAACTATAAGATGAGAAAATCCACTTAAATGAGAAATGTTAAGCACACATTTAAGTTTTTGAACGGCTATTAACCTTAATGAATTTTAATACTTAATTTTTTATACATAAACCATTACTTAATAAATTTAATGCTTTCTGATTCAATGAAATTCAGTGATTTTTTCAGTTTTTAAACCAATTCTTGCATATTTTGTATTTATTATTACTTAATTTCCCAACCTCTAAAAGCATTTGAAGAAAAACACGATACTCCGTTTAACATTTGAAAGAAATATTCGAAAAATGACCCCTTCGCTAACCCCAAATCTTCCCCTCAAGCAGGGAATGCGAACAATAGAATGTTATACCAGCTTATTGGTGTATTTTCATATCACAAGAACGCAGATTTTGATATGGTCAGTAAACACATGATTGTAATCTGAGTTATTCTACCCATATTATTAATCAAATTATCATATGGTTCATCTTTAGTTTTGAACAATCATCACCTTAATGATTATTATTAATTAAGCAAAACAATGGAAAATTTTCAATTTGAAGGATAAAAGCTGATTTCTTACGAATTTTTCAACTGTAACACTGGAATATCGACTTCTAAGAGAAGAGTTATACATATATTTTAGTTTTTAACAACAAAAACTTAATAAATATCATTAATTAAACAACAACAACAACAAAAAAGAAATTATAGATTTTCAAGAAAAAGACGAATTTTTACGCAAATTTTCAACATTGAAATACACTTGTTTATATATTTTTACAAGATACTAATTATATTGTTAAACTTTAGCTATCTTTAGAAGATTGATTGTATTTATATCGTGTTCATATTTATATCTATTCACATCATGACTACATTTGAGATCTTACAACCAATAGTATAAATTTCTTTTCTATATGGAAAATGGAAATGAATAAAATTGTTTTATCAGATCATTTGATCATTGATACATTCGAGATTTTGAACATATATCCAGATTTTGAATGAACAACACCTTAGTGAATATTAATAATTAAGCAAAACAATGGAAAATATCAATTTTTAAGGAAAAAGATAAGAATATCAACTTAAAGAGGAAAGATACGAGGATTTCAACTTAAAAGGGAAATTTAAACATTTATTTTAGCTTTTGACAAACCATTACCTTAATGAATTTTATTAATTGAACAAATAACAAAGAAAAATGTTATTTTTTAATGAAAAAAGACAAATTTAAACGAATTTGATTAACTTTTACACTAGTTTGAGATTTTTTCATTCTTTTAGATGCTAACTATGTAGAATTTTAATCTCTAAACGAGACACACTTCAAGAAATACTCATTACTAAACAAAATAAATTAATTTTAATCTAATCAATAACTGAAAATTTCACATTTTAAAAATATTTTCATGAATGTACATAAAAGATACGAGTTTACAAACTAATATCTATGTTTTATTAAATTTAACTGGATTTTTCTATATTCGAACTTAATTTTTATACACAAAGCATTATTTAATGAAATTCAGTACTTTCAAATTTAACGAAATTCAGCGATTTTTCACTTTTCAAACCAATCCTACGACTTAAAAAACAACAGCGCTTACTATAATTTTATAGCTTTGAGTGAAACGAGTCGAATTTTTTATACTGTTTGCTGTTTTCGTTATATGAAGACGTCAGCTTATATTCTCTAGTTTAACTAAAAAGAGTAATATGCAAGAAATGTCTTTAACAGAGGAAGATTCAAGTCAATCTTACTTAAAGGATATGAATTCAGCTATACCAAGTCAAGAAGCACATGCTTCGAACATTGAAATATTACCCTCTTCACCAGAACAACTAAAACCAGCTTTTTCTTGCAATCAGTGCGAGAAATCCTATTCAAAAAAGAATGCATTAAACAGAGATCAAATATCCCATTTGGAGAAAAAACCCTTTGAATGTGAAATATGCTCAAAGACATTCATTCACAGCAGTGATTTAAAACGACATAGTGTAACTCATTCCAGGACATCTACTACATATAAATGCGATCAATGCGGGAAAGATTATTTACAAAAGTTTCTGTTAACAACTCACAAGAGATCTCATAAGAAGTTTTATGATTGTGATAAATGTTCCAACTCTTTTTTAACAAAGTCTGCTTTAACTAAACATAAAAAAGTTCATCCCAAGGAATATGAATGTAAATACTGCAACATTAAATTGTACGATGAAGTTGAATTTTTACATCATAAAAAAGTTCATCCTAAGAAATATAGTTGTAAACACTGTAAAATTATCTTTTATCTCCAGAGGGAGTTTATTCATCATCTGATCAACATGCATAAATAAAAAATGCAAACTTTGTTAAGTCATAAACTTGATTTGAATATCTGTATATTTTAAAAATGTATATGTCCTCCTATAACTGTTGAAAATGATGAATAAATATTGTTTAACTGAAAAAGCTTTTGTCGTTTATTTTTGCCATATAAACTTGTGATTTTTCCTGACTCTATCTCATCAAGTCAAAACGATTTTACTAAAATTTTAAAATACATATTGTATATTTTTTTAAGTTTATAATTTTTTTAATTTCTTATCGAATGAAACATGAGTTAACTATATTTATTAATTTCATATTAAAAACCTAACGTTTTCCATATAATTTTATTATGTTCCGTCTAAATTTTATCTACCCAATTAAATTCTATAATCCCTTCTTATTAGCAAACATTACTATTTAACTGGAAATTTCACATTAATGTTTTTCTTTTTTCATGATTGTACATATAAAAATAAGAGTTTACAAACTAATTTCCATAATTTATCACATTTGAACTTAATTTTTATACTCAAAACATTATTTAATCAAATTTTTATACTTTCTGATTCAGTGAAATTCGATGATTTTTCATTTTTTAAACCAATACCACAATATTTATCGACATTGGACTTGATTCTTCCCTTGTATATTTTTACATTACACAATTAAGATAGATATAGACTTAGGACAGCAATAGAGTTAAAAATTGATTATACTCAATTTTCACCTTATATGAATTGGTCCTACATGACATTTCTTATTGTTACAATCACTTGATATATTAAAATTAGTCCGAGTTATTCAGTCAATATTATTAATCAAATTATCATATGTTTCATCTTACACTTCTAAGATTTCCGAATTATCATCCATCAAGTTGCTTAAAATATTAATACTGTGTTTATAGTTCTATTGATACATAGCCTACATGAATATAATCTTTAATTTTAACATTTCATATTTTAAATGACCTATTTTCAAAACTAAACTATATGAATTTTTACTACATCACTTATCAATATCACAGAATGATTTATGCTTCACACTTTTCTAATAATTATCAGATTCTTATAACATAATTTTTTGATAACATATATTATACTACTGATTTGTACGCATGCGTGAGTTGTCACGTGATCAAAACGATTGAGAATAATATAAATTTTCGAAAAGCAGCGCAGTATTTCTCATTTCAACTGTTAAACTTGGGAGAGAAGGTGACTTTAAGTGCGCAACTCTGATAAATTTCCAGATTTTAATTCAAGTGAGGAATCGATTTCTTTGTTAGTGAATAAAGTAAGTTTTAGTATATCATTACAACATATATGTATTAATAAAAATAAATAAATAAATGATTACTTATATATTAAACCTTTCCTAAGTATATAAATATATTTCTTTTATTGTACAGATGTTGCAGCAAGATGAATCAAAACAGCAGCAATCCTCTTTATCAGAAATGGATGATCTGAATGATTCGCTCTTAGCACATGTAGAGTTAAAGAATAATAAATATATAAGTACTTAGATATGAAATACTATAATTCATATATGAAACGTAATTAGAGTAAATTTAAAATCAAATATTTTATTGTTTGTACTTTAACAAATGTTTTTTATCCATATCATTGAAGAGAATTCTAATTGTTTACATTTATTTCTCTCACAGATGTGTTCTATTTGCTACAAATAATTTTTAAGTAAATGGAATTTAAAAGAACATACACAGATCCATACAGATGAAAAACCCTATACTTGTGAAGATTGCCAAAAGCCGTTTTTAAGAAAATATGAATCAAAAATGCATACTACATCATATAGTCTATCACCAGCTGTATGTAAACTTTGTGAAGATATTCAAGAAATAACCAGACGTTTGAAGAATTTAACAATCAAGGAAGAGATTTAGACTATGTACTCAAACTATTTGCATAAGAGTTACCACAATATCCCAAAATTGAAATTTCGAAGGCACACAGTGGATGTAAAGAAATTTTTGTTACCCATGATTCTCGTAACCACAATGAATTTGGATATTATTCATAATGTATTCTTTAAATTGTTATAGTAAATATTCTTTTATCTGCACTTATCGACGTGTTTATTTATATCTCCTAACATTTTAAACGAAAAACGCTTTCCCATCTTAAAAAATTTCATAAGAACAGATAAAAATTAACAGTTGAATGAAAAAATATGCATGTTCACAAAGTTTTCTAGATATATTTACAAAAATGTTTACAAAATAAAAAATTTGCTAGAGTAAAAGACAAAATTTCACAAAATTAAAAAAAAAAAATACAACATAACATTTTTTTCTTCTTACAAATGTGAGTTTTTAGAAAAGTAGGAAAAAAAAATTACACTTAGTTTTTTTTTTTTTTCAAAAGTGAAAAAAATATTTTTACAAAAAAATTTTTTTACAAAAACTTTTTTTACAAAAAATATTTTTACAAAAAAAAAATTACAAAAGTAAAAAAAAATTTTTAACATAAAAAATAATAAAAAAAATTACAAAATTGTGAAAAAAAATTGCAAAAAAGTTTGAAAAAAATTTACAAAAAAGTTATGAAAAAGTTTCAAAAAATGATATTTTAAATAGTATTATAATGGTTGGCCAACCATTATACACTATATTTAAACAGATTCACTCCTACTATATTCACTCCTACCAGGGGTGAAAAACTGCACTCCTTTAGCAAGAGTGAATAGTCACTCCTCCGAAAGAGTGATTTTCCACCCCTGTTTAGAGTGGATATTCACTTTCAAGGAGTGACTATTCACTCTTTCAGAGAGTCAAAAATTTCACTTTGGCTCAGAGTGAATAGTCACTCTAAAGAGGTTGGGCATATTTTGACTCTGCGATAGAGTGACTATTCACTCCTCCGGAGTGAATAGTCATTCTTTTTTATTTAGAGTGTAACTGGAATTTAGACACACACATATACATATAATGTATGAAGTTAATTCAATTGTTAATGTAAAAAGTATTTTTGTCTACAAGTGTTAAAATCTTGTAATATTAACAAATAGAAATAAGTTTAGGACCGGTAAGTTCTTTTAAATTTAGCATAATGAGATAACGTCATAACAATAGTATTTTATGCGGGACTCACCTGTGATGATGCTTATAAGTTATTGGGTCTTTCGGAAAGTCGTGTCTGTTTGGGAAAATCAATTCGTACCGGAAAATTCTGCCCGGTAATTATTAGACATTAGATACCGGAATCAATAAGCATAAATTAAACTTTGTGCGTATTGTAACAAAAAAGCTAAAATCTTTAACAACGGTTTTACGCACAAATAACGTACAGAACGACAAAAAAATCCCATACGATCGTTTCGAGGATTCCTGGATCCCCCTTCCTCAGTGAGGAGAAAAAAAAAGAATTAAAATGGGTTCGAAGAACCCCTCGGTTATAGTCCCGAGTACTGGCTTATGGACTGATTGAAAAGGCGGAAACAAGAGTTTATATATCCTAAAGAAATGACGTAATTGACCAGAACAAACTGAAAAAGAGTCACTGCACAAGGTCCCTCCACACTGGTGAAAGAAAAGGGATGCTGGTCATATTATTTACCAAGGAGGAAGTATGTTTATGAATATAGTGAGCTTCGTAAAAGTCCAGATCAAAAACTGAGTTACATTTTTGAATAATTTTAGCCTCTGGATAATTAAACTGGTGGTTAGAATTCCAACAATGTTTCGCTATTGTAGATTTCTCAAATTCCTGCTTTCTTCTCCCCCCCCCCTCCCCCAACCTTTCAACGTCAAGAAAGCTGAAAAGATGCAAAGGCAAAAGAAATCATTCTTTTAAAAATAGTTTTGTTTTGTGCAACCAATAATGCTTTTGGAACAAGATAAAGTAAAGTATCTATAACTCATTCTAAACTGTATTACTACTAATCGATGTAGTAAATGAATTTTATAACAAGTTATTTCAATGGTACTTTAAAGTACCGTCAGGGCATAAAGGGTTAACCTATCGCGATCCATATTTTTTACATAACTTTTAATCTTTTATCACCAGACTTTTAAAATATAAACTTTTTCATAATGTAATCCAAGAAATGCATCGGTTAAATAATTTAGTAATCTTAAATTGTTTAAATTAAATCTGTACATTTTTCATTTAAAATACTTTAATTGCAAATGAGTTAATTTTCAATACTGATTAAACATTATTCAAAATTAATAAAAATTTGAACTATATATTTCTGCATTAAAAAAATGAATCGGGCAAATTACTGATTTATTAAAGACAATCTACTGATTATTTTGACAAAAGTGGCTCCAAAAACATTTTATGCCACTATATTCAAATAACAATCGTAGCGGCATATTTCTACAACATTTGCAATAGAATATCACGAAGTACTTTGTTTGAAAATAATAATGTTAATTTATTATTATTATTATTTTGTAACATCTCTTCTACAACAAACGTTCAACCCTACTGATATTTTTTATCTTTGTTATATTGCTTAGTTATATTACTTTTGTTATCTTACTATTTTAAATACCCTTTTCCTGAATTATTATAAGCGTGTTGCGGCCCGCCTAACTTCACAAACACATGCTTGCAGGCACGCGAGAGAAAAAGATTGAGTATGGCTGATCTAAATGATCATTGATGTTGCTATTTCATATCAACAATGATATTCTATGTCTTGCAAACATATAGTAATCTAAATATACTGTAAAATTTTCCCATATATATACATACATTATTCATTAAAAGAATCTTAATTGTATGTTAAGAAAAATCGGAATATTTTGTAGAAATTGAGTCGGGCCGGGCCATGAGCTGCAAAATTAAAAACGGGCCGGGTCCGGACCTGGAAATTTCGGCACCGTACATACACTATATGGCCATTAATCATCGGGCACTTTCAATTTTAGACATTTTGTCGAACATTTAAAGATATATTTGTCTGATTTTTCTGGAACTTCAGGATTATGAAGAATATGTTTGGCTTTATATTTATCAATGGCGATTGGATCATAAGGACAATTAGGGGGGGGGGAGGGGCGGGCAACAAAAAAATCAAAGAAAAATGATAATGTTTGGGATCACCGTGTAAAATAAAATGCACGAAATGATCTATCGCTATAGCTTACGAATTTTTTTTTAAAGTTCAAAAAATTTTTGCATATTTTTTGTTTATATCATGTAGGGTTTTTACCAAATTTAACGCCAGTTTCAGAAAGTTTGACAAAATATAGTAGAAATAATACAGTGTAATTGGAATATAAATATATTAAATATTTGATGAAACATTTTATTTCATGATTTTATAGTCAAATCTATGGAGCAACTCATAAAAAAAGCCAGTCAAATATCGTGAAAATTTAGAAAGATATTGCCGATAGACTGAGCTTATTTTGAGTTGTTCTCTAAAAAAACAGCCAAATGATAAAGGGTTTTCCATAAATTGTCGTTTTTAATTTTTTTATTGATGTTTTAGTTCTTGGAAAACCACCTGAACGAGCCTATTTCAAGAAAAAAAAGTATCAAAATCTAAGCATTTCTTCTAAATCTACACGTTGACATTCATTAACCCTAGATCTACCGGGAATTTTATTCAAGTTTTAATAAAACGTTCTACACCAGAATTTTTATTTAAAACTATTTAACTTATTTATTTACCTTATTTTTGTCTGGTTTATATACTTAGTTTATTTTAAAGAAATTTCTGGTTTGAATGAATATTTTGTATGTACCTGTCGGGTCCAATGGACCCGTCTGGTAGACGGAGGGTTAAGTACAAACTCTTTTGCTGAAAGCCAGATTATAAAAAAATGACAATTTGTGGAAAATCCCTTATCATTCAGCAGCTTTTTGAAAGCAACTAAAAATTCGCTCACTATATTGTCGATATCTTTCTGAATTTTCACGATATTTGACTGGCTTTTTTTTTTTATGAGTTGCTTCATAGAGTTGTCTATCAAATCATGAAAAATATTTTTTCATCGTGTGCGCATTCGCAGATAAAAAATATTTCATACAACTGCTCATATTTCATCAAATATTTAATATATTTACATTCCAATTGCATTATATTATTTCTACTACATTTTGTCAACTTTTCTGAAACTGGTATCAAATTTGGTAAAAAGCCCTGCATAATATAAACAAAAAATATGCAAAAATTTTTTGAACTTAAAAAAAAAGATGGATATATATATCTCCATGAATATACGTTCTATTCTTCCACAAATGAATAGATATATTGTACAATATCCATATATTCGTAAACTATAGCGATAGGTCGTTCCGTGCATTTTATTTTACAGGGTGATCCCAAACATATTTATTTTTCTTTTATTTTTTGTTGGCCCCCTAATTGTCCTTCTGATCAAATCTCCATTAATAAATAGGGAGTCGAACTTTCATAATCCTGAAGTAGCAGAAAAATCCGACAAATATGTTAAATATTCGACAAAATGTCTAAAATTGGAATTGTCCGGTGTTTAATGGCCGTATAGTGTATCTCTACTATGGCTTTGAACAACAACAAAAAATATATAATTTTACTTCTGGGTGTTGGAGGGTTATGGGGAATCGCCACCCTAATTTTTGGGAAAAATGGCGAAAAGATCAATGTTTTGCTTAAAATGCATTTATACTCCTTTTCACTAACAGGGGCGCCTGACCGTGACACTCCCCTTCACCAATTGAAACGAAAATCACATATGGTACCGTCTGTTCTACCCCGCGTTATCGCAGAAACACGGTCTCAACTTGTAAAGGTTAATGAAAGGCATGCGCCGCTGTTAGTGAAAAGGAGTATAGGTGAAGTTGCATAAACATCCAATGATTATAAATACATTCGAACCCGTTAATATGCGAATCAAGGGACCGATCAGATTTCGCGTCTGAGGTACGCGAATTTTCGTCCAGTGGTCCATCTAATAATAACCTATATGGATAAAACAAATCATTATGACAGTTTTTAGCATTTTTAAGACATAAAATGAGGACGTTTTCATTTGTTGTTACCATTCTATGTTTATCAAGCAGGAAAGTTCGAAAGTTGTATTCCGGGAGGCGGGTGGACAAACCATCACCTCATCGATTTCATGGCTGAAATTGTAGGATTAGCTAAAACTCGATTAGCATATTAAAAAGCAACTGGTATGCCAAGTAATATCTTGGTGGAAACCACATAAAGACCTGATTTTGGGAGTTTACTGGTAAGTTTACCATTGTGTTTCCCTGCACCCAAAGGTATGAACACATAGAAGATTGAGATTGGGAGCAGAAAAACACACAGTGCTAAATCTACCAGTCAACCCCTAAAATCTTGTCTGCAGGTGGTTTCCACCAAGATAGGACTTGGCAGACCAATTGCTTTTTAATATGCGAATCGAGTTTTAAGTAAACCTAAAATTTCAGTGTGAATGCGATGAGGTGACGATTCGTACAACCGCCGCCCGATCTATCGGAAATTCAAATAAGTATGTAAAATTCTATTGTCGTAAGTAAAAATCTTTTAAAATTTTATTAAATTTATATTTATTATGTACGGCACATAAAATTGAACAAAGCGATACCAAAACTTTTTGCTAATCATGTTAATAGACTCATATTAGCAAAATTTAAATCCTTGTTAGCTTTACAAAACAAATAGAGAACAGCGGATACTAATAAAAAGTCAATATAAAAACAGAAATGTTAAAATTTATTAAAATCGATAATGACACAAAAAATACTTTTTGGCAAAGCAGCTATCAACTTTGGCCAGTTTGACATGCAGCCGCACCATCAACCAACATGATGTTTTCTGCACTATTTTAATGATGGTAAACCTCGCTATTCGAAGGCCCTTCGTCCAGTGACGATGCATACGGCCTGAGAAAATTGGACGCCTCAGTAATTTTGGAAAAGGAGCATAGGGCCATGGGCTCAGATTAATCTTCTTCCTATTCATCCGGTTTTGAAGTCGCAGTTACATCGACGATGATGTCATCCAGACTTCTGAGCTCAGAGGTGACTATATCTTTGTTGATATTTGTATCTAGATCATCAAAATCTTCCTCCGTAATTTCCTATGTGCTTAGCCAGTCTTCTTCAACATCAGGGTGCGAGGTTGCTCCGTACCAGTGATGTCCTCGTTATTTCCAAAACCTGCTATGGGAAAACAATTTGCAATTGACGTTGGTGTAACACTCTCCCACGCTGCGGTAAGCATGTGTATAGCGTGGAGGACTGTAATAAGACGACAATCGTAGCGAGAAGGGTTGCTGCCGTGTTCCATTTGATGAAAGTATCGTTGTACTACGGGAGTCTTGTAAATTAACAATGCGTTGTTAATGATTCCTTTATCCATTGGCTGAGAGACACTGGTAGAATTTGGAGGTAAATTGGAGGTTGAAATTTTTTTTCAGACCTTTGTTATCTTTCGGAAGCGCAGGGCAGTTGTCCACAAGCAAAAATACTTGGCGCAAATCTTTTCCCATCCACTGGCAGTGGCGCAGCCAGAAATTGGCTCTAGGAGGGGAGGTGGGGGGGGGGGGTGAGTGTTAATAACAGTGGTCACCTGTTAATTGAATCGCTTGTTAATTGAATCGGTCAATTTAATGGATGAAATCATAACACTTTTTCCCTCGGATATTAGAATCAGCGCTGGTTACGATTCATTTAAACAGCGTTTACAATATCAGAGTTACAAAACTTAAAATGCATCTATAAAATAACACAAAACTACGTTAGATTTATTAAAAGTTTTTAAAAAACCATAGAAAATTTTAAAAGATGCAAGAGCACAGTACAACAAACATCTTTTGTATCGAAAATCAGGGAAGCAATCCAATTTTCCAGTCAAAAATACGCAGGGTTTCACTTCAAGACAATCCCGAATTATTTTTCCTAACTTTAATAATGAAGCAATTTTAGAAAAATTTTCAATAGACTGACCTTTCTTTGTGTCAATGTAATAATATCGCGAGAATTGGTTGAATTTATAATTATCCACGTCCAAACAATGCTGAATTAAGTATTCTATATTTTGGAATGTAGTTAACATTAAACACGGTATAGTTGGCGCAATTACTGTGCACTTACCAACACTTTAAGTGACATCGAATTTCGCATAAACTGAAAGCAATGTAAATTTATTGAAAGTTTCTTTAAAATATCTTGATTATCGTTACAGTTCTCAAAAAAAAATCTGGGTGCGACTTAAAATCTTATTATACTTACTAATATTATAACGAAGCAAAGTTTGTTTGTTAGTTTGTGCGTTTGTAGGGGGTAATCTCTAGAACTACCGATCCGATTTGAAAAATTGATGGTGGCTATATGTTATGTTGGTGGCATTACCCCCAAGGGGATTCAGGAGCAAAAAACGTTCTAAAAATGTGATATTTCTGTTACTGAACGGCCTAGAAACGTTAAATTTGGCATGGTAGTTATGAGATTTAAATGCTCTTTAAGAACAGTTAGTAAAAAAAATCAAATTTAAAAGGTGTAAAAATGCGCGAAAAGAGTTCTAAAAACTTTCTAAAATACGATTTCTGTGGAATTATTAAAGATAGAAACTTGAAATTTGGCACGGTAGGTACTTACAATATTTAAATGATCTTTAAGACCTGTTTCTGAAAAATTCTAAGTTTAAAAGGATGAAATGAGCGAGTACCAAACCGATTTCAAAAGTATTTTTTGCAAATTGAAGGTAACATAATCCCAGCTCGAATATATGCTATATTTTATGTCGGTGTCACTACTACCAGGGGGTTTCAGGAGCAAAAGATTTTTTTTTTAATTGCAGTTTTTGTGATACTGAAGGGATTAGAAACTATAAATTTGGCATGGTAGTTACGTTTAAGATGTAAATGCTCTCTAAGAACAGTTGAAAAAAAATCGAAATTTAAAAGGGTGAAAGGAGCGAAAAGCGTTCTAAAAATGTTCTAAGTAACGATTTCTATGGAATTGTTAAAGATAGAAACTTGAAATTTGGCTTGGTAGATACTTATAAGATATAAATGATCTCAGTTACTAAAAATTTCGAAATTTAAAAGAGTGAAATGAGCGAAAAACATTTTAAAAACTTTCTAAATTACGGCTTTTATGGAACCGCATGAAATACCAAATCGATTTTCAAAGTAATGGTGGCAAACAGATGGAAACAGCCCCTTCTCCAATATAGGCTATATTTTATGTCGGTGGTGCCACTACCAAAAAAAAGCGGTAGGGGCTGGAGAAGCGATAAACTTTCTAAAATTGCGGTTTTTGTGATATTACATCAGGCTCTAGAAACTTGAAAATTGACATGGTAGATACTTAGAAGATGTAAATGCTCTCTAAGAATAGCTTTAAAGAAAACCGAAATTAAAAAGAGTGAAATGAGTGAAAAGCGTTCTAAAATTTTTCTAAATTTCGATTTCTATGGAATTGTTAAAGATAGAATTCTGAAATTTGGCATGGTACATACTAATAAGATATAAATGTTCTCCAAGAACAGTTTCTAAAATATTCAAAATTTAAAAGGATAAAATGAGCGAAAGTATTCTAAAAACTTTCTAAAAATTACAATTTCTAAGGAATCTCAGGAAATACCAAACCAATCTCAAAAGTAATGTTGGCAAATTGATGGTGACAGTCCCTTTTCCAACATAAGCTATATTTTATGTTGGTGTCACTACCACCAAGGAGATTGGTAGACCGTTAGACTGGAAGCTTGGAATATATTATGATGTGTACTTTTAAGATTTAAAGGCTTGTTTCAAAAAGAAAAATTCTGGCTGGTTTCTAAGAATGGTTTCTAAAAATTCAAAACTTCAAATTAAAACTGAAATGTGTGTAAAAGCTCCAAATTCATTCTAAATTATCACTTATTTAGAATTAGTGTTTTAGTTCTTTTCATTAAATTAAGTCTCATTTTCGCATAATGCAGTGTAATAATGAAGTTTGGTCAAACTGTGGCTTAGTTAGGAACTTTAGAATTATCCGTAGCAGTATAATTTCATCTAATAAAAATAGGTGCATAAATACCACTTGGCATATTTCAATTATTACGCGAGCAAAGACGCGGGTTTCGCTAGTACCCTACATTTTTCGCTGGATAAAAGGACTGCGACCTGGTTTCCTACACAAATGTTGCTAATCTCTACCACCTGTTAAACATTGTCCTACCTTTTTTTAAACACCCTGCATATGTCACATCTTTTTAAAAGAAAAAATGTATATATATTTTCTAATTATTTCTTTTTTCTTTTCTTATGATTTTACGGAATATTTAGATATATTTAATTTTCTGTTATAATATACCTAATGGCAGAATGAAAGATAAGTGGTACCTACCTTCAAACACAAAAAACAAGAGAAAAATTTCAATAACATTTTCGAACAAGTTGTAAATTGCTCGTCAAACGTGGCAAATGAGGTGCGTTCGTACTATAACTAGTTTTATAAATATTGTTTGCACCACATATTGTAATTAATGTATATTTTAATGCACTTCATAAGTGCATATCAATTTCATTCTGTTCGAAAGGCTGTAACATCATTAAAATGCACTTGAAATAATTTTTTCCCATTGGCCTTAATGCAACGGAAAACTTTTGACTGTCCTTGTAATTAAACTGTATATCCGATTTTCATAAAATTTGAAATGACTGGACAAAATTTTGCAACAATTATATATTTAAAATTTCAGACCATTCGGAAGGCTGTAACATCATTAAAATGCACTTGCAATATTTTTTTCCTATTGGCCGTAATGCAACGGAAAACTTTTGACTGTCCCTGTAATTAAACTATACATCCGATTTCCATAAAATTTGAAATGACTCAACAAAATTGTGCAACAATTATATTTTTAAAATTTCATACCATTCGGTTGGCTAGTTTTTTTCTGTTATATGCGGACGGGCGGACTGAACGACGACTATAGGTGCTACGTATTTATATAATTACGAACGCACCTAAAAATGGAGGTGGTGTGCTTTCTCTTTCACTTACACGAAATAGGTGGGAAATGATCTATTTATATGTATTTTTAATTAAATGAAAGGCATTGCAACTAAATAATTATAGGAAATCCCCCCCCCCCCCCACACACACACACACTACCTCCTAATGATATTTTGTAGTTTTTACGCCTTATCTAATTTAAACAGTGATTCTAGTTTTGTCCTCGTGAAAATAATAATAGGTCATAATTTTGATGATATGCAGGTAGAATCATTTAAGATTAATAAGAGTAAATCAAGTCATGGCTAATTTATTGTTTATAAATTTAAGTTGATGCATAATTAGCATAAGTTTGTGTGTAAGATATATATAATAATTTTTATTAATTCTAAGAAAATGCTTCATATTTGATGTCTATCTTTTTAGAATACTGCTCACAGGCATGCATTTATAAGTCGATGCAATTGCAATAAGTGCTTCTTTCCTACTGGGAACGGGTGGCAGTGATTACCCGAGAGCAAAACCTTCTGGGGAAAATTTCAAGCTACTTTACCAACTAATAAACTGCAATCTTTAAATTTATGTATCTCCACCCTGGAACGAATGGTTGAAAAGAAACACTAATTACAATAATCTGTTCAATTACAATCAAAAACAGCTTTTTATGTTAATATCTTTATACTACTGTTTTTTTAATTCTTACTTTTTCATAGGTTTTTATGCACATAACTTGGTCTTAGAGATAACTGAGAGTAAAAACGCAAAACGGGACGTTTGATACTGAGAGAAATCTAGAAAGCGTGTGTTTTAAATTTTTCTCTGGAATTTAATGGTTCTTTATGGATTCGAACCTGGAACAAAGACAGATATGCAATTAAAAAACTGTCCATCGTATAATATTTAAACTCAAAGCGTCTGTGTTGCAGGAAATGACCACTTTTTTAGCCTGTCTCGAAAATGCAACTGCTCCCCCTTTTCAAAACAAACGAACAGTTTTCACTTAACTAATGCATGTAATGTGCACTTTCACAATTTAAATACAATACTCGCCGCTTAATTGAATCACTTTGTTGAGTAGAATTTTATTCAACAATACCGAATAAGGTAAAGTACCCAGTAGTTGACACCTTAAGGAATTTTTCGGCGTTCGTCGCCTTTGGTTCGTGCAGTTTTCAATTAAGGGAAACAGTTTGATCATTACTAGGGGGTTTGAACAGTTTTCCACAAAATCATAATGTTTAATGTCCCGAAATGAATACATTTTTTTAAAAATTACTAGGGGATAGGAAAACATGATTTTTGTCTAGAAGTTGACACCATCGTGAACGTGAGAGTTTAGTAGTTGACACCTTCGTGAACTAGTAATTGACACTGACTGCGGCGGGGCCTAAATTAATAATAATAAATTTTCTTTATTATTATATTACTATATTAATTGCCCCATATGAAGACATAATGATAAGAACCGTTAATTAGCAAAGTTTTTTAAAGAAATCAGAAGTTTTAATGAAAGATTAGAAGTTTAATCAGAAGTTTTAATGAAAATAAAAAAAGTCCCATAGATCTGAAATTATAACATAAAACCACTTACTTAATTAATCTCAAATAACAAAAATGAAAGATCGAGTGCAAAATCAAGCACTAACGGCCGATATTTTACCTTTTCATTGGGGTTTTCCCCTCAACTTTGTATTTCAGAGTTAATCTAGGCACGTTAAATTTTTTAGCCGCTGTTTTGTACCCAGCTTTGTTGACTTTAACGTATTCTACGGCAGCTCTCATGCTCTCTTCCGTGTAATTCCTAAAATTTCACTTCGTAGGTGGCATCTAAAAAAAAAAAAAATTAATTTTAGTAGTTGACACTCCCTAATTTCAATAATTGACACCCTGTGTCATCTATTGATTTAAATGCATTTTTAGTTTTTCAAAGGTCAGTCATGAATTTATCTGGTAGATTCCAGCTTATTTTCATTGCACTGAATTAGATTAACAAAACCCAACATGAGCGAGCAGTTGACACTGGGTGTCAACTTTTGAAAATCTGTTTCTTTTCATATTCAATAGTTGACACTCACACTCACTCCCGCTATTTTGCACAAAATGCATCAATTTTTTTCCAATACAATTCTTGGACATCGAAACAATCAATATCAATCAAAACATAACCAGAAATTAAGATAAATTACGGGTTTTAATACTTACTGTAACGTGCGATCCTTATCACTTTTCTTAAGATAAATTCGAAAAATTCAACTTTGCACACATGCTTCTTTCTTGTCTTCCGCCATATTGGAATTGGGCTCGACTTAGAGATGGGCGATTTCGATTTTTTTAATCGATTTAATCGATACTATGGTCAACTCGATTTAATCGATACTATGAATTTTTTAATCGATGTCTCTAAGACAAAATAAGGTAATATCATTTTCATTTTTCTTCAAAAATTGAAGATAAAGTAGTTGGATGTGCCAATCCCAAAACTTTCATCTGCCTCATAAATGTTAAAACTTCAAAATTCGCTATCACAGTGTCAAATTTAAATGATAACCTATGCGCATCATGAGGATTCAAAAAGGATAGGTTCGTTGAGTATGTGCATTTTAAAAGAAAATATAAGCATTGCATTTTCCTAACAAATCATTGAATTTCGGCCCACACCCTCTTAGGCTAATGTCAGACAAACGTCTTTTTGCACGCTTTTTTCGCTCTTATGCCATCCCTACACCTTCGCTATCATGTGTAGGGACGGTGTAAAAGCGAAAAAAAGCGTGCAAAAAGACGTTCGTCTGCTATTAGCCTAGATGTCCGCAACGGAAAATCCCAATTCAAAGAGCATAAAAGCGGCAGCTGTTGGGCAGTATACACCCAAGCCTAATAAGGATCTATTTATCTGAAAGTGTAACAGAATATGAAGTTTGATTAAATTCCGTGCATTAGTTTTGAGATATGGCTATCACGAATATCATGCAAAAAAAAAAAAAAAAAAAAAAAAAAAAAACAGTATAGCCTGTTACATGATTAACACGAAAAACTCAGGAACAACTTATGTCAATGACACATAATATTAAGTTTGATGAAATTCCGGTCATTACTTCTTGAAATATTATCGCTAATATCGTGTAAATTCTGAAAAACAATGTTAAATTCAGGGGCTGGTACGGGTGGACACCCCCCCCCCCCCGGAACATTGAAATGTCCCTCATGAAGATTTGAGATTTTATGCTTAATGGACAAAAGTCCAATTCTCCCCCACCCCCCGAAACTCTAGAATGTCCCTCTCCAGAACCATGGAAATCCCTCCCGGAGAAAAATGCCTGAATTCAACACTGCTAAAAAAAAAGCAGCATGGCAGCACAACCTGTTATATCATTTACACGAAAACCTAATCATGAACAACTTATGTCAGAATATTAAGTTTGATGAAATTCCGTTCATTAGTTCTTGAGATATGATCCCTAAAATCGTTTAAATCCAGAAAAACGTGTTGAATTCCGGGGGTAGCCCGGAGGGACATGCCCCCCCCCCCCCGTGCAACATTCAAATGTCCCCCCAGAAGGTTTGAGATTTCATGCTTAATGTACAATTGTCCAATCCCCTTCCCCTCTGAACTGTCCCTCTCTGGATCCGCAGATATCCCTCCCGGAGAAAATTGTCTGAATTCAACACTGCTGATAAAATCTGCATAACAATGCCCCCTGTTGGGTGATTTACACCGAAATCTAATATGCAACAATTTATGCCAACGTCTAACTGAATGTGAAGTTTGATGAAAATCCGTGCATTAGTTCTTGAGATAGAGCTATTGCGAAAATCGGAAAAATGCAGCATAGCAGCGCCACCTGCCGGTAGATATACATCAAAAAGTAATCAGCACCAATTTATATGAAAGTCTAATTGAATCTCAAGTTTCAACAGATTCCATGCATTAGTTCTTGAAATAGACCGCCCACAATTTTTTTGTCAGAGACAAACAGACAGCCTGACAGACAGACAATGTATAAAAATAGTCAAATCGTATTCCAGACAAGATCTTCTAAAACTATAAATCCTTCGAAAACCGGAAGTCGAAATTTTTCACGAATCCAACGCTTTCTTTTTCTAAAGACAAAAGAAAGCAAGAAAAAATTAACGCATCGATTCTGCCCGTAAATTAAGATCAGAAATGGCGAATCGATTCAGTTTCGATTCGATGCCGATGTCGATCTTTAGATGCGGGCAGAATCGCTATTTTTTGATTTACTTCAATACTTTAGATTCGGGCGAATCGATTCAGTTCAGATTCTATGCCTATTTTTAGATGCGGGTGAAATTGTTATTTTTTGATTTACTTCAATTCAAATCGCATCGCGCATAATCCACGATTCGGGTTGAATAGATTCCTCCAATTTTACTGTTTTAGTGGCAGAATTGCTGTAAAATTTTGTATAAGAGCCTTTTTTTTTCTTTCTAGGTTCAGTGTTGAATGGCGGGTTGATTTCTAGACGGCTCCGGTCGGGATGGGGGGGGGGAGATTTTAGTGTTCCGTAAGGGGGGGGGACGCACATTTGTCCATTAAAAAGCATAAAATCTCAAAACTTTCGGGAGGGACATTCCAATGTACCCCCGGGTCACCCCCTGAATTCAATACTAGGTTAAATCGTTATACTTTTGTTTAGAAGCCTAGTTATTTGGGTTACTAGTTTATTATGTTGTATTTTTCAAGTTCGTCCCTTCTAATCCTTTCCGCCCCCCCCCCCTTCCTCCCCGATCTTAATTTACAGGGCCGTTCAAAATATGCATGCTATTTTAAAAATGCCCAATTCGCGTTCTATTTTATTATAAATCCACATTTTGAAACCTTGACCAAAGATACATTTGAGGTCACCCCTCCCACCGTTTGAGACTTACCTGTCCCCCGGTGGGCATATTTATTGTTTATTCCAAACCATCTCGTGTAACATATTGTTAGAAAGCTTTTAATGACCTCTTTTATTTTCTGCCCCCCCCCCCCCCCCAGTAGTTACACGCTCTTGGCACTTTTTAGCTCACAGGCTATCAAAGCCTGAGATCTAATGTGCCCGTCGGTTTTGTATGATGTATGTACGTACGTAACGCGATAACTCTTGATAGAAATATCCGATTTGCTTAATTTTTTTTTTCTATGTTGATTCTGTTAAGGCGCTTCCCTGATTAGTTTTGGGGGCTCATTGGTTAAGTATAAAGGGGAAACGGGGGTTAATCCCCCCTTAGCTTAGATAAATGGGTTTTTCATGCAGAATTATCAAATTTTCTTCAAATTTTGGTATACCGGTTAATTTTGATAACGCGTTTCTCTGATTATATTTGAAGGTTCATTGTTATAGTCTAAAGGGAGGAGGGGGGACGAGGGGATAATACCCTCTCTAATTTAGATAGATGGGTTTTGCTATCCGATTTACTTCAAATTTGGTATACCAGTTTATTCTGATAAGGCGCTTCCCTAATTAGATTTGGAAGTTCATTGGTTAAATATGAAGGGGGGAACAGGGGGCTAATATCCCTTAATTTAGATAAATGGGTTTTGCTATCCGATTTGCTTCAAATTTGGTATACCGATTTATTTCGATAATGCGCTTCCCTGATGACATTTGGAGGGTCATTGGTTAAGTATAAAGAGGGGAAACAGGGAGGGGCAATCCCCCCCTTAGTTTATTTTTCGAGGGGCATTATTCTTTGAAATAAGAGCATAATATACAGTTAGTGTGAATAGCCTGTGAGCTCAATGCCATCAGTTTAACTGGGCACTTTTCTTTTTAGCTCACAGGCTATCAAAGCCTGAGAGCTAATGTGCCCGCAGTTTCTGTATGTATGTACATACGTAACGCGATAACTCTCGATAGAAATATCCGATTTGCTTCAAAATTTTTTTTCTAGGTTCATTTTCATAAGGCGCTTCCCTGATTAGTTTTTGGGGTTCATTGGTTAAGCATAAAGGACGGGGGTACAGGGCTATTCCCCCCCCCACACTTAGATAAATGGGTTTTTCATACAGAATTATCAGATTTGCTTCAATTTTGGTATATCGGTTAATTCTGATAAGACGCTTCCCTGATTAAATTTGGAGGTTCATTGTTTAAATATAAAGGGAGCAACAGGGGCTAAACCCCTTTAATTTAGATAGATGGGTTTTTCTATCTGATTTGCTTCAAATTTGGTAACCAGTTTATTCTGATAAAGCGCTTCCCTGATGAGATTTGGAGGCTTATTGTTTAAGTATAGAGATGTGACGGGGGAGGGGGTGATTCCCCCTTAATTTATTTTTCGAAAGGCATTATTTTAAGTAAGAGTATAAAATACACTTAGTATGAATAGACTGTGAGCTCAATGCCATCAGTTTAACTCGATACTTTTCTTTTTTATTTATTATTTTTTCAGTGAGTGCACTCTGCATGTCAGCGAATGAATCAATAACTGTTTATAGTTTTTATATTACTGCTGGGAAAAAAAAGAAACATATAATCAAGGAATATACTTTTATTTATTTGTTAACCAGAGAAAAGTATGTTTTTTCATTGCTAATGGCTCTAGGATGAGAACATTTTTTTTTTCTTAACAGCTGAAAATTTGGTAAACATTAAAAAGAAAGATATTTATAAACTGTAAATGAGATAAGGAGATATATATTTTAAAAAGGGAAAGAAATTTTAGTTAAATATATTATTAAAAGGAGAATTTTTATTGTTAATTGGGGGATAATTAGTATGTGATGATTGGTTAATTACATTCATCACAGCTATTTAAAAGAAGATTTGTAATATTTGCATTTCTCCCACGCTTATAAGAGACCCTAAAAAGACTGAAAAACCATTTAACTTTTTAAATAAATTTAGAGCCTTCAAAATTTCGCTCATCTGCGCATTTTTAAGAAGTTTATACAAGTTTTAGAGAGTTTATAGGAAGTAAGTCCCCATCTGTTTAGTTGAAGGAAATAAGAGTAGAAAGTACATCTTTTTCGGATGAAAAAAAAATCATTTCTTTCTTTTTTTTTATATGACCGAGATCTTTTTTAAAGATAAATTTAAATATAATATAAATTATTATCAATATTACATCTTAAAAATAATAATTTTAAAAGTTAAAAACCTTATTATTTAACTCAAAGGTCTGTAGTAGCTTACTTCTGGGCCGCTAACATTGTCTAGGGCCCCCATAAATGGAGGTGAGGGGTGAGAGATAGTCGTTACGGCCCTGTTGATTCCCTACGTTTTGGAATTACAATTTTTCAGCTTATCTGTGTGAATCTGTGAACATCGAAATATCGATTTACGTATCGATTCTAGAATATGGGAATCGATTCTTATTGCGATCGATTCTGTTTTATACGATGTCGATTTTAATCGATTCTCAAATTTTACAGAATCGCCCATCACTAACTCGACTGTTTATAGTTTTAGTTCTCAGTTTTGCCGCAAGGTGATATTTTAAAAATTCTTCGTCTCTCATGTTCCAACCTGTGACGTTTTCTTGTTTACACTACTGTTTCTACAAAAGTGTCAACTATTGGTCCAGTGTCAACTACTGGGTACTTTACTTTAAGCAAAAACTTTTAATGTTAACTTTGGTTTTTGATTCATAAAAGCGGCTAATTTGCTTAACTAGTGATTCGTATAAGCGGCAATTATACTAATTATTTTAGCTCTGGGAGGGGTTTTAACCCCGACCCCCCCCCCCTCCTTCGCTGCGCCAGTGCACTGGTCAAAATTGTGAACCCATGTAGAAAAAAAGCTGCCGGTCATCCATGCTCTGCGCTGACTTTCGTACAATCAAGGGAGATTTTTGACGTTTTAAAAATATCGCGGGTTGCATAATTTTCCTATGACCAGTAGATGTACCTTGTTTGATCCGTCAGAGTTGGCACCGAACAGAAAAGCAAAGACAGCCTTTGCTTAGTTTATCCCCTTGACATGTTTCTCCTTTTCTAGCTATAGTTTTGCTGGATATCAGTTTGTAAAAAACTCTAAATTCGTCCACGTTGTAAATATCACAGCTTGAGTAGTTCTTTACAAACTGCGGAGGCACATTTGTTTTCCAACATTTCACGTCTTCAATGTTGACAGCAGCTAATTCACTGCGCACTTGCTTGAATTTTATTCCATAACGAGATTTTAATCGAGACCTAACTCTTTCTGGTCAGGAGGGGGGGGGGGCATTTTTGCTTATTTATTGTGCGGTCGTTATCAATAAAATTTTTCTCTTCGGTCTTCCTGACCTATTTGGCTATATGAAGTAATCGGCGCCAGGAAAGAATTCTCCTTTTGCTAGGAAAGGTTGCAATTCATATTTTTAGTAAAGCCATATCTAGAAGTGTAATCATGAGATCGTGGTAATATTGAGGTGTTTTGATTATAAAATTAATAAAACATAACACAACCAATCATTTCGTAATGGCAACTCTGAAACACTGCGCGCGTTCCTGAGCTTTAGAAATCTTGCTGGCGTAGCAGCACGTGATCAAAATCAGCTTCAAGCAAAGGGGGCGGGAGGGCGAAGGCGTTACATGTCATTGACCGAAGAGCACTGATTTGGACAGAAAAAAAACATTCTTAGTATCTTGTCTGTCAAACTTGAGGCATTATTCCCTCTAAAACCTCCCCTGTTTCGAACCAAACTGTGTTCGCGTATTAAACAGAGGATTTTTTTCACGGGACTGATGAAAGTTCGCGTATTAAGCGGGTTTTTTATATACAAAAATAAGCGTTTTTAAAGGGACCTAAGAAAATTTGCGTATTAAGTGGTTTCGCGTATTAAGCAGGGCGCGTATTAACGGGGTTCGACTGTATGTGAAAAGGGCCTTTTACTGCATCCAATTTCTCTTTAGATGAACCAGAGTTGCAGCCTTAAATTCATCTTGTTCACTTTATATACCAGTATGATCAAAATGCTAAAACTTCAACATATATTTTTTAACTGACTCGCTATTTATTTTATTTTATTATTTTGGATTAACTTTAAGGTGCATTTTATAAAATTAGCCACCAGATTTTCAGTATTATAAAGAATTTATTTTTTTAAAATAAAAATGTTAGATAAATAATCATTTTTACTTAGTGTATTTTTTACATATGCCGTAACATTTTGTTTATTTTTTCTTAAACTAATTTTATGTAAATCTCTAGCGCTATGGAATACTTGTAAAACATGCATGACAAAAAAAAAAAAAAAAATCAAAAAAGTTTTTTTTTTTAAATTTTACAAGAATATCACTTTTTCTTGATTAAATTAATTACTTTTATAAAACTATTTAATAATCTGCCAGAAAGGTATAATTAAACACTAAAAGGAAATTCGAAGAATAGTGAGTCCATTTAAGATGTCAACGGCAAAGGAAAGATTTCATTTTGTAATCGGGTGAAGATGGTGATGAAGAGCTTGATATCTTTTATTTAACTAATTAGACCGGGAGCCGACAGCACAGACACATGGCTCGTACGGATACCGTTATTTCTCCCGGAAAACTACCAGTATCTTTTTATTGAAAAAGAAATCTAGGTTAAACGCGCAAAATTTCGCCTTCTTTTAAGAAGAGATTTTCTATAAGATAATACTGGCGCCAAAAAATTTTCTGGTCTGCAAAATTCAATAAGGCGTACTAGTGATGGGCGATTCTGTAAAATTTGAGAATCGATTAAAATCGACATCGTATAAAACAGAATCGATCGCAATAAGAATCGATTCCCATATTCTAGAATCGATACTTAAATCAATATTTCGATGTTCACAGATTCACACAGATAAGCTGAAAAATAGTAATTCCAAAACGTAGGGAATCAACAGGGCCGTAACGACTATCTCTCACCCCTCACCTCCATTTATGGGGGCCCTAGACAATGTTAGCGGCCCAGAAGTAAGCTACTACAGACCTTTGAGTCAAATAATAAGGTTTTTTAACTTTTAAAATTATTATTTTTAAGATGTAATTTTGATAATAATTTATATTATATTTAAATTTATCTTTAAAAAAGATCTCGGTCATATAAAAAAAAAAAGAAAGAAATGATTTTTTTTCATCCAAAAAAAGATGTACTTTCTACTCTTATTTCCTTCAACTAAACAGATGGGGACTTACTTCCTATAAACTCTCTAAAACGTGTATAAACTTCTTAAAAATGCGCAGATGAGCGAAATTTTGAAGGTTCTAAATTTATTTAAAAAGTTAAATGGTTTTTCAGTCTTTTTAGGGTCTCCTTAAGCGTGGGGGAAATGCAGATATTACAAATCTTCTTTTAAAATAGCTGTGATGAATGTAATTAACCAATCATCACATACTAATTATCCCCCAATTAATAATCAAAATTCTCCTTTTAATAATATATTTAACAAAAATTTCTTTCCCTTTTTAAAATATATATCTCCTTATCTCATTTACAGTTTATAAATATCTTTCTTTTTAATGTTTACCAAATTTTCAGCTGTTAAGAAAAAAAAATGTTCTCATCCTAGAGCCATTAGCAATGAAATAACATACTTTTCTCTGGTTAACAAATAAATAAAAGTATATTCCTTGATTATATGTTTCTTTTTTTTTTCCCAGCAGTAATATAAAAACTATAAACAGTTATTGATTCATTCGCTGACATGCAGAGTGCACTCACTGAAACAATAATAAATAAAAAAGAAAAGTATCGAGTTAAACTGATGGCATTGAGCTCACAGTCTATTCATACTAAGTGTATTTTATACTCTTACTTCAAATAATGCCTTTCGAAAAATAAATTAAGGGGGAATCGCCCCCCTCCCCCGTCACATCTCTATACTTAAACAATAAGCCTCCAAATCTCATCAGGGAAGCGCTTTATCAAAATAAACTGGTTATCAAATTTGAAGCAAATGAGATAGAAAAACCCATCTATCTAAATTAAGGGGGGTTAGCCCCTGTTGCTCCCTTTATATTTAAACAATGAACCTCCAAATTTAATCAGGGAAGCGTCTTATCAGAATTAACCGATATACCAAAATTGAAGCAAATCTGATAATTCTGTATGAAAAACCCATTTATCTAAGTGGGGGGGGGATAGCCCCTGTACCCCCGTCCTTTATGCTTAACCAATGAACCCCCAAAACTAATCAGGGAAGCGCCTTATGAAAATGAACCTAGAAAAATTTTTTTGAAGCAAATCGGATATTTCTATCGAGAGTTATCGCGTTACGTATGTACATACATACAGAAACTGCGGGCACATTAGCTCTCAGGCTTTGATAGCCTGTGAGCTGAGAAGAAAAGTGCCCAGTTAAACTGATGGCATTGAGCTCACAGGCTATTCACACTAACTGTATATTATGCTCTTGTTTCAAAGAATAATGCCCCTCGAAAAATAAACTAAGGGGGGGATTGCCCCTCCCTGTTTCCCCTCTTTATACTTAACCAATGACCCTCCAAATGTCATCAGGGAAGCGCCTTATCGAAATAAATCGGTATACCAAATTTGAAGCAAATCGGATAGCAAAACCCATTTATCTAAATTAAGGGGTATTAGCCCCCTGTTCCCCCCTTCATATTTAACCAATGAACTTCCAAATCTAATTAGGGAAGCGCCTTATCAGAATAAACTGGTATACCAAATTTGAAGTAAATCGGATAGCAAAACCCATCTATCTAAATTAGAGAGGGTATTATCCCATCGTCCCCCCTCCCCCCTTTAGACTATAACAATGAACCTTCAAATATAATCAGAGAAACGCGTTATCAAAATTAACCGGTATACCAAAATTTGAAGAAAATTTGATAATTCTGCATGAAAAACCCATTTATC